>OZ023209.1:49421308-49497616 GCA_963995525.1 Escarpia spicata
ATAGTGAGTTTATTTCAACAGACCACCATTTCTCAAACATCACACTGAACAGTACATGTATTTGTTCATATGACTCACTGTACACTTTTAATGTGGCTTCTAGGACATGTCACAAAAATGATAAGGGCCATTACCATTAAAACTGGACTGTTGCCAGCTATACGTTTTTTATATATTCATACTTCATTGTTAGTATTACATTTGATATTATCACAAAACAACATCTCAAAAAGTACTTAATAATAATAAGAACACTTATATAGTGCCATAAATCTAGATAAATCCATCTGGAGGCACTTGATAGATTTTGAAACTAGTACTACAAGTTTTGAATCTGTATCTTGAATAATAATACTTGTTTTCTTGACACACGGCCCTAGTGTTGAAAGTTGAAACCCACAATTATGTAAAACTGGAACTGTAATGGAATATTTTGTATGTAATAATTTTTGTATCACAATATTTGATCATAATGATGACCCATATCATCAATAAACGTGTTACTTATTGCACAGGACTGACACAGACCCAAATTGTAATACAGTTAGATTAAAATGTGTCACAGTGTGAAGTGAATCAACTGAAAGAAACATTGAAAACTGGTGTGTGAATTTGACTAATGCATTGGCACAGTCTGCCATGTTGTCTTATTTATTTGTGAATTGTTTCTCCATATGAATAAACTGTTGATATATTTCATATTGGCTTCAGTATTACAAATCGAATTATGAACAGGGACATGCAAGACACTACAGATCACATTGTTGTTGCCAAAAATGGGATAAGAAGGCACCGAGTAATTCATTCTACCTTTTGGTCAATCTAATCTTACTTATCCAGGGTTTTTATTTTCACTGTAAACTCACCTGTATAGTGCAATGTCCATAGCTTAAATTTTCATAAACCCCATTCACTTCTGGATACAGTGCAGGCTGGTATAACATGTCTGTTGCCTTTTCCAAGTCTCTCCCTTGACCACAATGACAATGTGAAGTGACGATATGCAGCTAATTGAATCAATCGATATGTTCTGAAAGTTCATTCATTTGCATTAGTTGATAATAAACAACCGGTATCTTCTAATTATTGTTATACTGGCAAAACTGTGTGTTTTATCAATATCACATCATGAATTCAGTGAACTGGTTCATTTGTTTGTGAAGGGCTGTAATAATTATGATTGTAAGACTACATTTCATGATGTGGTCTTGATAACACACACACAAAATATATATAACATTTTTATTATATTAAAAACTCCACTTAAATATTGTTGTATCAATAATACATTGCACAATGTCCTGATTATGCATCTATTAGTGCATGGTAGTGTGCAATTTATCTACATTTTTATATAAATTAAGCAAGTTGCTTGAACACTTTTACATAGGGAATTAAACAACTGTATAAAAGGATGCACACGTCCTGTCAAGAATAAAAGTAAGTTTATTAAGAAAATGATCAAAATTTTTTTGATGAAAATCATAGACATAGTATTTTATGAAGATTGAGTGAACCTGAACATTTGAGGTGGGAACAAGTATAATTACTCTATTTAAGTTTGAAATAGTTATTGCTAGAATAATTATTCGATACCTGATATTGGTCGAATCAACGAGTCTGCATGCAAATCATACAATGACAACAGACCGACTTCCAAGTTCGAACACCGCCCTGTTGGTGCAAACCGTTTCGAAGTCGTCACTCTTACGACATAGTCGGTAATGACACTAAATCTAATGCAGGCATCTGCAAGGTCGGTGCTGTACGGCAGCTATATCCCTACAGCACAGCAACTCGATGTGCGTCGACATTGGGACGCAGTGTCCACACAAACACCATGCAACATTATTAAGTCGCGTAACGTCTTCGTCGTCGATAGACCAACTGTCACTGTCCGACTCCCACAACTGAACCTGACCCGGTGTCCCGGGCCCCGATTCAGCCGTGCCAGGATTCCTCAAAACGCATACTGCGCATGCGTGCGCAGGCGGCACTTTGATGAGATGTGACGTCACGTTTTTCACAGTCGTGCCAGAAGTATCCGCGGTCGTATAGTTTATGTGAATTAGCAGTTGTACGTCGATTTATTTAGTTCTGCGTGTTTTTAAGGAGGCATGGTGAGTATGGAGGACAGAGACAACAAATACGTGATGTATATGACATGCTTGAAGCATTATTTGGTGCATGGCACACATCGACCAGGACTCGGAGCAGGACTGGCAGGAGCCGACAAACGCATCACATCAGTAATGCGATACACAAACTTGACAAAGCGGTCAATAAATACGAAATAGACGGGGTGAGACCACATTAGATTTCCCCATAGGCGGCCATTATAACGTTTCCTTCATTTCCTGTAAATTTTACCCAACAGTTTTCTTTAAATTTCTACACCATATTTACCCTCTATTCATACACATGCTGTAAAAAATTCGTAAAATTCTCATACCTCAATTTTCCATAAACCACTTTCAAACCTGACACCCCTTCATTTCTGCTAGAACCAGACAGTGATTTGCCTTAATGACATCATACAGCCAAATGACACCTGTGTCTATACGCAGAAAAGCACAATTTGACAACTGTCATAATTTGACAGCTCTGGTACCACGCTGCAGAAAAACATAATTTCTAGTCAATCAACACTATAGTCTATACAAGAACTCTCAGAAATTCACACAACCTGCATAATGCCATTTCTATTGGGAACGCTGCCGGTGGGTAATGGCGGACGAATCATTAATGTGGTATTACCCCAGACGGTGGGTAAAACGACGCTATTCAGGAATGCGATACACAAAGCGGTCAATAAATACGAAATAGACGGTGGGTAAAACGACGCTATTCGCACATTCGCTATTCAACAAAAGCAGAACATACTTTCACAAGATATCTATATTCAGCTCTCTATTCTCAAATTCTTTGAACGTCGTGCAAACAAACTCTTAGAAAAGTTGTTTTGAGTGAAGTAGGCCTACTTAGAGTCATTAAATAGACTAAAAACAGAGTCTCTCAAGAGACGCCTACTGCCCAAAATCGTGCATACTATCTGCTGGGTAAGTGCGTGTCACATGGTTGTTATACAAGTTCAGACAGTGTATTAGTAAATGTTGTGTTAAATTATTTGATTTGTTTTATCTCCTGTTGAGCTGACAAAAATGCGGTACACTTAGTCGACGAAACATTGATTCAGAAGTCCAGGCCAACTCCTTTGCTGCAAACTCTATGAAATGTATTTTTTTTCCCGAAAAAGGTATGCTTTGTTCATTGTTATGAAACAATTGTTTGTTACTTCTTATTCTTCACAATAGTGTGGTGACCTCTGTACAAGGTCATTTAATGCTCATATATTATCTTCTTCACATTTATGTGGTGACCTCTGTACAGAGGAATATCCCACAGTAACCATATACGTGGGTCTAATTTAAAGTAAGGTTGATAACAACAATATATTATGGAGTTTAGCTTCGATTAATTGACTCAATGACCTAATGTCTGAAATGGTTAACTGTTTTTTCCTATATAATTTTCAGTGTTATGTTTAATTTGAACAGAACAACGTTAGGGCATCAAGAAACTGGCAAATTATATCCCAAATGACGGTTTACCCTTTTTGATAATTAAATAATAACAATTGTTAGACCCAATTTAGCAGTAAACCTAAATTGTCTATTCCACTACAAAAGTATTGATTTATGGCATAATTATTAACCACCACTCTACTGTCTACTGGTTCTTTGTGCCCTTCTAACGGTTTGTATAGTGCCTGGAGATATGATAAAGGTGGCAGATATTATGTATGGAATGTATTATTTTATGTTTTGTTTGTTTATTATACTTATTTCATGTTCTACGTTTTAGAGGATGATCAGTACATGAAGTTGAAACACTGTTGTACGATGTCTGAACAAGAAAAACAACCGACTCCTCCAATGCAACAAAAACGGACTGCACAAAGACACATTGTTTGATCGTAACTTTCTGGACACATGCTGCATCTGCAAAATAAAAGAACTCGTTTGTTGAGAATTGTGTTTTATAATTATGAAAAATAAATGTGCTGATGATTTTTTAATAAAGAAAGGAAGTACAGTGCACTCCACATAACTCAAACTCGGTTAAGTCAATTTTAATTAAAGTCAACTCTTTTCTCAACCCTGGCTGTCTTTGTATCTCAGATGGTATAAAATAATTTGCATAAGTCTACTTCTCTAAGTTCAAGTCGACGCAGTTTCTTTGCACGCTCATATTTCTTTCATTCGGTTAACTAAAATTTATTAAATCTTTACTAACAAACATTTAAATTTTGTCCGCAGGTATGGATATAAAATGCTATTATCGTATTGGTAAAGTAATTTTTGTAAGGTTTTAGTTACTATTTCATATAACATTTCTCTCACTCAGAATGTTTTGATTTTACTAACTTATATTTCACTGTCTGTTAGGTAATTAGTGCTCCGAACTCTTTCCACATTATTTCTGACATCAGTCACTAATGCTGTTTGACCACACCGGGCAATGCCTAGACCAAGAGAGAGGTTACCATAGTCTTTCAAAGAGAATCAGCTTGCCTTTTGGAGTAATTGATTAACTTTAAAAAAAAAAAAAAATTTGTAATTGATAGTAGATGCTAATGTCTTGGTTTTAGTTGTTGGTTCGATCCCAACTGGTATTGCACTTTGTGCAAAATTACCCCTGGCATGAACTATTGACCGAAACATTGCATCTCCTCTTGTAATTATATTGATGTTGAATTGGAAATGCTCACCAAACAGTTATTATTTTCAACATTTAATTAATTGACTTTGACTAATTAGTTGTGGTGCTGTGGAAATGATGCATTATAATTGATTACATTAATAAATATTTGTCCTGGAAATGACAACATAATGAGTCAAATCCCTTATATTAAAATAATGCTTATTTTTAGGGTATTTTAATAAACTTATGCTGGCCAAAATTTTAAAATAAAGGCATTGGGCAAGGTCCTGCAAGGGCACTTTCCCTAAAAATTAATGTACAGTGTATACATATCCATTGACTTAGATTATAAAATGATCTTCAATCCACCAAAACTTAGATAAGATAGGAAATGTCTACAAGTGTTAATGTAAAGCGTATATATGTCAAGAGCTGTTCTGGAATTTAAGTTAATAAATCTAAGTTTCAAAATCATATAACTAAATTGCAGGGTTAGTTTTATGCCGAGCAGAAATGTATTTCTGCCGTGCCCATGGCAGAAATAGGGTAGAAAGGTTTTTTTTTCCCCAGGGTAGCATTTGCCCGGAGGGACTTTTGTCCAACTACTTGCGTTCATGTGTGAATTTTGTTTTGCCCATGTGTTAGTTATTGTAGCAGCACATTTGTACTTCCATTCATTGCAACATAACATACACACTGTGTGCCACATTTGAATGACATGCATGTAATATTTCCGTGCAGTCCATTTGCATATATAATGTAAAACTTCAACAGCCGTTTTCTTCATTTTCATTTTTTGACCCCTACCATGTTCACTGCTCCATAACTTTGCCAATTTTTGTAGCAGTCGTAATTTTTGAAACCGTGTAAAGCACCCTACCCAACCTTTACAAGAATGTGAGAAAACAATGTTACAATTTGTCTGACTTATCACTCATTTGGTCAGCCGGGGTCACATATAGACGTATTAGTCCAAAGGACTTCAGGGCCACTTTGCCACTTTTTACTCTTTCTCCTATCTCTGCTCTCTGCTCTCTCAGTCAGTCCATGTGCAGCTTAGTTTTATTACCAGCCTAGAAGTCGGCTGGTAATTATAATTAGTTATCACCTCGTCATCTTGTGGTCAATGGAAAGTTTGGTTTTGAAGCACCTGGCCACTGTTGTATCCAACTAACCAGGCTAGCTGCTAGAGCTTGCTAGTGTTTCAGTGGTTGGGTGAGATGATAAGACACATTTGCTAGCTGTCTGTGTCTTAGTAACTTGTTGAGGCTGGCTCCACAAGATGACACTGTAATGGTGTAAGAAAGAAATAGAAATGTTGATATTGGTAGCACAGGTAGAAATTATTTCTGCACATGGTTTCTTCCATGAGGATAAAAACATGCCATGATTTAAATATTATATGTTGTACTACTAACCACTATACATTCCAAATTTTAAAATTAATTATCAAGTACTTGATCACTAGCACCAAGTAAATACACTGGTTCAAGTTAATCTGGTCCATCTCCAGCCTATAGCCTAGTGTTAGAAATGTCTTAAACAGTCAGATCAGGCATAACACCATAATTGACTACAATTTTATTAAACAGTATTACTAAATGAAGAAATAATTACTATTGTAGAAAGCTGAGGCTTTGGCAAAGGGTGTGGCAGTTGGCCTGATGGGTCAGGCCCAGGCTTCTCACTACCGAGAGTTCGTGACCGCCCGACTGGTGGAAGAGGCCAGCAGTGATTCTTGCTGCAATCCCACCTGCCAGCCCAATAGAGACTACACAGACTGGGTGGAGTGCGAAATTTTTTTTTCATGGTGGCACTTGCAGTGTGCCAAACTGGTAACAAAACCAGTACAGTTCTACTGCACACACTGTACTAAAAGAATACAGTAGAACTGAACTAAAAGAATACAGTAGAACTGTACTAAAGAGAGAGTACAGTAGAACTGTACTAAGAGAGTACAGTAGAACTGTACTAAGAGAGTATAGTAGAACCTCACAATGTAGTTAACCCTGCAAATTGGCACCCTGTCACTGTGTTAATTTTTGATCATTTATCATCAAGCAACTTTTCTCTTAAGGTGGTTATACTGTCCAGTGAACTAAGACTGTGTAATGTGTGCAACCTGGCCTAAAACTTACTAACAGGAGGATAATAAACAAAAGAAATGAACTAAACATTATGGTAGAAGATATTGACCCTCATATAATAGGTATAACCGAATCCTGGACCACCACCGATATATCAGATGCTGAATTGGGACTGACAGGATATGTAATGTTTAGAAAAGATAGAATAGGAAGAAAGGGAGGTGGAGTTATTTTATATATTAAAGAATCTATTCAGGCTTATGAAATAAAATTAGAAAGAGAAGCAGATTGCGAAGAAGCTGTTTGGTGTAACATAGTTACAGGAAACTCAACGTTAACAGTTGGGTTAGTTTATCGAAGTCCAAACATAAGCCTAGAAGAGAATGAAAAAATACAAAACGCTATAAGGGAAGTAAGCAAACGGGACTGTATTATTATGAGGGATTTTAACCATGGGCATATACAATGGAAATCTCTACAGAGTATGGGGAGAGAGGACCACAAGTTTTTAGTTTTAGTTCAAGATACATTCCTTTCTCAACATGTGCTAGAACCAACCAGGGGTGAGAATGTGTTAGTCATAGTTTTGTCCTCACAGAATGAATTAGTTGACAATGTCAAGATATGTGAGCCACTGGGGAGTAGCGATCACAACCAGATACATTTTACCATCAAAGTAAAATCAGAAAGGAATAGCAAAAAGCAGTATAGGAGAAATTTCCACAAAGGAAGGTATAAGGACATGAGGAAATATTTAGCAAAGATAGACTGGAATAAGACACTGAAAAATAAGACGGCAACAGAATGCTGGAATATATTAAAGAGTGAAATTAAGTGCATAATCGATCAATTAGTACCCTTCAAAAAACAAGGAAAACGGTCCAAAAAGAAACACTTATCGAAAGAAGCCATTAGAAAAATTAAGTATAAACAAATGATGTGGAAGTCATATAGATGTACTGGAAATGATGAAGACTACAACAATTATAAAGAAGCACTTAACCAAGCTACAGCTGAAATTAGAAATTCAAAGAGAAGCTATGAACAACAATTAGCTAGTAATATAAAACATGACAGCAAGAGTTTTTATGCGTATGTTCGAAGCAAACAGAAAGTTCAAGATAAGGTCGGTCCTCTAGAGGATAGTGCTGGAAATATAATATCAGAGGGATTCATAATGGCAGAAGACCTGAATGAGTACTTTAGTTCAGTGTTTACCAGGGAAGATATTAGTTCACTGCCAATACCAGAGGCTAAGTTCAAGAGGGCAGATTCAGACTATTTAGGACAATTAATTGTAACCCCGGAAATGGTAGCTAAGAAAATAAGGGCTATGAAGGAGAATAAATCACCTGGAGTGGATGGTATTCCACCCAAACAAATTAGCATACCACTTGCAACAGTTTTCAACTTGTCATTAGAAGAGGGAGTGGTTCCTTTAGAATGGAAAGAAGCAAACCTTATACCGTTATTCAAAAAAGGTTCGAGAAACAAGTCAGAGAACCATAGACCAGTGAGTTTAACATCAGTGATTTGTAAATTATTAGAAAGACTAATTAAAGATCACATGGTGGATTTTCTTGTTAAACAAAACTTGATAAACCCATCTCAACATGGTTTTTTTTAAGCGAGGTCATGCTTAACAAATATGTTATGTTTTTTGGAAGACATCACTAAGTGGGTAGATGAGGGATCACCAGTAGATATCGTCTACTTAGATTTTCAAAAAGCTTTTGACAAAGTACCACATCAAAGATTATTGCTTAAACTAAAGGCCCATGGCATAGGAAATGGTATAATAAACTGGATAGAACAATGGCTGATTGACAGAAGACAACGTGTAGTAGTTGATGGGGAGGCTTCAAACTGGAAATCGGTATTGAGCGCGGTACCACAGGGATCAGTATTAGGTCCTATATTATTCTTAATATACATCAACGATTTGGATGATGAAATAACAAGCAAGGTGTTGAAATTTGCGGATGATACAAAAGTGTTTAGAAGGATTAAAAGTGATGGAGATAGACAGCATTTACAAGATGATCTTGACAGGTTGATCAAATGGTCTGAAAAGTGGCAAATGATGTTCAATTTTGGGAAATGTAAATGCCTCCACATAGGACATGGGAACGAAGAGGTAGAATATACAATGGGGGGTACTGTACTAAGTACTACTATAAAAGAAAAGGACTTAGGGTTAACCGTTAGTGCTGATATGAAGATTTCAGAGCAGTGCGGAATTGCAGCTTCAAAGGGAAATCAAATCCTTGGATTAATTAGGCGAAACATAACGTATAAGGAAAAAGAGCTAATAATACCGCTGTACAAAACAATAGTTAGGCCTCATTTAGAATATTGTATTCAAGCGTGGAGGCCATATCGCAGGAAGGACATAGATATGCTAGAAAGAGTGCAGAGGAGAGCAACTAAAATGATACCAAATCTGAGGGATCTTAGTTATGAAATACGCCTAAAAAATGCGGTTTAACAACACTAGAAACCAGGAGATTGAGAGGAGATCAGATAGAAGTGTTTAAAATATTGAAGGGTTATGAAAATATTGATAGAAATATGTTTTTCTCAGTTAAGAAAGATAGAAGGACTAGAGGACATGATCTTGCATTAGCAAAGGAGCAGAGTAGATTGGATATAAGAAAGTTTTCATTTTCACAAAGAACTGTAAATGAATGGAACAGATTACCTGCTGATTGTGTGGGTGCTAGTAGCGTGAATACGTTTAAAAATAAAATCGACACATACCTCAGACGGGCGGGATACACATAGATAACAAGGTCGGACTCTCGATAAGCCAAGGGCTTCCTTGTCCACCTGCTACCTAGAGTTAATTCTCTGGGTGGCAATCTTGTTAAATCTTGTTAATGTTCCTCGGAGATCTATGCAAGTTACTAATGGAAACTTACTCAATAACAAATTGTGACAGTGACGGCTCATAACTCGTAATGACCATCAGTAAGAAGTGTCTCATTTTGGAATGGTGGGTTACATTTATGAATTCAGCCAATGCACAGAGAGAATGCATATTTCATAGGTGTTGTTGTTTGGTATAGTTGGTCTTTCAGGTAAGAAAATTATACGTTGAGTGTGTGTATAGGTTAGTTTGTTAGTAGCCAGTAAGTTTGGCTATGAATGTGCTTAAATGTTTCTTTTATGAAGTTGTCGATGTATGGTATATGAATATATTGGCAATGACTGAAAACAGTTCAATCCAGTCAGTTGAATGTATTGCTAATAATACCAAATATCGGTTGGTTGGCTGGTTGTTTAGCCTAGATGACTTGTGGATTGGATTTGTTAAATTGTACACCACAGAACATGATATTGTACATAATAAACTCAGTTGTTATTGAATAAGAGGTGTACATCTACAGTAGTTTCGAAATTAAGTAGAAAACAGTTTATTTTGTATAACCAATCAGATTCGGAAGTAATGACAGCCACATGTGTTGTTCCACAAGGATCTATGCTAGGTCCAGTTCTGTTTATGTTATATTAAAACAACATTGTTATAACAATAAATATGTTATTTACAGATGGCACAAATAGGTTTCACTTACACACAAATGTTACTAGGCTTATTGAAGAAGTAAATTCAGAACACAATATGATATCAGCATGGATTCATTGTAACAAAATATCACTTAACATAAATAAAACAAATTTATTATATTTACTCCTGAAAATAAGACGATGATCATGATGTAATTAAAATAAATGTAATTAGTATAATTCAAGTTACTTCAATAACATATTTAGGAATTTACCTAGAGGAAACTGGTCACTACATATTGTAATTCATTTGTATGTGAACCAGTGGCACCCCTTGTAAGAGTTATATATATATATATATATATATATATATATATATATATACATATATATATAAATTAAAGCCAATTTTATCACACAATGTGCTGTGCCCTAATGTGTGCAAATAATTATCCATCAAAAATAAAGGATAAATAAACATTAAAAATTTACATAAGAAGGCAATCAGAATAAGTAGGCCCTACTATATTTTTATTTATTAAAGCAAACAATTAATTGTGTTGATTAATTTACCACCATTTCAAGAAGAAAGTATTTTGTATGCACAAAAGAATAGCGCGACACCGCGGCTGTGCATATAAACAGTGCCGTGCGCCACATATCACGATAGCCTCGATAGTAGTTATAGCCTCCATTACAGATCACAAACAACAAAAAGAGGGCTCTAAATCACATGATATGTTTGTGTGCGTGAAAATAATCATGCAAGTTATTCCATTTTTAATATGTATACGAACAATTATACTGGAAAACATTTCGTATTACTAACGCAAACCACCTTAGTAACAACGCGGAATCCTGGCACGCACCTACTCTGGGCACGCTACCGTCGCGGGCCGAAAGTAGGCGGTGAATCCTGGCACGGGTGAATCGGGGCCCGTGACACCGGGGCTGGACATTATCGGACCGTGGATCGCACACTGTCACTGGGTAAAACCCGTATGGCACAGGCCCTGTGTGTGTCAACCGTATCAACCGTAACTTCCGGGTGACAAGTCAAACTAGAGTCTTCATCTGTCGTATCGGTTTTCTCCCCAAGTGATACGGAAGTTTTAAAAATCACTTAATAACTCGTCTCTACCAAAATCCTTCGACGTATTTGTCAACAACAAAATAAAAATAGTCCCGGTATGCGCGCGCATCTGATATTCTGAACTTTGCTTTGAAAGCCCCGCCCCCTTCTGGCAGCTAAAATCTTCGTTCGGGAAGTGCGACTTTAACAACGATTTAATTGGTTATAAATCGTTGCCATTTAATTTAACCTTTTTATTTCGAACGCGTATACAAGTTATTTGTTGACCTATAGAACGCCTATCGTGTATAATAGGGGACCATATCTTTGTTTTCGCACAAAAATGTCTACTAATGAAGTAAACCGAAAAACCCAAAAATTTAACATTGAGTGAATCAAACCACTCGCTTGGAACAAAGATGGCGATACGCAGTGCTCTATAGCGACGATTTAGGCATCGAAAATCGTTTTTTTTAGTTTGTCTTATAAATGAGTACGTTTCTGTTAACATTAATGTATACTTATATAGTATATATTTAAATATGTAGCATGAAACAGCTGCATTTCATTTCCCCTTTAAGAACTCTTTTATAACTTATGGACTGTATCACTGGCTGTAATTGGACATTTTATTTCCTACGAATTACCCGCAATTGACAGTGAATCTTGTTTTAGTTATTCATTCTATTTACTTATTTATACGCAAATTATACATTTCAGTTAGTTATAATTTAACTTATTTAGGTTGTATATTCCATTTACTATTTACTCTTTTTATTAATCTACTTTATTTAATTGTTTTATCAATTTTAATGTACCTATTGTACTTTTTAGCCTCAATGGCTGCCAAGGAAAATAAACTTATTATTATTATGTCTACAAATTGCTTATTTACAATGCCATTGCTTGAATCAACTCACCTCAAAATCAGACATGTTAGTTGTGTGTGACGTCAACGTTCTGTGTGTGGTTCACTGCGTGTGCATGACTATTCATTATACTCGGGCCGCAGAATTAATCATCCACGTGGCAACAAGCTCAACATGATTCGCGTAAACACAACTGTTTATCGACTTTTTGCGCAGATAACACCCAAATTATGCATAAACAAACAAAACATAAGTAGCAGAGATAGTACTTATGGGAAATTAATACGTTTTGATACGGTACACCTCGAATGTATATTAGCTTATAAAGAATCCCTTTAACGGCAGCTACACATGAATGTATATCTCCATGCCATGCCCCGCCTGACTATGCACCAGCATGCAACTGGAAACAAATAAATATGTGTTAGCGCATATCCACATAAATGATAATACATGTTTATTATTTATATCCTCTAGACAGCAGAGCCAGAGAGTTGTGTTACTGTTCTTAGTTCACACAATAGCAAACAATATAAATTACTTTTTGCGACCCACGGTAGAAACCAACGAGAAGTATTCTTCTACCATATGTGTTGTGAATATGTAATATGGTGTATGTCGAGATTGTATATAGTGCCACATTCTGTCACACTTTTGGGGCAGATAATCGTAAAATATGAAATATAGGTATACTTTGTAAACAATAGTTAGAAATGAAATAACACTAGATGAATTTGCTCACTTATATGGAGTTATTTTATGAGAAAATGTCAAATTTTACAGATAACCCACACACATTTGGCTTTATTATATTAGTTGTAATCTAAAGGAATTAATAACTTGGCCAAAAATAATAATTATTAACGAAATAAACGTTTGAAATATACAGTGGTGTAACACAGTATTTAGGAATGTTTCTAAGGTATGTTACTATATTAATAATAAAAATGTGAAAGAATATGACTTATTGGTGTGTTAAGTGTGCAACAATTGTGCCTAGAAGGGAATCATATTATAATTAGTGGCATAACAAAGTAACACCTTCACTGTCTAGTCCCTTCACTCCAATCATCATCACCACCTAATTGTATCTGGAAAGAAATCAAAACATAAGTGAAATAACAAAGCAACACTGCCTAGTCCAGACCTGGGGGCGGAAGTACTCGGTACTCGTGTACTTATGTACTCGAGTACATTTTTGAAATACTCGTACTCATAAAACTTGTGGGTCATGGACTCGTACGCATACTCATTGTACTCAGATTTTATGAGTACATCCGAGTACTTTCTCAATATGTACTGGGAAAATACATTTATTTGGTTATAAAATGAAACTTTCCTGAAATATTTAAATGTTCAACTATTTTTTAAATACTGTGTTATTTCTGATAGAATACCACCTTACCATCCCTACACATAATACATCCTCATTCTCTGATAACTATGACCAAGATACCCAAAAATAGCAACAGGCAGCATCTGTTCCCAGTCAGAAACACCTTGTTAAGCAAATAATAATTGTAGGCTATCAGTTCACGCCATAAATCTGTTTGTTTAATTAAGTCACCAGGATGTCCATAAAGAGCCAATTAGTAGTTAACCTACCAGTTAGACAGGAAATGCCTTTGATGTAGTGTGGAGACCATGCCACTTGTCACTGGCTGACAGTGCTAACTGCTAAGAACAAGAACTGCCAGTCTTTCTCTGTAGAAGTAAGGTGGCTCAAATCAGACTACCTCCTACACCAGTATAATCCCGTGCCAGCGCGCGCAGCCTTAAAAGTCCAAGGATGACCAGAAACACGGCCAAGTTGTATGAATGCAGCAGTAGGACTGGTCATTAGTGGTCTCACTCAAGATGGCAACATCTAACTTCCGCTCCCTTCTACCAGCCCAGTGATAAGAGATATGCGTCGGCCATCCAGTTCTAAATAGAGGTCAGTGGTAACACGTCACATCTGCACGATATCATTCTAATTTTAGCACGCGCGCCCGCAACGCCGAAACCACGGGCCAACAAATGCGTGGAACAACAATAAAAATAGCGGGACCGAGCCTTTTCCGAAAAATAAGCTATTAGAAAATGACATCCCTGTGGCAAAACTGTATCGTGCAAATGTAGAAAGATACTCGAATACATAGTTAATACAGTGGCTGCAATATCGCGGCCTTCCTTCAAGCGAAGTTTGTTTGAAACTGGCAGAAAAATGGTCGTCTAGTTTGGTTATGCTTGCAACAACGATATGACCAGCAATTTGTATTTTCAATAATTTGTATTATTTATTTTAAAGCGCTGCCTAATTGTGTGTGTTATCTATTAGTTTTATGTACATCACCATGAACATTAATGGATATGGCGTTGCATAATTGTTTTTATTATACTAGTTAAATACTCACTTTAGTCAGTACAGCTGTATATACTATTTCTTTACAAAGGTATATTTTATATGTGTATTCTTTCTTAGATTGTTATGATAGTGATTATGTTTTACCAATGATGTATTTTAATATGGACAGGTTTTCTTGATCCGGATACACGGCATTATACAATTAGCAGTTTATATTATTATTATTATGTGTGTGTGTGCGCGCGCGCGTACGTGCGTACGTCTGTGTGTGCATGTAGGTGTAGGCTTATTATCTTACATTACATTAATATGTGTTGTTTTTACACTAATCTGAGGAAACCTTCGTGTGAAGAATCAATATTCTAAATTACTAATTATTTTGTTATGTCATCGATTGAGTACAAACAAATTTTTAAGAATTGTCTTAATTGTGAAATAATTAACATTATCTAACACAAATAAACGTTGTTCGTATTCAGTTGAAAGGTGTAATAATTCTGGTATTATGTGCAATTGTGAATTAAGTATACATAATAAGGCTGTCAATACCAAATAGTTACTTTATTGTAAGTTAACAATAATTAATGTTGTCCACAGTTACTTTTTATAACCACTATAATAATGTTAATTCGTTAGCAACACATACCATATTAAATTAAAACCAAATAGGCCATTACATCAACACAATACATCATAGTCGTAGTTTAAAGGGAATAAAAACATATTTTGCTTGAATTCATGTTAAATTAGATCCTGCTATATATTTCCATGTCCACCAACCAAAAAATCCCCCAAAATCAAAGAATTAGAAATTCCACATTTTATGTTGTACATCCGGACATTTTCGAATATGCATATTTTTGGCGCGCTTTTTGGGATGCTGAGATGTGACGTCAGACATGACTCTGCCGGTACAGCGACTGCTTGTTTACATTCATTCTCAGCAATTTGACAGCAGAGGTGGCTGTGTAATGCGAATATCATCATGGTTCATTGTGCGGCATTCGGTTGTAATGCACTCTTCTAAACATACAGCAACACACCAGTTCCCTACGGATCCAGTTTTATTGAAGAAATGGATCGCAAAAATCAAGCGAGCTAACTTCAAGCCGACGAAACACAGCCGGCTTTTGCTCCGCTCATTTTGAGAAAAACTGTTTTTATCGCGATCCGGAGATGTTGGCAACCCTTGGATATCCTGGTGCTCGAATATCGTTGAAAAGCGATGCAGTCCCAACAATATTCCCGGCAGTAGAAGCTGCATTGATGCCGTCAATCCGCCTAAGACAGGCGTCGGCACGGGCAGGATCGACGGCCGCTTTGCCCGAGTCGAAGGCAAGCGGGTCTCGCAAGCGTAGTTCCAGTGCCGCAGTCGCCGCTGCAGGCTCCGCTGCCGCTGTCACTACGGCCGGCTCTGCAACTACACCCATGGCTTCTTCGGGATACCAGGTATGATGTTTTGAGTCTGTTTATTGAGAGCTTTAAGAAAACGTTTATTTACTGTAACCGCCCGGATGTAGTTATCCCGGATCTTCAGTCTAACTCCATACGCTTGGTGGCGATACTAGTCACTCAGTTAGTCAGTAATTGAACTATACAGAGTTGAACACTACATCCCTCCCCAAACTGGATAAAAGATACAGCGTTCAGAAAAAAACACATTAGTAAAAATGCATAGGCCCGATTACATAGTGTCCTTGCATGGAAAAAATTACTAGCCAGACTACAACATTGTTATGGGTAGTGTCTGTATGACAAGGCATCATTATGTTAGTGATACGAATTAGTACACATCGTAGTCGTCGAGATGTCGCGGGCGATTGCGCATGCGAGCTGGATAGCGAGGCATCTCGTCGACGTCATCAGGCAGGATTTGCTGATCTTCGGCGTCACCGATGTCACCGGTGCTGATGTCATCATCCCAGCTCGACTCATCTTCCGATTCGACTACGTCGCTCGTGACGTGTTTGAAGAATGACGAATTTCGCGTCACTCGATGCGTTCCACGCTGCGCAGTGACCATGAAACCTTTGACGTGTGTGACGTGGTACGGACGTGGATCATACACTGGGTCGATTTTGCGCCTCCTCATCGGCGGTTTGATGATGACCGCGTCACCTTCCTTGATGGTCGACGGCTTGACGTACGCTTTGTCGTCAGCTGCACGTTTCATCTTCGCTTTGTTGTTCTGGTCGCGTTGTTGTACGTCCTTCCTGTTGAACGGCTCGGGTGTCGTTTGTGGCAACTTGACCTTCATCCATCGTCAGAGTAGAAGTGTTGCTGGAGGAGATCCGGTTGTCGCATGTGGAGTTGCGCGATAGTTGCGAAGGAACCGATTCATCTCGGCTCTCCAGTCTTTCTGCTCACAGATAGATGTTTTGATGACTTTCTTCACCGTTCGCATGAAACGCTCGACTTCGGCGTTCGCTCGCGGCCAGTACGGAGTGATCTTCCTGTGGCGGAAATCGAGATCTGAAGCAAAGTTTGCAAAGTCACGACTGTTAAACGGTGGACCGTTGTCCGTTCGAAATGTGTCGGGCGTACCATACTCTGACAATACTTTGTCCAAACGAGGGATCACCACCGTTGCCGATGTTGACGATACGATTTCAACGATCGGGAATCTTGAGTAATCGTCTATTAGGACCAGCAAGTATTGTCCCATGGGTAGTTCTGCGAAATCTGCGCTGATTTCTGTCCAGGGCGCTGTGGGTAGTGGACTCATCTGCAGAGGTTCACGTTTGACCTCTGGCACAGACGCTTGACACGCAATGCATGATTTAACACGACGTTCGACCATCTTGTCGATGCCGGGGAACCAAATCTTTTCTCGCAGCAATGCTTTTGTCTTCACGATTCCCTGATGACCTTCGTGGGCAAGGTCGATCGCGCATTTCTGCAGTGTTGCGGGGATGGCCAACCGATGACCACGAAGAATGGTGTCACCGTCAACTGTGGTCGTCAGCTCGTTCTTTAGCATTTGGTAGGACTTGTACGACTCGACGTCTACCTTGTCTGACAAGTTTTGCTGCCATTTTCCAGTGCCTAGGGCTTGCACTACAGCTTGTAGTGTCGCGTCAGCCATTGTTGCGCATCGCACTTGTTCGATCGACATCGCTTTCGGCACGGAGTTGATCGAGATGTAATCGATGAACTCCTCAGCGACCTTCTCTTCACGGGAAGTCTGACGCGTTTGTTGGCATGGGTGTCGTGACAAGAAGTCTGCAGGGTTATCTGACCCCGGACGGTAGACCAAGGTGGCGTTGTAGGGCTGCAGCCTGATTGCCCACCGCTCGATGCGTGCTGTTGGTTGAGACTTTGGGTTGCCGTAGATCGACACTAGCGGTTTGTGGTCAGTGAATACCACGACCGGTTGACCGTAAACGTATAGGTGAAAGTGTTCACAGGCCCATACGACGGCCAGCGCCTCGCGTTCGGTTTGGGAGTACCTCTGTTCCACGGCGGTTAGCGCACGACTGCCGTACGCGATGACACGCTCGTCTGACTCGGCACTCTGTGTGAGGATTGCGCCAAGGCCGACAGGACTGGCGTCCACGTAGATTGCCGTTTTCTTTCGCTCATCAAAGTACGCCAACACCGGCGCCTTCGATAGCGATTGACGTATAGAGGCGAGAGACGTTCTGCACTCATCCGTCCAGTTCCAAAGCGCATCTTTCTTCGTCAACTCTCGTAGAGGTTGCGTCATCGTCGCGTAACCGGGGATGAATCTCGCACAGAAGTTGGACATGCCGAGAAGACTTCTGACCTGCGTTGCGTTTGACGGAGTGTCGAGATTCTGGATCGCTGACACCTTCTTTGGATCAGCAAAGAGTCCTCCTCGGGAGAAGACATACCCGAAGAACTCAAGCGTGCCCTTGTTGTAAGAGCATTTCTTTTTGTTCAGCGTGAGACCATGTTCGCGCAGTCGTTGGAACGTCGCCTTCAGGTGCTGATCGTGCTCCTTCTGCGTTGCGCCGAAAACGAGATTGTCATCGCTGATGTTGATCGCACCGGATATGCCACTTAGTGTTTCGCGAATGGCATTCTGGAACACTTCGGCTGCACTAGATACACCGAAATTGAGACGTTTATATCTCCACAGACCGATGTGCGTGGAGAAAGTGGTGATAGGTCGCGATGACGGTTCGATTTCCAGCTGATTGTAGCCTTGGTTCAAGTCGAGTTTGCTGAACACAGCTGCACCGTTGAGGTCGTTTACAAGCTCGTTGATGGTCGGCGTGATGTGACGTTCTCGCGTGATCGCCTGATTCGCTTGGTGCATTTCGACACACACCCGGATCTGACCTTCACTTTTCGGTTTCGGTACTACGACCAATGGCGATACCCAGGGCGTTGCCCCCTCGACGCGCTCGATGACGCCGAGTTTCTCGTCTCGCTTCAACTCCTGTTCCAGTTGCTGCCTGACGTGAAACGGGATCCTCCTGTGTGGTTGCGCAACAGGTTGCACCGTCTCGTCGACGTGTAATTTCACTTTGAAATCCTTTAGTTGACCGAGACCTTAGAAAAGGTCGTCATACTCGGAGACTAAGCGATCGATAGCTGTAGCCTGTGGCTGGTTGGTCGATAGCGGTTGCTCGACTCGTACCAGATGAAGTCGCTTTGACGTCTTCCATCCTAGAAGTGAGCCACCTGAGCCCGCTACAACATAGAACAGTTCGTCACTTTGTTGTGTTGCAGATTTCACAGTGGCCGTGAAGATACCCTTGACAGGAAGTGGCTTTGCAGATCCGTACGGGAAGATCTTCGTGTCATCGCGGCTCAGCTGCGGTTGTGGTGTCATCGTGGCGTAGTCGCATGCATCGATGATGTTGATTTCAGCTCCCGAGTCAGCAATGACGTTCAGTTCGTGGCCGTTGACATTGACAATGAAGTGTGGACGTGCATCGCGTTTGTTGACACCGACGTTGCACAGTGATAGTTTGTAGACACACGCGTCATCACTCGAACTGTCTTCAGCCGCAACGATGTGTACACCTCGTCTCTGTGGTTTATGCGTGTTCTGTTTACGTTTCTCCGTTTTCGTCGGTCTGCGCGTTGTTGGTCTAGACAGGCAGCATGAAGCGAAGTGATTCATCTTGTGACAGTTCATACACTCCTTCCCAGCGGCAGGGCAGGACGATCTCCCTCCAGGGTGCGGCCATGTCTGCGCACAGTTGCGGCACACGTTATTCTCGTCCTTCGGTTTCGTAACCCACTGTGATTGTTTGGGTTTGTGGGTTGACATCTTGTTGACAGACACCAACTGACTGTTGTGATTGACGCGTTCTATGTCCTTGGCTTGCATCTCGGACAGTTCCATGACCTTTGCGACATCCACCAGTTTGGTCAATGTCATGTCGGGGTCACTTAGTGCCTTCCGTTGAAGCCGACTAGACTCGCAGTTCTGTACGATCTGGCTCATGATTTCTCTGTCGATATCGGAGAACTCACACGTTTTTGCAAGCTGCCTCAGCCTCGTGTAGTACGCGGTGATGTCTTCCCCCTTCTCCTGCATTGCCTGTCTGAACTTGTAGACTTCATACTCGCGGTTTCTCTTTGGAGCGAAGTGTGTTGTGAGTGCTTTGACTGCTTTGTCAAGTTCGTTTTCGTCATCGTCACCAGCGACGACAGGCAGCGTGTCGAAGATATCGTGCGTTTCTTCACCCGCATAATGAAGCAGTATTGCGCGTTGACGTGTGTCGTCCGTGATGTTGCACGCCGTCATGAGATTTTTGAAGCGAGCGACTCATTTGGTCCAGCGAATTGCGACGTCACCGCTTGCACTAACATCGAAGTGTGGATACGTTAGCAGATCGGACATTATTGCAGTACTTAACTTTGTTGCGAAGTTCACACCTGCATCACTCGTCGCCAAATATGATGTTTTGAGTCTGTTTATTGAGAGCTTTGAGAAAACGTTTATTTACTGCAACCGCCCGGATGTAGTTATCCCGGATCTTCAGTCTAACTCCATACGCTAGGTGGCGATACTAGTCACTCAGTCAGTAATTTAACTATACAGAGTTGAACACTACACCAGGTTCCTTCTACGAGTGGTGAATTTACGAGGTCTGCTTCCCGAAAGCGGCAACGAATCAAGGTAATTCTTATATGTGATTTCTGCTATTATTATTATTCTGTAGGTCTAGTATAATGCCTGGACTGGACGGTCTCGTGTGTGTCAAAATAAGTTATTCAACTTATTGTCATTGTACCCCATTGGTTTCAATCATATCACGGAACTCTTCCTAAGTATCTTATATTCTAAATGTTGTAGTTATGTACGATACTACTATAATACATCTACATATATTCAGTTTTGTGGAAAATTTGATAGTGTAATCAAATCGATTCAGGTGACTGTTTTTATCATTATCATGGTTACAGGAATGTAAGGCAATAAAACAAAAACGTCAACAAATTAATTGATGCTAGTTTGTTAGTTATGCATTTAATTAATCTATGTACTTTTACATGCAAATAAGAAATAATTATTTTAATTATACTCATTGCCGAGTCAGGTTAGTCTGTTATCATGTTTTTTAAACCGTAAGAAGCAATACTTGGATGTAGAACATTGCAATGTGAATTTGCAGATGGAAGAATAATTATATTTTCAAATGTATTTAACATTGAATTTACATAGATTAATTATTATTTTTCATACTTAACATTTGTTGTTTTTTAAATGACAATACTTGGACTTTATGAAAGTGTCATGCAGTTTGATCAACATCAAATATCTGTACACATAAAGTACCATGCATAAGTTAGATATTTAAAATTAAATTAGGAAGTGGTCTGTCTCATTCTTATAGTTGGAACCAGTTGCTGGCAAAGTCTTATGTCATCAATGACTTGCTGAAGAATTATCTCCCATTGGTATTCTCTGTAGAAACAGTTTATTGCAGTGTTTGGCACTTGTCTGCTAATCCAGCTAATTGGACTGAGGAACTAAGTGTAGTGTTTGCCTAAGTCAACTGATCAAATCTAATTAATTACCAGTTAACATTGTACTTTGTAGGTCTTTCCTGCTATGAATAACAAATACACCAGCCACCTCCAGCTGGCCCACTGCATTCTCCCTCCAGTTAAAATAGTTATCTGAACCTGATCTACTGGTAATTAAAGCATGCTAGGTGGAAATGGCAGGAACTGGGTAACATGGATGTGACATGTCGGATACTTATTATTACTATAATTAACCCATGCCTAACATCACCCTGATCACCATTACAACTGGAAAGGTAGATGTGATTAATTATTATTAATATTGAATGGTTACCACATTGAACACCCTGTAGATTACAGTATGTATCCATCGAGTTAATAATCTATTATGTTTAAGTTTTCAAAAGTAATGTTTTCAATCAATATAATTCTTACAGTAGATGCAGCTTTCACACTATTGTAACACACAAGTACTGTTACATTTGTTACTATATAATTTTTTATATTTCATTAGTAATTTATTTATTTTTTCATAACTCCAGTGCACAGGCCTGTGGTGAATTACATTACAGTGTAATATATTGCTATTGCCTAGCTTCCATTTTATTACAGTTGCATATTGAAGACAATGTACATCATGTAATATATACTATTACATTTGAAGGTATTACCATTACATTTTGAATTGGAACTACAGTATGTACCGAGATAAATATTTAGAACCAAAATATAACTATCGTATCTTGTATTATCTACTAACAATGTTTACGGACAGAACATATT
Source organism: Escarpia spicata (assembly GCA_963995525.1). Lineage (NCBI taxonomy): Eukaryota > Metazoa > Annelida > Polychaeta > Sabellida > Siboglinidae > Escarpia > Escarpia spicata. Next base: position 49,443,629 of record OZ023209.1, read on the forward strand.
TTTCATTTTATGTGTCTGTATAACATGAATGAATGGAAGACAAAAGACATGTCACTGCCATTTAATAGATTGCAATCAGTGTAATTACACCTTACTGCTTGGTGCATTGCTAATTACTGGCACAAGTCATGGTAATTATTTGATTTTTAACTTAATGTTATTACTTAAAAAAATCAAGTAAATTTATCAAATAATAAATATGTTCACATTCGGATGTGGGTCGTTGCCCAGCTACCAAGTGTGAAAATGGTAATTTGCCAAGTTGTGAAACAATAACAATAAATGCAATGCAAGTTGCAAACCTATCTATTGTATATTTAGTAGATGATTAGTTATAACCAAAAATAAAATGTTCACAAGTAATATACTGTAACATTTTCCAGGTAATTGTTTGCATAAAAGTGTAACATAACAAAAGTAACTATGTCTCTGTGTAGATTCTGTAAGCGTGATATCAATTATTTATGATGTTTTTATCATAGAATAAACAATACATACCTTGCAACTTGAAATTAATTTATTAATTTGTATTTTTCACAGCTAGGCAAAGTCTTTTCACACTTGGAAGCTGGGCAAATGACTAGACAAATGGATGTACAGGTGTACTCCTTTCTGACAAGATGGTAAAAGATAGGATTTAGTTTGCTTTTGTCAGAAACCTACAACAATTTAGATTTTTGCAAATTCTATAAGGGTAATTTGTTATTTCAGTTAGTTGCTGACATTCTGGCAGCAGCTCGAGATAGTCCACCGTCGACCAAGACTGGGTCATCTGAAGATACAGCAACTGAATATGACAGCTCTCGTACGGATTCCTGTGATACAGAGGATTCCACACCTGAGTCAGTCACAGCTTCCACTCCAAAAAGGAGCAGCAAATGCTTTCAGGTTGACATCAGGCCATCAACTCGCATGAGAAGAGTGCAAGCAGTCTGTGCATCAGAGCAGGTTGCTGTGCAGATGACATCAGCAGTGAGGTCAATGAGTGTGCGGTGCAGTTTGTTGACTGGTCCGATTAGTGACTCGAGTGACTCAAACGGGGAGGAAGTGACATCTGCTGCAGATCCAGAGTATGTTTGCTCTGACAATGAGTCGACTAGTCGTGACAGCAGCAATAGTGACAGCGATGACCATGTTGACCAGTACACTGACACAGAGGAGGGTGTTACAAACAAGACTCCCTTGAGGAAAGATTGCTGCCCTTCCAATGAGAGGTACTTCTTGGTGGCAGAGTCTTCACTTCGTCATCTTTTCGCACATTGCCGAAACTGCACTGGCCAAACCAATGTCGTAGTGCAGCAGTTTCTCGGCTCAATGGGAAGTTGCCCTGTAAAGATAATTGGTCTGTAGATGTGAAGCTATGCTATTTATTAGCATGTCATAAGTAAAGTGATCCCAAAAATGGACTAGATAACTTGTTTATCAATGGGCAGGTATTTGCTGAAGCCATATTCTCATCTGCCTGCAGGGGAAGTATTCACATGGGTGTTTGGCTTATAACCATTGTCTGTGCACCGTGTGGTGATTCACATTGTGTTACCAGGTCTACACAGTTACCAACATTTGGAATGATTCATCCCAGTAACACTGTGTTATGAAACTTCCTTGATGAATTTTTAATGATTCAACCCAGTAAAACTGTGTTCTGAAACTTGCTTGATGAATTTGTAATAAATATGTCCCACAAAAAATTTGATTAAAAATGCTATGTCCTTATGATTTGTATGGACATAGTCGTAGGGCACATACATACCCACTGGTAACATCTCACATATAAGACCCCTATGGTTATACTAAACCCCTAGGTCTAGGACATAACCCTTCAGGCTATAACTCATTACCATAATTATTCAATTGTTCTGCATGTTGTTTTAATGTTTATTTTAGTTTATTTTGATTATATAGTAGCTATATTGTTATGTGTCAGACTCAGAGTAATACAAATCATTGTTCCACATAAATGACATAATCTAGAGCTGTCTTATATATGATATTATTTTTGATCATCTCGCGAACAACTGTCCATCTAAAAAAGGTGTGGGTTTTGTCCAGAGCCGAGGGGTGACATCGTAAGTAGCTATAACGTCCTAAACTCGATCCGCATAAACCAGACAACCATGCTTACAACGTTCGACGGTTCGTAACTTTGTGAAGTTTGTCTTTGCCAAGTCTGTTGACAATTACTTCGTCCGATGACCTACTTAGCTACAACCTCTAGCTAACTCTCTATACAGCTTTGACACCGCATTTTATAATATAACGTCGTACTAATACGATATAATTGTTGTTGTCGACAGTTTTCACACCATAGGTGTCATTATAATTAAGTTGCAGCTTACCAGTCGGCGTTACCTGAGTGAACATTGTGACTGTCCGACTCCGCATCATTGTCTCGGGCCGAGTTGTCCGTAGGCCGAGTTGTCTGGCATTCTTCTTCGCTACCGTCGCTGAAACGCTCCGAAAGAGCAGAATCAGACGAATCATCCGCTGTAACCGTTCCCGCTAGTGGCTCAAAATCGTATGATTTCACTTGAAACTCTGGGAAACTCCCACTAGCCATTAGGTTACAAGAGAATGGAGAGAACAACAATGGCGATGCACAGATGTCAACAAAGCCGAGAGTCAGGATTGACGTCACGATACCACGTGATCGCCTAGCTCATTAAATTTCAACTTTCTGCGGGAATCTCTACACAGACGGGTTTAAAATAGAATTTTGTCTACAAACGTATTTTTTTGTATTTTTTAAATGTTGTCAAATGTTACATACAATGTTAATCTTTGTGTACACATGGAAAACGGATTTTAGCTAATGCCTTGTTTTTATTTCCTTTAACAAATTAGCTCATTAACTGATTAACAGAGTAGGCTGTTGTAAGGATGTCAACAAAGTGAACAAACGGAACATTTCGGGAATAATACATATTTATTTGCAACTTTAACGACTTGTAATAAGCGCCCATTGACGCTGCAGCCTTAGCTTAGGCTTACTGGTCTCGGGCGATTTTATTCGTGTGCTATCGTTTCGAACCTAAATTTCGCTGGAACCACACGTCATGTACTATATTTAGCGCTACTCCTCAATGCTGGCGAGTGTTATTGTTTTCATTGTCAGTTTCCATAACGTTACATAACACTGCTTACAATGACAACAGAGAGATAAAAAGATAGATAGACTACTAGACAACGATGTTTCGTGTAGCATTTCCGGGAAATGACGTCACTTTGATCTAGTGGTTCTCTGAAAATAGTGCAGCGGGCATAGCAAACGAAACTACTAATCGTTCATAATGCTTATCTAAAGAACCCCCACCTACATACACTGTATGTAACGATTCGTCACGTTAGCCTACTTTGCCAGTTCTAGCACTAGCATACTTTCGATCAGTGAAACCGGATTTAAAGAAAACCCAGTTTCATTTTCTCGGAAACGACGTCAGTCGAAGTGGGCGTGGCGCGTACGACTGGAAGTTCGCTCGACGTAACGTCTTTGCGACAGTCGCTGTGTTCACGCTGACTTCCAAGCCACGCAATTGTCGTACACGTGCAGTTTATTCGGTTTACATAACCGGTTTACCTCTCCGTGAACACAGCATACTCAACAACCGTTGCAAGAGGGGAGAGGTGACGAAAGACGAAAGACCAAGTTCAACATAAACAGGTGAGAATTAATCCTGCTTCATATTGAGTAATTGTGTTATCTGTGAATTGATGAGGCGATTTGTGATGAATCGTCTGTACATATACACAGCAGCTGACTTCTCACTCAACAGTGGTTTTCTTGCAAGAAGTACTTCAACATTCTAAATTTGGAGAAAGACCAATTAAAACACACGTACATATATGTATATAGGGCAGATCTGAAAGGCAATAATTAAGCATTATGGTGATATTTAATCTTTTATGATTAAAAAAATCAATACATGACAAGTTTTTATTATTATATATATATTATATTATATATATACACACACACACACACACACACACACACACACACACACACACACACACACACACACACACACACACACACACACACACACACACACACACACACACACACACACACACACACACACACACACACACACACACACACACACACACACACACACACACACACACACACACACACACAAACTTGGCCACATATTTTGACAGCGGCAGCGTAGCGTAGCCATAGCCGTAGGTAGCACCCGTAGACCTATCGACTGAAATGTATACTCTAGCTACTATTAATAAAACAAACTCATCATCGCTACCGAACCTTCTATCGCAGTCACCAACAACGTAGTAACAAGCAGTTTCGTTTTCGTGCTGCAGTATTGTATTGTGCATATCAATCAACAAACTGAATGAACACACCACGGCTGCGCCATGGCGGAGCGTGGCGTTGTTTACAAGCGGAAGTGCTACACAGCAAGCGCGGTGCGCGTCATTGCTTCATGAATATTAATGAGGTCCACCAAGCCGCTGATCTACCCTCCACCGAGTATAAAGCATGACATAAGACAAAACGATTGTAAGTTTGTATTTAATTTAAAGAAAATCCTTAAATGCATAGGTAGATTATTGTTAAAAGATAACATGGATACCCCTTAAACCATTTAACGCCAATCTGTCATGTGACATATCCCAGGCCAAGTTGGCCAGAGTCGAAATACAAATGTTCCCCCAGATCAAAGAACTGGGGGAACATTACATTATAGTTAGGGTAGACAGGTAGGATAGTTGAGTCTAATGTGTAATAATTATCGAATGGTAGACATCATTATATGAATAGGAACTGTGGTATGGATGGAAACTTATGTAGAATAATTTCACAACGTATTGGAATGTCGCTATAATGATGATTTATATACATGTTGAATGATTGCATTACCTATGGGACGATGGAATTTTTACAATTATGTCAGCATCAGCAGGGGTCACCTGACAGATGCGAAGGATATTGTTCATTGACTAATGGTTGGGACAGATAGATCACACCAGTCCAGAGTTAGGTTATATCCATGCCCATTCTAAAAGAGAATACCGGAGTGTCGGGTCAGAATGACGGCCAGCAACGTCTACACGTTTGTTCGTGAGACCGAGAGACCTATAGCGATGCTACACGCGAATAGGCGGTATCAGCGTCATGAGTGGATTCCCGCGAGAAGAAAGAAGTTCCCTCAAATTGAGCTGAGTCAAATTCGGAATGTTACAGACGGCTAGAACCGAATCAAGTTGACGTCCGTGTCGGAAGAGGGTATCGTTGGACTAGAACATTCTTCGAATTATATTTACATTACGATGGCCTCGAGGGTAACAGTTCCCAGACATTTCACTATTGTGATCACAGAAGGTTGTGTATGCGCCCCTGACACATACATCCTCCTATACAAAGCAACAATGCAAGACAAGTGTAGATTGAAATAGGCCAACTTAATGACATTTAGTTTTATTCGTTTACACAACTCATAAACTACAACATAAATACATGTTCACAGCAAGCATGCCGGCCCCAATGGTACTGCTAACCACTACCTACAAGTCGTAGACGTATCACCAACCACCAGCACTAACTATCTCACGACACTATATTTACCATTGACACCGTAGCGGTGGGGGTCACTCCGCCACCAGGTCACCTAAAATCAAATGTGACCGACCCCATTTATTTGTCTGTCATGACTGTTTGTGTTGACTGTGGTGGAGGGATTTTTACAATCTCTCTATATATAAGTGGTAACTTGGAAGAGATGTTTATATCCTTTCGATGATAAGAGGGTGTCTGAGGCTGACGATGATAAGAGGGTGTCTGAGGCTGACGATGATAAGAGTGTGTCTGAGACTGACGATGATAAGAGGGTTTCTGAGGCTGACGATGATAAGAGGGTGTCTGAGGCTGACGATGATAAGAGGGTGTCTGAGGCTGACGATGATAAGAGGGTGTCTGAGGCTGACGATGATAAGAGGGTGTCTGAGGCTGACGATGATAAGAGGGTGTCTGAGGCTGACGGGTCTCAATAAGAAGTATTTTAAAGTTGGTTTGAGAAGTTAATATTCTCCCCAAGTGTCACGGATTAGCGAGGTCTCCGTACACTAGATGGCTCAGTCTAGTAGAGTTCTTATATATCAAGGTCAACGCGTATGAGAAAGAAAGGTTATCGTGAACAAGCAACAAAGAATGAGGAAAATTTAATAAACTTGATTACAAGATTAGCAAAAATAAAAAGAATAAAGAAATCCCGTACCCACATCTTGATAGAACATAATAAACAATAACACTGAATCTTTGAATATATCTAACTAAGAAAATAAATATACAATTAATCTTTCAATTATCAAATTCCACTTCCTTTCTAAAGTGGGTTATACCACTACCTGACCAAACACTAGGCGCCAAGTGTTATCTAAGAATAACTCCCATAATATAAATACACAGTATATAGCTAGTCCTCGCGGACTCTGATTACAGTAATTTGTTACAACAAATGTATATATGAATACTTCAAGGGTAATAATACCTCATTTCAAAACCACAGATTACTACCATTCATAATACAACAAATAATAGATACGTTCAATCAGAAAATAGACATTTACACTGGGCTAGTCCCATCTCGAGTCGCGTCCGTTCTATGATCGACTTGTCTCGCACGGTCGCATACCTTCGCGTGAATGACGACGCCGGGCAGTAGACGCTTACTTTCGGACGGACGATGTCGCTGTGAGACCGCTGTTCGAGGATGGCCCGAGCTGGGTGAGCGCTATCGCTCACCGACGCAAATACGTTGGGGCCGACCGGAAAGTTGTTTCAATAAACCGCTGACGTGACGGCATGACTTCTTCGAAGCTCGAACGGTCACTCTGGACGCTGAATATTACACACACACAAGCTTGGGAACGTAACCTGATTTGCCATTCTCTTGGCAGCAGGGAAACCTGTCTCGTTCAACCCTGGATCTGTCCCAGTCCTTCGCCAGCACCCAGATGGCGAAATGCGTAGGACAGACGTTTATAAAAGCGAATCTATTTACACATTATATGACAGGTTTCCATCATTTCTATTGGCTAATACAATATACAATTCAAGCTAGGCATTGTGGAACACCCTCTAAGCTACAGTGAAACCATCTGCTTGCCTAGATACGCAAACAACAGAATACCACGCCCCACTGAGCGCATCTGCAACCGAGTTGCTGTAAATACGTAACTAAGGCGGTTGGTCAACAATCTGCCTATCTACAGGCTTGACCTTCCTCATTTACCAAATTAAACCTAAGGGAAGTAGATTTAAACATCCACAAATAGCAGAAATGCTACACCTAGGTGATTTATGAATATTTTTTGTGTTCGGTGGGGTTGAATAAATTATGGAACTCTGTACCTTGCTTCGATATTTCTGTCGAGTTTTACACTATCCCTGAATTCAAATATACAAGTTCGCTTCACCTGGATCTAGACAATGATCTTCATGACAATCATGATCTCCAGTATACAAGTAGGTTAAATCAGGACTGCATTGAAAACTTCTGTTATCCGAAGGAAAGGTTTGCACAAGGACAATCCCGATTCCACAGTTTCGTCAAGCCCAGCGTCAGGTGGCTGTTGATCACATGTTGCTTACAAGCGGCTCTTCAAATTGTCAGGAAGACGTTGATTCATTTTGTTCAAGCTCACTTCTTCAAAGCTATCCTGTCTCAAGCTTGTCACTTCGGTGGACTTGGCATTTTGTGATTCCGATTCCTTGGCCATAACAGACTTCGTTGCTTCGCGTGTGTCAGTGTTTTTACCTCTCCAGGTACTGTCGGCTCAGGAGGACAACATTGTCACGTATACTGCATAGTTGTGTGTAAGGACTGCCAGCATTGTATCAAAGGCTTGAGATGTGTGCAAGGATTGTATAAAACCACCGATATGATAGTTAATGTCTATGTCAATATTCGTTTGCATCACATTCTTAGACAAAACAACCGTGAATTTACAGTGCTGCATCTTGTGAATGAGATGTGAGGTTAAATCCCATTTGCTGGTGACACCTACTGAATATAGCTTATCACCAGTGGAAGAGATGGGCGAAAGACAGATTATGCACCACCCGCAGTGTTTATGTACTCGTAAGCCACTGGAGGGCGCTGCGAACAATAACGTAATGAAAACGTCAATACATGCGCATTGGAGTGTCGCATCTCCCTATTCCCAATATCTCTGGCGATATGCCTTGCGTTGCTAAACGATGTGACACAGTTGCTCCGACGGGACGTAGACTCGTCCCCAGCCCACTGTGTGGCGCCACTTTGACATAGCCACGAAAGTCTACAGAGCGCCTCTGGGGAAATATTTGGGAACTACTGTACTCGGGTCACGGATTTTTTATTTTTTATTATGTCATGTGGGAACCCACTGGAGAAGAAATAAGTTTCCTCATAAACCTTATGACCTTTCAGTGATTTAAACTGTTGACGTCAATTTAAGAATGTGGTGACGTCTGACTAGCTTTGTAGTTGGTGATGGAACGGTGGGTGCCAGGGTCTGCAGATATGGCAACAACTTTCAATGCTGTCAGACAGGTTCAGTGTCGAGCATTCTTCGGTGAACTGCATCGGTTTAGATATCGATGACATCACTGTATGTTTTCGCTGTCTTTGATGGTACTGCATACCAGCTTCCTGACTGTTTGCTGTACGTCTGCATCTACCTATACCGGAGACAAAGTGAAAATTAGGATGGCTCTGACATGTATGATATTTTTATATGTGACGACACATTTATTAAAAATCAATAATACAAGGTATTTGTATTCAATTCAACTATAACTTTTAGCAGTGTCCATGAAAAACTACATTAATTATCCAGAATTGTTACAGTGGTAAGGTTTAATTGTCTTTGTGTTGCTGATAGTCAGTGGCAGCCAGCTGAGTTCTTGCAGCATACACCAGGCACAAGTTTATTGAAAGCCTTTTCAAATTTTTCAACAACAATCTGTTGATACACTGACTACAGCATTTTATTTGTTCAAATTCTCTATGTATCACGAGGACTGTTATATATTGTTCATGCCATGTATCATTTTTCTAAATTATTCTTTTTTATCACTGTTTTATATTTTCACAAATAATTTACGTTAATTTTCATTTTGCATGATAATTAAACAACACTTGAGTAAGTTTAGTTCTGATATGGTGTAGTATCCAGTCCTCATGATTACTCAAAGCGCTTTAAACTTTACTCCCAGGCAGACCTGTTAAATCGAAAACACCATCTTGACTTATGTGGGAAGATTCAGCCACACTGAAATAAATATGCAAAGATTATTCATACAAAAATAGTCACCGTCTGTAGCCGGTACTCTTCATACAGCTGAGTAAACTGGAGCAATGTAACATGTAGCGATTGTACATGTAATTCTATTGATGTTTTTTTAACAAAAATCATAATATAGTTATTTGATATGTACATATTAAATTTGTTCAACTAAACTAATCTTCCTAAGTAATTTGTTCTCATTGGTTTACATTTTATGGGCATTAAATATAAAAATTTGTTGTTAAATACACATCATTGTTTAGTCACTAATTTTGTGAGTTGTAAACATACAACTAGCATTTGATATCACATGTACTAGTGTTGTTTTTTTGTAACAAAGAATTTTTATAAAAGTAACTGTTTGTTTTGTTATATGTACCTGACATTTATTTCAACCTCTTCCTAATTTTTGTTTATATTGTTGCTTTGCATTTTATACAATGATTGTACCTGTAGCTGTATTGTGCTTTTCATAATTTTGTAGTCATGATCTCATCAAATAATTTCAATAAAATGTTTTTAATTTACATTGTCTTTACTTTAATTCACATGCATTTCTAACAACAATATGCAATTTAACGAGGACACCAATTACTGCAAAATCCTGGGTGCTGTTGAAACATTTTCAAAGATGGTGTAACTGTACCCAAATAAGATTGGTCAGAATAAAACATAATTGTAAAAACAACCAAACATATGTTTGCATATCTTCCAAATGTTATGCTGTGATTTATGTATATATATATATATATATATATATATATATATATATATATATATACAGCTGTATATATCACGTTTGCATACCAGCAGCAATTAATACTTACGTTTACTTACTGCTCTGAACTGCATCCAGCCTCAGTAAATGACTGGATACCTGTCTTGTCATATGTGATGGCTGCAGTGGTGCCGAGGTAGTTCACGCCTTTGTGTTGACGCCGTCAAACAAAGTTATGAATTGGAATATGGAATGAGTCAGATTATTTGGGAAGGTGAACATGGTTTGACCGCACTACTACACGTAAATATATAATATTATATAATATTATATATGTATGTACATGTGGTGTGTAACTTATAAACGTTTTAATTTCATTAATAGGTAACAATATTTTGCATGATAATTTGCCCAATGGTCATTTGCCCAGCACTCAAGTGTGAAAAGGTCATTTGCCCAGTTGTAAAAAATTACAATAAATGATATGAGAGTGGCAAAGTTATTATTGTATATATTGCAAAATTGTAGTATATAAAAAAAAGACAATTTACAAGTGTCATAACCAACAATGTGAAACAATTTTGATTGTGCACCATCCAATTGCCAGCATAATTAACTACCTGTAAGTGCAGGTAGAACATAGGTGGGCTGGAAAGAAGGTCACAGGAAATAAAGTCACAAAGTAATTGTATTATAAAATATAAAATAAATAACAAGTTTTGCAATTTGTCACTGATAGTACTAGCGACATTATATCATATGTCTTATTAAGAGTATCCCCAACTTTACATATTATTAAAATAATTCCACACTTTGTATGTTTAAACAGGTCAAATTAGTTATTTTGATTTCTGAACACACACACTAAAATATACATTCAAAGATACAAATCAGTAACTGAACATAAGCATAGTGTGCAAGCCAGCAGGTAATTATAGAAATAAAATGTCATGTGACGTAACATTAACATTGAAGCAGTTGCAGCCTTTAGCAGATCCGTGCGCCAGCATAAGCATAATTATTATGAAATGACAATCACTAAGGCTTGGCTATATTGTGTCACGTATATTTACTTGCATTGTATATACACATTTATGTTTGCAATACAAACATTCCAAATTAAATAAAAAGAAAATTAAGTTGAAAAAATGAACTGCAAATGAAATGTGCTATGTAGTTAACAGTTTGACAACCACCCTATCATAAAAAGATGGAATAATTGTACACACATTAGACTGGTCAAACCAGAACATAACAGTACATGAATACTATTACTTAAACTGACATTGGTTGTAATGGTTCAGAGCTGCACCCAGCCTCGGGAAAAGACTGAATACCTGACAGTGAGCTGTTTTTACTGCGACCACTGATACTCGATAAAGCCAATGCAGCGGTTGTTGTCTGTGGTGGCTGGATTGGTGTGGACGTCATTTGCATATATTTGTGAAGGCATCAAGTGGAATGGCCAAAATTGGTTAAATTTGACATTTTTTAATAGTACTCCTACCCGTCAAAATGGACAGCGTAGTATAACACATCAAAATAATATCCAGGCTATTTAAATAACTTTCAGAAATAATAAAATAAATTTTCCTCCTCTGTTCATACACCCGGTGTAATTGTTTTCTTGCTCCCTATCAAACTAAGGTTGTGTGATTTGTGTGTGTGTGCTTGCTGATAAATTCAATATTACTAACCTGTCCAGAAGAAACTTGGCGAATGCTGCATCACTTTTCACGCCAGCCGTTTCTTTCGTTCGGTTTCGCAAATCCATAACCTTTCCAATATACACCTTTGTACGCGGATACTCTCGTTGTCTTTCCGCTCTCACCCTCTTTTTAGCCGAGTCGGTGACATATATACGTGGGCGTCAGTAGTATAGGGGGAGATCTGGATAGGTATCCACAGCCCTTTTTGAGGAGTTTTGGTTGATAATAGGGAGGTTTCGAAAGCCGCCCCCCTGAGCAAAGTGCGTAGTCACGTGACCGTATGTATGTATAACGAGAGGCGCCCCCTGGCGGGTACGTTAGAGGTGACGCCTCCTAACGGGGAGTGGTGTTGTAGGTGAATGCGCGTGTATGAAAGAACTAACGAAACACAAGAGTATACGAGTGCACACGTGTTTTATTGATGAAAGATACAAGCGTATAATATGAAACCGTGTTTTATTAAACGAAGTGCATCAAGACTTGTGGGTGAGTGAACACCGCGACAGAGGTCGTGAGCTTAGAGGGTCAGAGGTGAAATAGTAGGTGACGCCTCCTAACGGGGAGTGTAGAGAGGGTGTTATTAGTTGTGTATGAATGTACGTGTATGGGAGGGGAGCGTAGAGAGGGTGTGTATGAATGCGCGTGTATGAAAGAACTAACGAAACACAAGAGTATACGAGTGCACACGTATTTTATTGATGAAAGATACAAGCGTATAATATGAAACCGTGTTTGATTAAGCGAAGTGCACGGACATCAAGACTTGTGGGTGAGTGAACACCGCGACAGAGGTCGTGAGCTTAGGGGGTCAATACGACCACGCCAGTGGCTCATGTAAGTCTGCCTATGTTGTATCGTGTATAACGAGCATGTTGGAAGGTGGACCATGAGAGATAATGAAGTATACTGAAAGGTGTGTGAATAATGTTTATAAATATATATATATATATATATGAAACTTTAAAATATGTGTGTATGTGTGTATGTATATATGAAAGAAGGATTATATATAAGGTAATAACCAACAAACACCACAGTTTGAAAGTTGAATAGTTTTATTAACATCAACGATCGATTACATCAACGAAACCATCATCATCATCATTTGTCTCCGGACACCAATTTTCGACATCCCCGTGTCCAAGGGGGCAACAGGGTCGGGGTCAACCCAAGGGTTTGGAGGATCAAACTGGTCCCGTGTCCTCAGCAGTTCAGCCATGACGATACAGAAAGCACATTCGTGGTAGTCGCGGAGTTCTTCTTCTCTGGAACATATATGAAAGATAAGAATGGACTATGACACAATATGTAGACATCGCCTGACGCGATCGGTAACCAGACACCGCGTAGCTAGCCGAAACGACAAGAGGGCAGGCTAGGTCAACATACGCATAGATAAGAAAGGACTGTGACACAACATGTATATAGTTTTGTTAGGTTTATATACGCAAATCCGATAGAGACGTTATGTCTTTTCAATCACGAGACAGTGCAAAAACACGAGAAGGGACAAGACAAGCTCAAGCACAGTACACACTAGCTGAGAAGGAGGTAAAGAAAGCCACCAAAAGAGATTTGACAAGATCAAGCACAGAAGGGAGACAGAGGGGGATAGGAAGGCAGAGAAGGCGAGGAAAGAGAGGAGAGGGAGACAGAGGAGAATAGGAAGGCAGAGGAGGCGAAGAAAGAGAGGAGAGGGAGACAGAGAAGGATAGGAAGGCAGAGAAGGCGAGGGAAGTGAGGAGAGGGAGACGAGGAGGATAGGAAGGCAGAGAAGGGAGGGAAGAGAGGAGAGGTAGACAGTGGAGGATAGGAAGGCAGAGAAGGCGAGGAAAGAGAGGAGTGGGAGATAAGGGAGGATAGGAAGGCAGAGAAGGCGAGGAAAGAGAGGAGAGGGAGACAGAGGAGGATAGGAAGGCAGAGAAGGCGAGGAAATACTTGGGAGATCAAGCATATGTCAAGCGATAAAATACAAAGTTTGCAGCACTTACTTATTGGAGACGTATAATATTCATCTTGTCCTCGGGACATGCCTTGTCGTGAGCGCTCGCCATCTTCAGCAGTCGGAGTGAAGTTGCGTTGTTCGAAGTCGGTAGAAAGTAATATGCTCCACTAGAGTTTTGTTAGGTTTATATACGCAAACCCGATAGAGGCGTTATGTCTTTTCAATCACGAGACAGTACAGACAATGGAGTCACGAGTTGAACTCTGCTCTCTGCCCGTGCTCGTTAGCGGGTGCAATATGAGATAAGCCGCGTGCCTCGACACTCACGAGAAGCCACTACGCTACGTCCATCCATACACGTGTTCCAACTTCCAACAGTTTACTTACCACAATTCTCATTCTTCAAACTGTCATATACATCTTGTGTCACAGGTGCTCGTTAGCGGGTGCATTCCGTACATGGTCTACCCTGTTACATGTCTCCCTTCCATACATGGTATAGTTTGTTACATGTTTGCCTTCCATACATGGTCTAGCCTGTTACAGGTCTACCTTCCATACATGGACTAGCTTGTTACATGTTTGCCTTCCATACATGGTCTAGCCTGTTACATGTTTCCCTTCCATACATGGTCTAGCTTGTTACATGTTTGCCTTTCGTACATGGTCTAGTTTGTTACATGTTGACCTTCCATACATGGTCTAGCCTGTTACATGTTTGCCTTCCATACATGGACTAGCATGTTACATGTTTGCCTTTCGCACATGGTCTAGTTTGTTACATGTTGACCTTCCATACATGGTCTAGCCTGTTACATGTTTGCCTTTCGTACATGGTCTAGTTTGTTACATGTTGACCTTCCATACATGGACTAGCATGTTACATGTTTGACTTCCATACATGGACTAGCATGTTACATGTTTGCCTTTCGTACATGGTCTAGTTTGTTACATGTTTCCCTTCCATACATGGACTAGCATGTTACATGTTTGCCTTCCATACATGGACTAGCATGTTACATGTTTGCCTTTCGTACATGGTCTAGTTTGTTACATGTTGACCTTCCATACATGGTCTAGCCTGTTACATGTTTGCCTTCCATACATGGACTAGCATGTTACATGTTTGCCTTTCGTACATGGTCTAGTTTGTTACATGTTGACCTTCCATATATGGACTAGCATGTTACATGTTTGCCTTCCATACATGGACTAGCATGTTACATGTTTGCCTTTCGTACATGGTCTAGTTTGTTACATGTTTCCCTTCCATACATGTTTGCTGGTCTAGCCTGTTACATGTTTGCCTTTCGTACATGGTCTAGTTTGTTACATGTTGACCTTCCATACATGGACTAGCTTGTTACATGTTTGCCTTCCATACATGGACTAGCATGTTACATGTTTGCCTTTCGTACATGGTCTAGTTTGTTACATGTTTCCCTTCCATACATGGACTAGCATGTTACATGTTTGCCTTCCATACATGGACTAGCATGTTACATGTTTGCCTTTCGTACATGGTCTAGTTTGTTACATGTTGACCTTCCATACATGGTCTAGCCTGTTACATGTTTGCCTTCCATACATGGACTAGCATGTTACATGTTGACCTTCCATACATGGACTAGCATGTTACATGTTTGCCTTCCATACATGGACTAGCATGTTACATGTTTGCCTTTCGTACATGGTCTAGTTTGTTACATGTTTGCCTTCCATACATGGACTAGCATGTTACATGTTTGCCTTTCGTACATGGTCTAGTTTGTTACATGTTGACCTTCCATACATGGTCTAGCCTGTTACATGTTTGCCTTCCATACATGGACTAGCATGTTACATGTTTGCCTTTCGCACATAGACTAGCTTGTTACATGTTTGCCTTCCGTACATGGACTAGCTTGTTACATGTTTGCCTTCCATACATGGTCTAGCTTGTTACATGTTGACCTTCCATACATGGACTAGCATGTTACATGTTTGCCTTTCGTACATGGTCTAGTTTGTTACATGTTGACCTTTCATACATGGACTAGCATGTTACATGTTTGCCTTCCATACATGGACTAGCATGTTACATGTTGACCTTCCATACATGGACTAGCATGTTACATGTTTGCCTTCCATACATGGACTAGCATGTTACATGTTTGCCTTTCGTACATGGTCTAGCCTGTTACATGTCCGCCTTCCGTACATGGACTAGCTTGTTACATGTTGCCCTTCCGTACATGGTCTAGCCTGTTACATATTTGCCTTTCATACATGGTCTAGCTTGTTACATGTTTGCCTTCCGTACATGGACTAGCTTGTTACAGGTCTGCCTTTCATACATGGTCTAGCTTGTTACATGTTGACCTTCCGTACATGGTCTAGCTTGTTACATGTTTGCCTTCCATACATGGACTAGCTTGTTACAGGTCTGCCTTTCATACATGGTCTAGCGTGTTACATGTTTACCTTCCATACATGGACTAGCTTGTTACAGGTCTGCCTTTCGTACATGGTCTAGCTTGTTACATGTTTGCCTTCCGTACATGGACTAGCTTGTTACATGTTGACCTTCCGTACATGGTCTAGCCTGTCACATGTTTGCCTTTCGTACATGGTCTAGTTTGTTACATGTTTGCCTTCCATACATGGACTAGCATGTTACATGTTTGCCTTTCGTACATGGTCTAGTTTGTTACATGTTGACCTTCCATACATGGTCTAGCCTGTTACATGTTTGCCTTCCATACATGGACTAGCATGTTACATGTTTGCCTTTCGCACATAGACTAGCTTGTTACATGTTTGCCTTCCGTACATGGACTAGCTTGTTACATGTTTGCCTTCCATACATGGTCTAGCTTGTTACATGTTGACCTTCCATACATGGACTAGCTTGTTACAGGTCTGCCTTTCGTACATGGTCTAGCCTGTTACATGTCTGCCTTCCGTACATTGACTAGCTTGTTACATGTTGGCCTTCCGTACATGGTCTAGCCTGTTACATGTCTGCCTTCCGTACATGGACTAGCTTGTTACATGTTGGCCTTCCGTACATGGTCTAGCTTGTTACATGTTTGCCTTCCGTACATGGACTAGCTTGTTACAGGTCTGCCTTTCATACATGGTCTAGCTTGTTACATGTTGGCCTTCCGCACATGTTCTAGCTTGTTACATGTTTGCCTTCCATACATGGACTAGCTTGTTACAGGTCTGCCTTTCATACGTGGTCTAGCTTGTTACATGTTTACCTTCCATACATGGACTAGCTAGTTACAGGTCTGCCTTTCATACATGGTCTAGCTTGACGGAAAGTGAAGGAGCTAGTGTCTGCTGCTGAGGGGGAATTAGCCTGTCACGGGACCGACCTCCTAGTGGAAGTAGTACCACCTGGCGGGTAATGAAGGAGTAATGAGGGAATATTAAAGGCTAATTGACGTAGACTGAGTCTGCTGATATATATCACTCTGGGCTGGAGCACCCATGGGGAAATTTTAAGATGGTGCCCGCCTCCACATGACCTACCCCCCTGGAGGAAAGAAGTGTAAGTAGTAAGGATATTTTATTTGCTATTTTGTTTGTATGACTGCCAGTTTAAATGGTTATTTATTATGATGCCTAAAAAATTGAAACTGATGGCACATTCATTCTGTCATGCATTGTCCGAAATGTCATGTCTCCCTTGTAACATTTTGTCGTGATTGCCCAAAGACACACCACTCCCATGTAACACTTTGTGTCACTATTGCCCAAAGACCTCCACTCCAATATAACACTTTGTGTCACTATTGCCCAAAGACTCCCACTCCCATGTAACCTTTGTGACTATTGCCCAAAGTCCCCCACTCGAATGTAACACTTTGTGTCACTATTGCCCAAAGACCCCCACTCCCATGTAACCTTTGTCACTATTGCCCATCCCATGTACCACTATGTCACTATTGCTCAAAGACCCCCAATTCCATGTAACACTTTGTCACAAGACCCCCACTCCCATGTAACACTTTGTCACAAGACCCCCACTCCCACGTAACACTTTGTTACAAAACCCCCATTCCCATGTAACACTTCGTCACATCACCAGTGTGACATACTTTATGGCTGCCCCCTGTGTATAAGAACCATCACATGACACGACTCACCGAGCAGCCTTCGACCTTCTCGAGAAGGAAGGCGAGACTCTTGAGGGTGTCCTCCTCCTCTACGTCCTCCGCATCCTCTACTGCAACACCAAGGCACTACATCACAACACAGCATCACATCACAACACCACATCACATCCTCCAGTACAATACCACAGCACAGCATCACATCACCACTACATCACATCAATACATGATTACATCACAATACAGCATCACTACATCACAACATAGCATATCATCTCATCGCATCACTACATCATATCATCTCATCACATTCACTACATCATATCATCGCATCACTACATCATATCATCTCATCACATCACTACATCATATCAATTCATTACATCAGTGCATCACATCACTACATCATATCATATGATTACATCACTACATCACATCACAACATCATATCATCTCATCACATCGCTACATCATATCATCTCATCACTACATCACATCATCTCATCACATCACTACATCATGTATGTATGTATGTGTATGTACGTATTTTGTGAGTTCTACTGTCAAAAGAGTGAAATTTGGTGAGTTCTACTGTGGTGTCCTAGCCTTACACGCATGCACGCACCCATGCACCCACCCACCGTCGCCGTCCCCACCCGCCATCGCCGCCGCAGAGGCGACGCGCGCGCGCCGCCCTTCCGTGAAGGGCGGCGGCGATGGCGGGTGGGGACGGCGACGGTGGGTGGGTGCATGGGTGCGTGCATGCGTGTAAGGCTAGGACACCACAGTAGAACTCACCAAATTTCACTCTTTTGACAGTAGAACTCACAAAATACGTACATACACATACATACATACATGATGTAGTGATGTGATGAGATGATGTGATGTAGTGATGAGATGATATGATGTAGCGATGTGATGAGATGATATGATGTTGTGATGTGATGTAGTGATGTAATCATATGATATGATGTAGTGATGTGATGCACTGATGTAATGAATTGATATGATGTAGTGATGTGATGAGATGATATGATGTAGTGATGCGATGATATGATGTAGTGAATGTGATGAGATGATATGATGTAGTGATGCGATGAGATGATATGCTATGTTGTGATGTAGTGATGCTGTATTGTGATGTAATCATGTATTGATGTGATGTAGTGGTGATGTGATGCTGTGCTGTGGTATTGTACTGGAGGATGTGATGTGGTGTTGTGATGTGATGCTGTGTTGTGATGTAGTGCCTTGGTGTTGCAGTAGAGGATGCGGAGGACGTAGAGGAGGAGGACACCCTCAAGAGTCTCGCCTTCCTTCTCGAGAAGGTCGAAGGCTGCTCGGTGAGTCGTGTCATGTGATGGTTCTTATACACAGGGGGCAGCCATAAAGTATGTCACACTGGTGATGTGACGAAGTGTTACATGGGAATGGGGGTTTTGTAACAAAGTGTTACGTGGGAGTGGGGGTCTTGTGACAAAGTGTTACATGGGAGTGGGGGTCTTGTGACAAAGTGTTACATGGAATTGGGGGTCTTTGAGCAATAGTGACATAGTGGTACATGGGATGGGCAATAGTGACAAAGGTTACATGGGAGTGGGGGTCTTTGGGCAATAGTGACACAAAGTGTTACATTCGAGTGGGGGACTTTGGGCAATAGTCACAAAGGTTACATGGGAGTGGGAGTCTTTGGGCAATAGTGACACAAAGTGTTATATTGGAGTGGAGGTCTTTGGGCAATAGTGACACAAAGTGTTACATGGGAGTGGTGTGTCTTTGGGCAATCACGACAAAATGTTACAAGGGAGACATGACATTTCGGACAATGCATGACAGAATGAATGTGCCATCAGTTTCAATTTTTTAGGCATCATAATAAATAACCATTTAAACTGGCAGTCATACAAACAAAATAGCAAATAAAATATCCTTACTACTTACACTTCTTTCCTCCAGGGGGGTAGGTCATGTGGAGGCGGGCACCATCTTAAAATTTCCCCATGGGTGCTCCAGCCCAGAGTGATATATATCAGCAGACTCAGTCTACGTCAATTAGCCTTTAATATTCCCTCATTACTCCTTCATTACCCGCCAGGTGGTACTACTTCCACTAGGAGGTCGGTCCCGTGACAGGCTAATTCCCCCTCAGCAGCAGACACTAGCTCCTTCACTTTCCGTCAAGCTAGACCATGTATGAAAGGCAGACCTGTAACTAGCTAGTCCATGTATGGAAGGTAAACATGTAACAAGCTAGACCACGTATGAAAGGCAGACCTGTAACAAGCTAGTCCATGTATGGAAGGCAAACATGTAACAAGCTAGTCTATGTGCGAAAGGCAAACATGTAACATGCTAGTCCATGTATGGAAGGCAAACATGTAACAGGCTAGACCATGTATGGAAGGTCAACATGTAACAAACTAGACCATGTACGAAAGGCAAACATGTAACATGCTAGTCCATGTATGGAAGGCAAACATGTAACAAACTAGACCATGTACGAAAGGCAAACATGTGACAGGCTAGACCATGTACGGAAGGTCAACATGTAACAAGCTAGTCCATGTACGGAAGGCAAACATGTAACAAGCTAGACCATGTACGAAAGGCAGACCTGTAACAAGCTAGTCCATGTATGGAAGGTAAACATGTAACACGCTAGACCATGTATGAAAGGCAGACCTGTAACAAGCTAGTCCATGTATGGAAGGCAAACATGTAACAAGCTAGACCATGTATGAAAGGCAAATATGTAACAGGCTAGACCATGTACGGAAGGGCAACATGTAACAAGCTAGTCCATGTACGGAAGGCGGACATGTAACAGGCTAGACCATGTACGAAAGGCAAACATGTAACATGCTAGTCCATGTATGGAAGGCAAACATGTAACATGCTAGTCCATGTATGGAAGGTCAACATGTAACATGCTAGTCCATGTATGGAAGGCAAACATGTAACATGCTAGTCCATGTATGAAAGGTCAACATGTAACAAACTAGACCATGTACGAAAGGCAAACATGTAACATGCTAGTCCATGTATGGAAGGTCAACATGTAACAAGCTAGACCATGTATGGAAGGCAAACATGTAACAAGCTAGTCCATGTACGGAAGGCAAACATGTAACAAGCTAGTCTATGTGCGAAAGGCAAACATGTAACATGCTAGTCCATGTATGGAAGGCAAACATGTAACAGGCTAGACCATGTATGGAAGGTCAACATGTAACAAACTAGACCATGTACGAAAGGCAAACATGTAACATGCTAGTCCATGTATGGAAGGCAAACATGTAACAAACTAGACCATGTACGAAAGGCAAACATGTAACATGCTAGTCCATGTATGGAAGGCAAACATGTAACATGCTAGTCCATGTATGGAAGGTCAACATGTAACATGCTAGTCCATGTATGGAAGGCAAACATGTAACAGGCTAGACCATGTATGGAAGGTCAACATGTAACAAACTAGACCATGTACGAAAGGCAAACATGTAACATGCTAGTCCATGTATGGAAGGCAAACATGTAACATGCTAGTCCATGTATGGAAGGGAAACATGTAACAAACTAGACCATGTACGAAAGGCAAACATGTAACATGCTAGTCCATGTATGGAAGGCAAACATGTAACAAGCTAGTCCATGTATGGAAGGTCAACATGTAACAAACTAGACCATGTACGAAAGGCAAACATGTAACAGGCTAGACCAGCAAACATGTATGGAAGGGAAACATGTAACAAACTAGACCATGTACGAAAGGCAAACATGTAACATGCTAGTCCATGTATGGAAGGCAAACATGTAACATGCTAGTCCATATATGGAAGGTCAACATGTAACAAACTAGACCATGTACGAAAGGCAAACATGTAACAGGCTAGACCATGTATGGAAGGTCAACATGTAACAAACTAGACCATGTGCGAAAGGCAAACATGTAACATGCTAGTCCATGTATGGAAGGCAAACATGTAACAGGCTAGACCATGTATGGAAGGTCAACATGTAACAAACTAGACCATGTACGAAAGGCAAACATGTAACATGCTAGTCCATGTATGGAAGGCAAACATGTAACATGCTAGTCCATGTATGGAAGGGAAACATGTAACAAACTAGACCATGTACGAAAGGCAAACATGTAACATGCTAGTCCATGTATGGAAGTCAAACATGTAACATGCTAGTCCATGTATGGAAGGTCAACATGTAACAAACTAGACCATGTACGAAAGGCAAACATGTAACAGGCTAGACCATGTATGGAAGGTCAACATGTAACAAACTAGACCATGTGCGAAAGGCAAACATGTAACATGCTAGTCCATGTATGGAAGGCAAACATGTAACAGGCTAGACCATGTATGGAAGGTCAACATGTAACAAACTAGACCATGTACGAAAGGCAAACATGTAACAAGCTAGACCATGTATGGAAGGGAAACATGTAACAGGCTAGACCATGTATGGAAGGCAAACATGTAACAAGCTAGTCCATGTATGGAAGGTAGACCTGTAACAGGCTAGACCATGTATGGAAGGCAAACATGTAACAAACTATACCATGTATGGAAGGGAGACATGTAACAGGGTAGACCATGTACGGAATGCACCCGCTAACGAGCACCTGTGACACAAGATGTATATGACAGTTTGAAGAATGAGAATTGTGGTAAGTAAACTGTTGGAAGTTGGAACACGTGTATGGATGGACGTAGCGTAGTGGCTTCTCGTGAGTGTCGAGGCACGCGGCTTATCTCATATTGCACCCGCTAACGAGCACGGGCAGAGAGCAGAGTTCAACTCGTGACTCCATTGTCTGTACTGTCTCGTGATTGAAAAGACATAACGCCTCTATCGGGTTTGCGTATATAAACCTAACAAAACTCTAGTGGAGCATATTACTTTCTACCGACTTCGAACAACGCAACTTCACTCCGACTGCTGAAGATGGCGAGCGCTCACGACAAGGCATGTCCCGAGGACAAGATGAATATTATACGTCTCCAATAAGTAAGTGCTGCAAACTTTGTATTTTATCGCTTGACATATGCTTGATCTCCCAAGTATTTCCTCGCCTTCTCTGCCTTCCTATCCTCCTCTGTCTCCCTCTCCTCTCTTTCCTCGCCTTCTCTGCCTTCCTATCCTCCCTTATCTCCCACTCCTCTCTTTCCTCGCCTTCTCTGCCTTCCTATCCTCCACTGTCTACCTCTCCTCTCTTCCCTCCCTTCTCTGCCTTCCTATCCTCCTCGTCTCCCTCTCCTCACTTCCCTCGCCTTCTCTGCCTTCCTATCCTTCTCTGTCTCCCTCTCCTCTCTTTCTTCGCCTCCTCTGCCTTCCTATTCTCCTCTGTCTCCCTCTCCTCTCTTTCCTCGCCTTCTCTGCCTTCCTATCCCCCTCTGTCTCCCTTCTGTGCTTGATCTTGTCAAATCTCTTTTGGTGGCTTTCTTTACCTCCTTCTCAGCTAGTGTGTACTGTGCTTGAGCTTGTCTTGTCCCTTCTCGTGTTTTTGCACTGTCTCGTGATTGAAAAGACATAACGTCTCTATCGGATTTGCGTATATAAACCTAACAAAACTATATACATGTTGTGTCACAGTCCTTTCTTATCTATGCGTATGTTGACCTAGCCTGCCCTCTTGTCGTTTCGGCTAGCTACGCGGTGTCTGGTTACCGATCGCGTCAGGCGATGTCTACATATTGTGTCATAGTCCATTCTTATCTTTCATATATGTTCCAGAGAAGAAGAACTCCGCGACTACCACGAATGTGCTTTCTGTATCGTCATGGCTGAACTGCTGAGGACACGGGACCAGTTTGATCCTCCAAACCCTTGGGTTGACCCCGACCCTGTTGCCCCCTTGGACACGGGGATGTCGAAAATTGGTGTCCGGAGACAGATGATGATGATGATGGTTTCGTTGATGTAATCGATCGTTGATGTTAATAAAACTATTCAACTTTCAAACTGTGGTGTTTGTTGGTTATTACCTTATATATAATCCTTCTTTCATATATACATACACACATACACACATATTTTAAAGTTTCATATATATATATATATATATTTATAAACATTATTCACACACCTTTCAGTATACTTCATTATCTCTCATGGTCCACCTTCCAACATGCTCGTTATACACGATACAACATAGGCAGACTTACATGAGCCACTGGCGTGGTCGTATTGACCCCTAAGCTCACGACCTCTGTCGCGGTGTTCACTCACCCACAAGTCTTGATGTCCGTGCACTTCGCTTAATCAAACACGGTTTCATATTATACGCTTGTATCTTTCATCAATAAAATACGTGTGCACTCGTATACTCTTGTGTTTCGTTAGTTCTTTCATACACGCGCATTCATACACACCCTCTCTACGCTCCCCTCCCATACACGTACATTCATACACAACTAATAACACCCTCTCTACACTCCCCGTTAGGAGGCGTCACCTACTATTTCACCTCTGACCCTCTAAGCTCACGACCTCTGTCGCGGTGTTCACTCACCCACAAGTCTTGATGCACTTCGTTTAATAAAACACGGTTTCATATTATACGCTTGTATCTTTCATCAATAAAACACGTGTGCACTCGTATACTCTTGTGTTTCGTTAGTTCTTTCATACACGCGCATTCACCTACAACACCACTCCCCGTTAGGAGGCGTCACCTCTAACGTACCCGCCAGGGGGCGCCTCTCGTTATACATACATACGGTCACGTGACTACGCACTTTGCTCAGGGGGGCGGCTTTCGAAACCTCCCTATTATCAACCAAAACTCCTCAAAAAGGGCTGTGGATACCTATCCAGATCTCCCCCTATACTACTGGCGTCCCTTCGTCGCAGATAAAATTATCGAGCTATCACTTGTACGAAAAATGGATGGCAACTCGGAAATACGCAATGTTGACTGAATCCAAGCATCAAAGGCCGATGTCGCCGCATATTCCTGTTCACGTGACTATTACACGAGAGGTCTATCTCAGACCACATCCAAGTTTAGATATGTGTCTTGATATTCGGTTAGGACTAACCGAAAATCATTTTATTGTTTGTCTGTTAATTTCACTAAAACGAAGTAAAGCATACGTACAAATGAACCAGTATATCAATAATGAATACTTGATACGTTTACGTTTCGTGAAATTAGTCTGACACGTGAGGAGCACAAAAATCGAAATGATTAAGCACCTTTAATATAATAAATTAATGTCTGATATGACAATTCGTTGAGTCAAAATATATTGGTGGGGGTTGAGGTAATTATATGGCATCCTTGTTTTGAAAATGTGAAGTCGTATTTTATATTCATAATAATTGTATATCTTGGCTAAAATGGTTTAGGCGAAAAAAAACCAACCCATTCCTGGAATAATACAAGAGTTTCAGTGCTTTGTACGCATGTGTTGTGTTGGGGTTATGAAACCATTATTCATAGAGTATAACTTAGTGTTGGCTAACATTTGATTATACACACGCACGCACGCACACATGCACGCAGTCACGCATGCATGCACGCACGCACGCACGCACACACTGTGACATACTGTTTTGAAATGACATATGCTACTGATTGGTTTAATCACTGTTGTATTCACTGGGTCTTTCATTGATTTGATTGGAAGTTTGAGAAACCGAGTTTGACTCTGCGAAGCGTCAACATAACCGTTAGATATTCATATTGTCAATACGACGTTATTAAATATAGAAGCTTTAACTCTTCAGTCGGTCTAAGCTGCCGTGATAATTTTATCGGCGATTGAATAGTGATCGTAACAATATTGATGATTTCATTATACAATCGTTATATTCATAACGAACTTACACTAAGTCACTGTATTGGCATAACATAAAATGATGTCGGCGATAAAAGAAGAGTCCGCTTCGA
Source organism: Escarpia spicata (assembly GCA_963995525.1). Lineage (NCBI taxonomy): Eukaryota > Metazoa > Annelida > Polychaeta > Sabellida > Siboglinidae > Escarpia > Escarpia spicata. The sequence continues at coordinate 49,469,313 of OZ023209.1, forward strand.
ATATTGTAGTAATACGAAAAAGGATATACGGCAAGAGGAACCACTTCGCTTTTTTGATGAAGCCGGCGCGCAGCAGCGGCCTGCGGCAGCGAGACAGGAGAACTACTCACCTAGACGCGACAACACCGCTTGATGCAGCGCACCGAATTGTTCAAACTCTAGAAATAAACGTTCAGAGGTTTTTCTTTTTCCAAAATATGCCGAAAGGCACGTGTAATTGAGCATGGTTGTGTTATAATTCACTATTGACATTCGTGGTATTTTATAACTGATGAAATAAATTGAAGAATTCACTTGCTCAACACACCCATCATCCGGCTACTCATACACCTACACACTAGTAGTTGCTTTAGTCGAGAATAATTGAATGTTCACCTGTACGTAGCAACGGGCTGACGAAGAGAGATTAGCAAGTAATGTACGTGCAACATTTAGAGCTTTTGTAATAAACAAAAGTCTGGATAATTTTCAATGTACTCCGAGTCCGACTGGTGTCACGTCTTACGAGGATGTCAACAGGCTGTGTCGCTTTTTTAAACGGACAAGAATCCGTTACAACTATGATTTAGACGATTTGCAACTTGCACATACATTTTGTTCCTATATACACACATACCATTAATTGTTTAACTCTTGTGGTAAGCTAGTGTGGCAGATGTTTCTGTCTGCTCGTTCTTATACTCAAATTGGAGGTTATCAACAGAGATGCCGCTGTTTCAAACGGACAAACAAGTCTTTACGATTTGGGATATAAAATAATCCAATTTTTTTAAAATTTATTTCCTTCTTTCTTTCTTTCATTGTACAGGGTCTTATGCATGAACCGAGACAACTAATAGTCTGAGACAATGCTGTTATACCTTGCCAAAAGGATGTATTTGAGACACGCAAGTAACGTTAAGCCACATGTTTAATCGGTCCAGCCACACGCGCCCCCTGTCGCATCATTCCAGCACTTACAAAAACACCAGGGTACAGATCACTATAATATTAACTACGTTATACAACATCTCCTCTTTTCAGTAAGGATATGAAATGTCCCTGTAAATTAGAATCGAATGTTCATTTAAAGGAAAGAGTTCTTTTCGCATTCAGACAGATGCGCAATCACATTTTAACATAAAATGTTTCAATTACACAAAAATGTTCATTTCACATTATTCTAAGAGTCTGAGTGCAACTTAACACTCTTCTACATATCTTGTCGGTTTCCTGGTTGCTCTGCCAGACTTTCTAGACACAGGTGGTTCTTGTACTGGCACCGACTGTTCCTGGTAACGTCCGATCACAGGAGGTTGTTCATGGTCGTCTACCTCAAGCATGCCATCTGGCTGGAGCGAGGTTAACTGTGTTTCAGTCATGACATCTTGACCATTGTTTAATGTGGGTTGGCATAGATGTGGTAAGTCCAACCTGCGGATCATTCGCCGGTTACGTCGTACACGACTTCTCGGTGTCTCGATGAGTACAGATCGAGGATGCTGAAGATTGTGAACCACTTTGCCTTGCGTCTTCAGGTCGGGGATAAGTCTCCGGGTGATAAGGTTTCACCTTCCACGACTCTATGTCTGCGATTGTAGTTCTGAGCCATAGTCTCCCGATACTGTCTCTCCCTCTTTCGAACGATATTGAAGTCCGGTAGTTTCGGAGTTAACTCGTCTGGGTGAATCGGCACTCTGGTTTTGAACTTCCGCCCCATGTTCAGTTGTGCTGGAGAATATCCATTGTGAAGGGAAGTGTTCCGGTATGTTAGGAGAGCGAGGTACTCATCATCACATTTATTCAGGATAGTTTTCATCGTTTGGACTGCACGTTCGACTTCGCCGTTTGACTGAGGATATTTCGGGGATGATGTGACATGCTCGAATCCCCAGGATTTCGAAAAGTCTCTGAATTCCTCTGAATCGAACTGCGGCCCATTGTCCGAGAAGAGAATATCTGGTATTCCCTGATGACTGAACATTTTTTTCAGTTTGGCTACTGTTTCTCCAGTGTTAACATTTGTTGACACAATGCAGATTTCGACATCTCGCGAATAGTAGTCAACAGTCAGTAGGTACATATGACTTTTGTGTGTGAAAAAGTCTGCACCAATTCTAGACCAAGGTCTGCGAGGGAATTCTGTTCCCTTCATGGGTTCAATGCGATCTTTGCGGTATTGTTCGCATATGGCAGTTTTTTACCATCTTCTCGATATCTCGCGAAATCCCTGGCCACCACACGGATGATGCTGCGTTCCCACGAGTTTTCGTGATTCCCTGGTGGCAGTCGTGAAGATATCTAAGAATGTCAACTCTCAGACTGGGCGGCACAACGAGTCGTTGTCCATGCATCAAAAGTCCTTCATTGACTGACAGGTTGCCTCGTTCCTGCCAGTATTTCACGATAGGTCCTTGCATTTTCCGCTTGTCTTCTGGCCATCCAATTCGGACATAATGGAGGACGAGTTTTAACATGTCGTCTTTGTTGAGTTCTCGTCTTATTTCTTCGAGTCTTTGGTCAGATGCAGGTAGATGCAGCATAACCGCATTGACGTAGCTGTCCACCTCCTGACGGAACTCCTCTGTCTGCTGGTCGCCAGTGTGTTTCATGGGAGCACGTGACAGTGCATCAGCAGTGTACAGGTGCTTTCCTGGAACATGGTCGATGCTGAACGTATACCTCATCAGGCGCATCCTGAAACGTTGAATACGTACAGGAAGTTCGTGCAGAAGCTTCGTGGAGAGTAGAGGAACGAGCGGTTTGTGGTCCGTCTCCACCTTGAATTGCATGCCGATGAGAAGGTCAGACCAGTGTTCGAGTGCCCATGTGGTTGCCAACGCCTCTTTTTCGATCTGGGCGTAACGGCATTCGGTCTCGGTCATTGATCTACTTGCAAATGCAACGGGTCGCATCTCCCCTGAAGACTGTCGTTGTAGTAACACAGCTCCAAGACCGAAGCTGCTGGCGTCCGCCGAGACAACTGTTTCTTTCTCGGTGCCATACATTGCAAGTACTCTTTCAGATGCCAGTTCCGATTTCAGGTCTTTGAAAGCTTGCTGCTGTGTCTGGCCCCATAGCCATGCATTCTTCTTCTTTAGCAGCTCTCTTAGCGGATGTGTCATCTCTGCTAAGTTCGGATAGAATTTCATGAGCTGATTTATCATTCCCAGAAATCGTCTGAGATCCACGATGTCTGTTGGCTCAGCCATCTCAACGATCGCTTTCACTTTAGCTGGATCTTTGTGGATTCCGTGGTTGTCTATGATCTGTCCGAGATACGATAGTTTGGTCTGTGACAAGACGCATTTCTCCAGATTGAGCGTCAGACCACTCTTTGTCAGTCTGTCGAGAACAGCTTTCAGCCTCTGATCATGTTCGCGTTGGTCGCGTCCGACAACAAGTATGTCGTCCAGGTGACAAACGACTCCGTTGAGCCCTGACAGTTCACGGTCCATACGCTTCTGGAAATACTCCGGGGCTGAGGATATCCCGAAAGGAAGTCGTCGGAACATGTATCTGCCATATGGCGTTATGAAAGTTGTCAGCTTAGCACTCTCTTCACCGAGCTTGATTTGATGAAATCCTGAGTTTGCATCAAGTTTGGAGTAGATTGTTCCTTCTGCAATGCTGCCAAGTGTCGTTTCAACTTTCGGAATGATGTAGTATTCTCGACGCACTGATTCATTCAGTTTCGTCAAGTCTACACATATTCTGACAGCACCTGAAGGTTTTGGAACTGCAACGATTGGAGCACACCAGTCGGTGGGGTCATTCACTGGTTCGATCACTCCACTATCTACCATTCGGTCGATCTCGTCTTTCACCTTTTTCATCAGCGGGAGAGGCACTCTCCTTGGTGTGGCAAGACAGAATGGTGTCGCGTTCTCTTTCAAGTGAATTGTGTGTTCCCCTTGTAGTTTCCCCAAACCGGAAAACAACTTCGGGTATTTGTTTACCACACTCTGCTTACTCACAGGTGGTGATAGATCAGCTACGTTGACAGCTTTGATACTGTATGTACCTGGGAGGTCATGTATGAGACCTAGTTTGCGTATTCCTGGTACTCCCAGTAGTAGCTTTGACGCACCCTTGACAATGTACACTTGTTCTGTGATTTGCGTTGTATCATGAAAAAGTAACATTTTGACAAATCCCACAGTGTCGAGTTGTGTGTCTCCAGCTCCGATGAGAATTCTGTCAGTCTCTAACAGTTCACCGAAGGACGGTTGATAAACTTGTTTTGGCATGATCGATACCTGGGCACCAGTATCAATACACCATTGAAGTTTCTCCTCGCCTGCGCACAGCTGTATATGCCACCCTGGATCAGGATGTGCATCGACACTAAGCTCATCAATTCCTCCAACGAACGTTGATGCAGTTGTCGGTATTACGTCATCATGACCTGTGACCTCGTTGACGCGTCGCGCACTCCGACAAACGACTTGAAAATGTCCGGTTTTCTGGCATGACCGACATTTATTTTTGGCAGCTGGGCAGTTCTTTTTCCCATAGACATGATGCGTATTGCAGTAACCACATCTCTTGTTTACTTTTGGAGTGTGTTTATCTCGCTGGTCGACAAACTGCGTTGTGCGTTTTGACACGTATCCTTGTTTACGCTTGACGTACTTGATGTTTGCGGTTTTCGACTCTCTCAGCTCGCGGTATGTAGCTTCCTTCAACGAGAGTATTTGGACGGCTTTGTCCAACGATAAGTCTGCGCCTGCATCATACAGTTTTAGTTTGGCGCTGTCTTCAGTGCACGCAAATGTTATTTTGTCTCTCACTGCCTGCTCGTGAAATTCAGGAGGAAACTTGCACTCATTTGCTCTCTCGCGCACAGTGTTTACCCACGAATCAATTGTCTGTCCTGGTTCACGTTTCAAATGATACCAGTACTTTTCTCGCAACATTAACTGCGGGTCACGTTTCGTGAAATATTGGTCATATTTCGTAACAACAGTGTCATAATTGTTTTTGTTCTCGTCAGGCAAAAACGTGAAATTTTTGAAAATTTCCATTTACACCAATATGATGAAGTAGTAGCCCTACTTTTTGTTCTCCTGGCTTGTCGGTTGACCCTGTGGCTTGGAGGTAGATCTGGAATCTCCTCTTCCATTTTCCCACGAGTGCGCTGGGTTGCCAGTCATCGTCACTTCTAAAGTGTCTGGTGGTTTGATGGATGCTCCCGCCATCTTGTCTTGTTGTCGAGTCGGCTGGCTGTGTTGTACTATTACGCAGGCTCTGCTTGTACTGGCTTCGCAACGTTCTCACATTTCTTCCGTACAATATACTCTTAGACAAACATTGTCTGCAGTATTTGGTGTACGTCCCACTTCTGTCACCATGTTATACCTTGCCAAAAGGATGTATTTGAGACACGCAAGTAACGTTAAGCCACATGTTTAATCGGTCCAGCCACACGCGCCCCCTGTCGCATCATTCCAGCACTTACAAAAACACCAGGGTACAGATCACTATAATATTAACTACGTTATACAACAAATGCCATTGTCCGAGACAATAAACGTCGGGACTTCTGCCGTCACGAGGTTGCTATGCATGGACCGGACGTTAGGCCGAGACAATAAAGTCAGAGACTTTAACGCGATTGTCCCGACGTTAGGTGTTGCGCTAATTTTAGACGAGGGGATCCCGGGAAACCCCAAATAGTTTTGCGAAGAGCGCAGGCGCCTCCCGTTACTTCCTTCCGGGTAACATTCATGTGATTCGAGTTGTAAACACGGAGCTTAGAAGTGTCATATTATTTACCCTGATTTTACGTTGATCCTCATGTTTTGCAGTGTAATCCTGGATATAACAAGGAAGGGAGTCAGACTTTGATTCGCGTACTCCTCTCCCTATTCCTGAGATATATGTCCATGTGTCCTTTTTTGCTGCAATGTTGCCTTGTTGGTTGACATTATTATAATGATTATTATGATGATATGAACCGCTGTCGCTGGCGCTGCCTCCATAAATGATTTCTCTATTCCATTCAATCACAGTGACATGTCAAAATACGTGTCACTGAAATCTCTTCACGCTGTTAGCCTATTTTAATATACTGTCAGTTCTTGCAGTGGTTCAAGAGACGTTCTGGCCAAATAGCGATTTATACAGCGCAGATAGGACGCACGATTGTTGGCCTAGTCCTACGCGTCTTTGCCAGTTTGTGACTTTGAGTTAATTACGATATTTGTATTCCGCCTGTCTGTTTTCGTAAGAACCACTCAAAACGATTTTTCTAACTGTTTGTTTTCACAGCATTGAAAACACATGTATTAAAGATTTAGAATATTGCTACATTGATACGGAAATATTAATTTTTGTTAAAGGTGTTATCAAAACAGCATAAAACATTAGGACGCACGATTTCTGGTCCCACCAGTATACCTTGTCTCAATTGATTCGAGTAGTGATGTCAAATGCTTTCAATCTCTTAAAGAAGTTCATATCACCCAATTCATTCCAGTATCATTCTGGGCGTCCTCTGTTCATCACTCCTTCGTCTTATATTTCATGGCTCAGTGTTCACCATGTAGATGCACCTAGCATAGAGTTTGCCTTGCAATCTTGGATGGCTTAGCCTAGGCTTAGGCTCAGCACACTGCTCCGTTACTTCCAGTTTGTCTGTTATTAATACTCCAAAGTCTTTCTCTTTGTGTGATATTTCTATAGGGTCATTTCTCATGATGCAGTCATGTTCTCTCCTCTTGTGGCCATACTGCACTCCTCGTGTACCATAACTAGCATAGGATTTGCCTTTTTGGATGTTTTGGCACACACTGCTTTAATTTAAATAGTATCTCAAATTTGTTTAGTATTATCAAGCCTAAGTCTTTATCTTTGGGTCATGTTTCTGCAGGGTCATTTTCCATAATGTAGTCGTAGTATTATAATATTCTTGTGGAAACTGCTGTTTTGTTAAAGGAAGTTTTTTCATTTTCAAAATGGAATTACTCTTAAATCTTAACAAGCAGATGATTGCCGAAAAAGTGAATGTTGTGGGTGGCAGTGGGCACACAGTGGCCCAGGTAAAAAAGAGACGAAAAGACATGAAACAAGCTGTTTGACAAAGACGGGTCAACTAAAAACCAGAAGCATGGAGAACCTCTACCTGAGGTGCCCTATGAGAACTTGGCGAGGCTCATCATCAACACCAAGATGGCGAATGGTTCAGAGGGTAAGTGTCCTGTAACCTTGCTTTAAAATTTACATCACCTTAAATAATTTATAATATTTTTATCTTGTTTCAATAACAATACATTTGTTCCTAGCATTACTCTGGCAAATCAGTTAAGGTAACAGTTGAAGATCAATGACACACCATAACTCTGTAGAGTGCTTTTAGTGGTCACATTTGTCATAGCATCTCAGTAAGCCTTTTACAGATAGAGCGATATAGTGTACACTTGGTGGCAGTGGTATTTCAGTGTTGTGCAGGAGTCTCAACCCCTTCTGGTGTCTGTATTTTACAATGAAACATTATTAGATGTGTACATCCACTGATCCCATATTTTAGGTTTGTGTTGTAGTACCACTGGTTTTCCCATCATCATCTACTCCTGAACAAGAAAGTCTGTCTATGATTAACAGCATATATGTACTCTAAATAAGTCGTAATTTGCAACACACTAGTGAGAAATAGTCATGTCATCTACAAAACTAAGATATTCAAGAATATGATGAAACCAGTTCCTACTATGTTTTCTTGATCAGGGTCATTCCATGTCAAATCAATTACTCAAAACATCACCCGACTCCAATTTTGATGAAATTTAGCACAGGTGTTGGCTTCCATGAGAACATCAAAATTGCAAATTATAAAGAATCTAGGTCAAATATTAATGAAGATATGTCACTGAACTTTGACCCGATTCGCATACTGGCCGTTACAGTAACATCCATAACTCTGCTTCTAATAAAGGTAGAAAAGAAAGTAAGACAGCATTGGAAAGCCAGTAAATATGTGCATATTTACATTGTAAAATTAAATTTTTCATGTAAATATAAAAGTATCATTTATCATAATATGACCTTTGACTTCCGATACTAAAAAAATGTATCCTTCAATTTTTAAAATTTTAATTCTACAGCATCCTATATCATTGTTCAAGTGTTCCTGAAAATATTAGGATGGGTAAATAATAATGTTCAGAGATACAGTAAATTTAGTACACCCGGCAACCTATGTTTGGTCTCCAGATCAGTCAATACCACACTGAATTTCCGAATAAACTTTTCAGATCACATAAAAAGCATGCTAAAAGGTCTCTTATAATTAAATGAGTGTACATACATGCTGTAATGTCTCATTTAACATGTTCACATGTTTTACTTTTTCTTTGGATAGCCTGTAGGTGCAACCAGTGTCAGTCATTGGGTCTACGTTGGTGAGGAGAATACTAACTCGAAGAGTGTCACTTTGTTACGGGTAAAACTATGATGGTGTTGGACCATATGGGTGAAGGAAGGTCAGCCAGAATATTTGTTACATGCGCTAGCCTCCAGTGTCCATTGTAGATGGCTGTTACATACCGTTTGGCATCTGCCAGATGAGGACAACACACTAGGCTGTCACAACTTCTTCCCTTTTCAGGTTGATGTAGAATATAGTGCTACTTCCAAATGATTCAATGATAATTACTTGATGATGTGTAGATTATGTGTTCCTGCTGGTGTTTTAGCTGTTTCCATATAGCTTGTAAGAAGATAGCTGCTTCATAGTACTCTTCTGGGAATCCTCTTATGTGGTTGGGAAGCAGAACTCAGTAGCTGGTATATGGGCTGATTCAGACAACTGCATAAAATATTATGTTTTTTTGTAGACTGGCTTTTGGTCTGGTCTCTTGACCATTCCATCCACACCATCACGTCGTTTTTTAGAAAAGTGCAACACTGGAGTCTGCTCGTGGTGGCAGAGGTTCAGAAAGTTTTTGCAGTTTTTATACTAACTAATCACAGGCAAAACTGTGCACAGACAACACTGCACAGGCAACAGTGTGCACAGGCAACAGTGTGCACAGGCAACAGTGTGCACAGGCAACAGTGTGCACAGGCAACACTGTGCACAGGCAACACTGTGCACAGGCAACAGTGTGCACAGGCAACAGTGTGCAAAGGCAACACTGTGCACAGGCCACACTGTGCACAGGCAACACTGTGCACACCAATTATATTGCTTCAATCTTGAAGTAGAAAATGATTGTGTGTCACAGTTATGTTGTAATTTCTGACTCCAATATACGCGACACCATTGTTGTACACCTCTTCCAAAACACAGCATCATTTTTTTCACTGCAAAATGTACAGCTGGGCAAAGAAACATCAACTTTCCTGATGGTTGTGCTAGTTAGCATACGGACTGCGAACACTTTCTGAACCTCTACCGCCACTAGCAGGATTTGGGGAAATATGCGAAGTGGTACGTTTATGCAACATAAAACAGGAAAGGCATATGTGATGATGTGGGTGGAATGGAATGGTCAGCAGACTTGATGCAAAAGCCAGTCTACAAAGACCATAATTATATGATCATTACACCACCACACCAATGTAGTCCTGTGAGTTCACGTCAGTCTATTTATTCCTGCTATCAAATTCTGCACTTTGGAAGGTATTTTCAACCACAGAAGAGTTATGAATAAGCAACTCTTCTTGCAAGCTGTTTGTAAACAGCTAAAGTAATAGCAAGAACACAGAAGGTACTATTCTTTAAGGCATAATCATTTAATCACTTGGAAGTAGCACCATATTCTATATCTTCAATGAAGAGAAGAGGTTGTGAACTTGTCACAGCACAGTGTGTTGGCGTCATTCTGGCATACGCCAAAGGATATCTGAAAGCCATCTATGATGGATACTGGAGGCTTGCGTATGTAACAAATGTTATTCCAACTAATCTTCCTTCACCCCAAACCTCATAGTTTTACCCGTAACAAAGTGGCACTCTTTGACTTAGTGATCTCCTTACCAATGTTGACCCAACGACTGACACTGATCGCACCTACAGGATATCTAGAGAGAAAACAGAAGAGAGGCCTTGTAACAAATGTGAACATGTTAAATGAGCCATTACAGCATGTAAAAACTTGTTATGCAATCTGAAAAGGTTACGCTGACATTCAGTGTGGTATCGACTGATCTGCAGACCAAAAATAGGTCACCCGCTGTACTAAATTTACTGTATCTCTGAACATTATTATTTGCCCATCCTAATATTTTCAGGGACTCATGAGCAATGGTGTAGTATGCTGTAGAATTAAAATTTAAATAAATTGTTTGGGTATTGGCGTTCAAAGGTCTTATTATGATTAATTATACTTTTTTATTTATATGAAGTGTAATTTTGCAATGTAGATGTGTACCTATTTACTGGCTTTCCAATGATATCTTACTTTCTTTTCTACCTTTATTAGAAGCAGAGTTATGGCCAGTATGTGAATCGGGTCAAAGTTCAGTGACCTATATCTTCAGTAATACTTGACCTAGATTTTTTATAATCTGGTTTTTATGTTCTTATGTGAGCCAACAACTGAGCTAAATTAAAAAAAAATGGAGTCGGGTCGTGCAAAAATGGCCTAAAAGTGATTGCTTTGACACGGAATGACCCATCAGCTTGTTCAGTTCATAATACAATTATTGTAATGTACCGGTATGTTATTAATTGCCAATCCACAAAGGTTTACAGGGCGTAATTATATGTGGGTGATAATGTGTCTACATATTATATTCCCATTAAATCCAGTTAAATGGAAAAGACTTTAAAGCCCAAGGAAAAGTTGTGGGAATAAAAAGGGATTAATATGGTAGAGATCGTAATTTCAATTATAAAATAAAGGTGTTAGTTAAAAACATTGAGAGAGACAAATTATACCAGTATGTGGACTCATCACATATGGTTACTACAGGACATTAGGAATGGGTATGTCAATTGTTTTGTAATTTCACTAAACACCATATTTCATTATTGTGAATAACTTTTATTGCTATGAAAAAGCACATGCTACAACATTTATATAAATTCATATAGCAAATAAAGAGGCTAGATCATCTTAACAATAAAGTACAATTTAACCTCTTTTTACATAAATTAATAAGAAATCTGATAGAAGTCCAGATATATGCTATATTTAAATGCATACTAGTACACTTCATTTGTTTTTAATTATCTACCAATCACACAGTTTTTATTTGGTTACATCAACACTGTTCCAGATGCTGGTCATGGTGTGTTAAATGCTATATCTGAAGATGTCCCTGGGGTACAGCCCTCAAGCAGCTGTGGGAAACAGTGGCAGTGGTCCATGACATCCAGTGATCCACCTTCCTCCTACAGTGATTCATCGGCAACTGCCAGTAGATTGGCTTCATCAAGCAGACAAGAAGAAAGAATGGCTGACTCCTGATAGCAGATGCAGAGTGTCCAGTTCTGAAGGAGAACATTTTAAAATGGCTGCATAGTGAAATGAAGAAATACGGTGCAATCGCAGAAATGGTGCAGCTAAAATATAGCTCGCTCTATAAATAGAACAATTAAGGTAGGTAGTATGGATTCAAAAAGTGATTTTTGACATTTTTTTGGAAAAGAACTTTCTTTGCTATTTATGTCCTTTCATATCCTTACCTCAATGTGCAGTTAGTATATTAGCTGAAAAGTAATAAAAAGTGGCAATATTGAGGTTTCTTTGGATGGCTTTTGGCAGAATTTGGTTATAAAAATTACCTTACCATCGTTTTCTCGGAATACAATTTTTGCTGTGAGTACTTAAAGTTGCTGTGCTCTAGTAGAATAAATACTGGGTATAACTGCAAAACATTTTGCACCGCAGTGCCTAATGAGTATATCTACTGCATGAATTAAAAGAAATCATAATATATTTAATGGTTTCTGAATTATAGGTGTTAATTATGTGAAAAAGTTACACAAAATAGTTTTTTTCAACAAAAAAATCTTTTTTCACGTAAACAACATAACATATCTGATTTCTGTGATATTCATGCAGTAGATATGCATAACAGTAATCCCTGTGCTAAATTACAAGCTTGTAACTTGAATACATTTTTGGTTAGAGCGCTGCAAAAAATACATAATTTTCCCTTTTATGGCGGCCATATTGGATACCTAATTTGCATAATTTATGCGAAACATGAAAAAAACCTTAACTATGTTGGTATGTATCTGCATACCAAATATGGTTGATTGATTTTTTGTGGAATCCATACTACCTACCTTAAAGCAACCAGGATGCATCATCAATGAAACATAGCATGCGAAATGGATAGAATTTAACTACTGTACCTCTTATCCTTTGTTTCAATAGCAAGTTACGTCAACCCAGTTTTGGCAATAAGGCAATTAGAATGCACCATTTATATACTTGACTGCAAGCACACGACAGAAGATATTGTACGGCAATGCTGAAGTGTCAGAATGTATGTAAGAATGAACTATTTGAATATTAGCTATGCTATTGTTATCATTTGGATTTTTTTTCACACAAGTAATAAGTAACTGGTCATAATAAGTAGGCTTACCGGATTCTTGGTTTGATAAATTATGGAAACATTGTTTACCTCACATTACATATCTAATAAAATATTGGTTACTCGAAAATGCGTAGTATGTCCTGCTCTTGAATACTCGTAGTTTAATTTATCGTGATTCAAATATTATTTATTCGTATTAAAAATGGCCTTGACCCTTGTTTTAAAAAAATAATCGCTACACTGCACTGGCACTGGCAACGACTGCCATAACTTGGACATACATATATCCATGTATAATTAGATCAATTATCCTTATTCTTGTAACTTACAAAGATGACAATTTTCTCAAATTGTCTGGCACCAGATATCGCGTTTCGGTGGAATATATCGCTGTTTGTGTTGTGGTCTCGCATGCCTGCTTTGCCTGCATAAGCAGTGTTGCCGCAACCTAAAACATGTGAAATGTGTCAGCAATAAATTCATAAATAACACTAGCATTTAGCACATCTACCAGGTAATCACGTTAACCAATAATTATTATTATTGTATTGACAGTTTCACGCTCTTGACTATGGCCACCAGATGGCAGGAAAATCAAACAGGAAATCTATAAACTCACAAATAGACAGCTGTGTTCTGTTGATAATGGACAACGATACTAAAAATCAAGTGCTTTTATCAAAAAGTTTAAACTGCAGTGATTAAGAAGAAATAAAATAGTTTATTTTAATAAAAAATCATTTGATTTCAATCGTGATTTAAATCAGCTTGCCCTACACATGGGTATGCCACGTCATGGGCAACAGGGCAAATAGTATTACTGCAAGCTGCCATAGCCAAGCCCAAGACATAGCCATTGGCTTGGCCATGTGCATAGGCATGGACATGGTTATTCTATAGGCATACCCATAGGCAGTCTAGGCTATTTACACCTGATGATCAGCACAAACAGATAGATTTATATACAATGCAAGTGTAAATACAAACATACTGCTACCTTAATTATTTCCAAATAACCTTTAGAAAGGCTAAACCTAACCCTACACTTTCCCCCTGGCATATGGAACAGTTATGCCTCATGTTTATTTGGTGACCAATAATGGTTAGTTAATCCGCCAATGTAACATTGACTGTGACAGTGTGAATAGTTGGTCCAAAAACTAAAATGCTATAAGTTACTGTAACTATTGAGCCGGAATATGGTAATAGTACACTGTAGCTATGACTATGTCTATGTAGGGTGCAGCTGGCTCAGGGGTAGAGTCCTTGGCTGCCGTGTCGATCAGTTCACTCAGATGTATGAATGAGTACCTGGCTATAGACAGTGGTGGATATTTGTGTACGATTAGTCTTCGCGCATCAATCGCAGCGTGGCTGGATGCTTCCCACAGAAGTTGAGATGGTGTTCGATTGAACAGGTCTGCCAGGGGAGTAAAGTGTAAAGCGCCTTGAGCAGTCCTGAGGACTGGTCCGGGCACTGCGCTATATAAGAACTTACCTTTACTTTTATGTCGTGTATGCTAAACTTTATAGACTTAGACCTTAATTGCATAATTTAGGTATAACCATTGCCATCAGCATGTACCCTACACAGCCATGGTCATGATATAAGGTAATAAATTATAGGTCGAGCCTAGGGGAAAACAAAAATATTGTTGTTGATAACGTAACCTTAACTTAACATACAACCCTGAAACTAACCCATGGCTATGTCCCTATGCCCATGGCATAGCAATAGCCATAGGGACATAGCCATGGGCATGGCATAGCCATAGCATAGGCCATAGCTGTAGCCATGACATAGCCATAGGTTATAGGCATTGCGGGCATAACAGGCAGTCTTAGTATCAGATTAAGACTAGTCACAAACTCAGCCTAAGCCTAAGGCTAAACCTAAACAAAGGGAAGAAGTGTTGCAGCCAGGGGGGCATGGATGTCATGCAAGTGTCAGTCAGTGACACTGACAGTGTCAGTGAACACGCTAGAGCCTAGCCCTAGACAACCTGCAACATCCAACGACAGAATATTTCAGTAAGCTTGCCGGGAAATTTGCACGTGACTCAATATGACCCATATAGGGCACCGCGCATGCGCACAATTGAAAATCGACCATATATTTCAAGACGAAATATTTCAGTACAGCGTGACTTCGTTTTGTTAGATCGCGGAAATGCCAATTTGTCATAACGTTGTTTCCTATTGGTTAGATTACGACCAGACTCGGCGAATGAAAAACCATGTCACAATATGCTGCATGATTATAGTTGATTATAGTGGAAACTAAATTTTAGTGATTGGCAAACATGGTGACAGTCCGTAATATTTTCATCCCTCGCCGTCATACCGTAATTTGAGGTGACTTTCCGGAATGATTCCGGACAATCCGGAATGGTAGGCAGGTCTGCATACGACGATAATTCAACGACAGAAACATGCTTCGCAACCACGACAACAAATTTTATTTATGGAAAGGTCTATACTAGTATAGCTATACCTTAGTTATAGGCGTGTTTGAAAGATGCAACGGGACCGTTCGTTGTCTTTCCTATGACTATTACAACTCAAGTCAAGTACAATTACGTACACTGTCGGACAATAAGATGAAATATATGCTTTCATCATTATCACCGATTTGCCTCGACGGCGATGCGGTACCGGTAGTAGACCTACCACCTTTTCTGATAGATGTTCTAGTAAAAATGCGTCGTCCGAAAATCCTGTTTGCGTAGCCGTAGGGCCTAATATTTCGTCGAACATGATAACTTTTGGTCGGACTATCATACTTCCAGTGACTATATCCGATTAACAACGTATTTAATGAAAGATCCAGTGATACCCGGTATATCTGATAAAGTTTATCGACTGGACACACGTTACTGTCGTTAGTCGTTACTGTTACATGCACAGACACTACATGCACGGTAAAGTTCGATAATAACTACTCTGAGTCCTCACTTACCTGAACAGTGGTTTGATTCTGTTCGATTAACGAATTCATTGTGACATTTGTATTGCTGTTGTGGCGCTAGAATGCAGTAATTGGTCTCATCAACTCATCCGATCACATAAACACAACGCCAATGGCAGCCATTAATTACGAAATAGTAAGAGACAACTGCGTTTAGGCCAGCGTTATCGCGGGCCTAAAAATCGTGTCGTTTCGTCCCGCGGAAAGTCCGAGACTTCTAGTTGTATGCGTTCGTGCATAGCGATTATCCCGTAAAAGTCCCGACGTTCGTAAATAGTCCGAGACAACGCTCATTGTATCGGTTCATGCATGCCGAAAATGGGTGCAGTTTAACAGACGAGCGGATTTTGTGGCAAGGCATCAGACTATGCGTTGGATTTATATGTTAACATCAAGAGGGAGAAACAGGATATCTGACTGACTTTCCGTTTCCTTCAAACAAGTTCGCCAACAATCCTTCCTGTCGGTCGAGGTGTTTTTTGTCCAGTGGATGGAAGAAAAAGAAGCATATCTATTCACTTCGATGTCTCGTTGTTACGTTGAAATAATGCGCGAACGTCACACGATGACGTCATCAATGTTTGAGCTCGAAGATGCTTACGTCAACGAGCAGCGCCGATTTTGCACAAGTTACCAATGCGGCCATGACCTTTTTGAAAGGGCCCATATGACCGTGCCCCCTAGACCTTTGGAAATGTGTCCCCGTTCATGTTACAATAAGCTGAAGTTACGCCGATGCGGCGGCGAATAATTTCTAACAGCCCCCCCCCCCCCCCCCCGGCTTACGATGTCACAGTCGAGCCGAGACAGCGGAGAAGCTGAAGAGCTGAAAAAGTGGTGAATATACGGCCGCGCAGAGACAAAAAAATCATCACCAGCACCCTTCCCCCGTCTTCCGATGTCATGATCGACCGAGACAGCGGAGAAACTGTGAAGTTACGGCGGTATGGAAGCGATACATTTTCTACACCATTTGGTTCGGCCGCCAGTGGAGGTTTTTGTTGCCTCCATGGACTGCCCTCTCTGGATCCGCCTCAGGATAATAAAAAAAATTATAATAGATACCAGAAAGACAGTCAAACGTAGATAAAGATGAAATGTTCATTGTTGGTCATCAGTAGGCCCCATCTAGACAGGTCCAACTATAGA
This sequence comes from Escarpia spicata, assembly GCA_963995525.1. Taxonomy (NCBI): domain Eukaryota; kingdom Metazoa; phylum Annelida; class Polychaeta; order Sabellida; family Siboglinidae; genus Escarpia; species Escarpia spicata. The sequence continues at coordinate 49,485,907 of OZ023209.1, forward strand.
CTGAACTAAAACCTAGCCTACGTGTGGTAGGATAAGATCAGAATGATTTTACAGCCACAGTTACATTGTGAATATCAAATAAATTCCCGAAATGTGGTGTAATTGAAAGCTACACGACTGGGCTATGTTTTGTAGAATTGCATACTTATTATGAAATTCAAGCAGGCGATCAGAAAATGTAAAAGGAAGAAAGAAACTATCATTGCTGATAACATTGCAGAACAGTTGTGTTAGAAAGACCACCGCAAATTTTGGAAAGAAATTAAGCACTGTACGAACAGTAAAGTAAAACTTCCGACAAACATTGATAATATACACGGTGACGTAAACATCGGGTCAATGTGGAAGCATCATTATGAACGTTTATTTAATGATGTGGAGGATAGTCGATGTGATAAAGTGTGTTATGATTGTTCCACTGGCAATGAGGGAATGACTGTTGGTGCAGTTGAACTGATGGATATTATTAATGGACTCTCAAAAATAAGTCGCCAGGTCTGGACGGTATCAATGCAGAACATATTAAGTTCGCTGATTATCAACTCGCTGTGCTTTTGTCTATCCTTGTGTCTTCGATTCTGGTGCATGGTTATTTACCAAAAGAAATTTCACAGTCTGTTATTGTACCAATTATTAAAGACAAGAATAGACGAGTAAACGACAAAGGGAATTATAGGCCACTATGTCTATCGAACATATTTTCGAAGATAATAGACACTGTTCTTTTTAACAGAATGGAAATGTACTTGGAAACCACTCCTAATCAATTTGGCGTTAAGCCTAAACATGGAACGGAGTTATGCGTGTTTGCATTTAAGGAATTATTAAGGTTCTACACTGAACATGGTTCAGCTATGCACGTCGCGTTTTTAGATGCATCAAAGGCATTTGATCGTGTCAACCGATATAAACTTTTAACGAAACTCGAACAACGAAATGTACCGAACTATATCTTAAGAGTATTCAGCAATAAATTCAATAATCAATGTGTATGCATACGATGGGGAAATACCTACTCGGAATTCTTCTCGGTAGGCAATGGTGTTAAGCAAGGTGGGAAGTTATCCCCTTTGCTTTTTAACATTTATATGGATAATCTGAGTATACAACTGCACAAAAAACAAATCGGTTATAGTCTTGGTAACATGGTTGTTAATCACCTCATATACGCCGATGATCTACTTCTGTTTGCACCTTCTGCTAAAGGACTACAAACACTACTTGATATGTGTTACTCATATGGATGTGAGCATGACGTGCAATACAATGCGGGTAAATGCATGTATGTACTTTGAATCTAGAATGTCAAATCTGTCTAAAGAAATGACATTAGGAGGAAAGAAGCTAAACTTTGCCACCTCTTGTAAATATCTTAGACACGTAATTTCTAATAACTTGTCTGATGAGTCTGACATGCAAGCCAAAGTGAGACTTTTGTATACCAAGAGTAATATGTTACGTCAAAAGTTCAAATTTTGTTCAACTGCTGTAAAAAATAAGCTATTTACAGCGTATTTTTGTAATATCTATATGTGTGCGTTATGGGTGAACTTTAGAAAAGTAAATTTTCAGCAATTCGTTGTTGCATATAATAACTCTTTCAGAATATTGAACAATTTGCCCATGAGATGTAGCTCTAGCCACATGTTTGCTACAGCTAATGTCAGCTCGGGTAAATGTGTAATCAGAAAGGCTATTTTTAGCTTAATGAATAGGATTGACATGTCTTTGTCTGTTGTTGCGCAGCTTCCAAGATGGCGGACGTAGACACAACCACAAAGGAGCCGGCGCTTCTGGAAGCGTCTCACTTCGACGTCGATGAGACCGAATCAGGCTTCGTGTATCGATTCAGTGTCGGTGATCACGTGACGCCGCTTCTGAAGAACCTAGATCGCATGCGCAGCTATGGACAGCTGGTGGACGTGACGTTGATCGGCGAAGACGGAGAACAATTTGCCTTCCACAGCTCGCTTCTGGCCGCCGCTAGCTCTGTCTTCAGGGACCTGTTTGTACAGATCCCATTGCAGGTGTGTGTGTGTGTGTGTGTGTGTGTGTGGGTGGGTGTGTGCGTGCGTGCGTGCGTGCGTGCGTGCGTGCGTGCGTGCGTGGGTGTGTGTGTGTTAATAATAATAATAATTAGTTCTGTACAAAGTGCTTTACAAAAAAGTTCACAATTATATGTCATTCATTTAGATTTTGAAAGTGATTTTAAAAAGGTGTGTCTTCAGCGCCGTCTTAAACGACGCAATAGTGTCACACTGTCTGACTGACTGTGGCAGATTGTTCCAAAGTACAGGGGACGCTTTGGAGAACGCACGGTCTCCGAAAGACTCGAGGCGTGTGGTTGGTACTGTCAGCAGACCAGCAGAATTTGATCGGAGGGAGCGTGTGGGCTGATATTCAACAAGAAGCTCGGAAATGTATTGCGGTGCAAGTCCGTGGAGTGCCTTGAAGGTGATCAGGAGAATTTTAAACGTAATTCTTTCTTGGATGGGAAGTCAAAGGAGAGATTTCAGGACTGGTGTTACGTGCTCGTGTTTCCTTGTTCGTGTGATTAGACGAGCAGTCGTGTTCTGAATGCACTGCAGTCTACGTAGCTGACACTTGTTAATTCCGAACAGCAGCGAATTACAACCATCCAGTCTAGACGTTATAAATGAATGAATGATTTATTCGGCAGCTCCTGGTTTAAGAAATAGGATGATTTTACCCACATTTCGGATTTGCATACCAGAAGATCTAGATATGGCACTGACTTGTTGATCCATTGTAAGTCCAGCATCGAACATTACCCCAAGATTTCTGACACATGTACTGGGGGTCACTTGGGGTTTACTTGGGCATCTCCAACGTTGATCTTTGTTGTTTTAGGTATCTTTCTGCGGAGCGCCTCTGATCCCGTGAACAGAACTTAAGTTTTGTCACCATTTAATTGAAGTTTCCAACCGTTGATGTCAGCAATGCATGTTTCTAGCTGATATATGGCAACATACGTGTCGGGGATCTTGAATGTTGTGTAAAGCTGCATATCGTCAGTGTACATATGAAAATCCAAGCCATGTTGTCGGATTTTGCAACCCAGTTCACCAGCCGTGTATATGATGAACAGTGACGGCCTCAAGACTGACCCTTGGGGGACACCGCATGTCAGCACCGACACGTTCGAGAGAGCTTCTCCAATCTTAATAGCTTGTTTTCTGTTTTCAAGATACGAGGTAAACCAGTTTAGTGCTGTGCCCGAAAGGCCGATCTTCTTAGACAGACGTGACACAAGCACCTGGTGGTCAATCGTGTCAAAGGCAGCAGACAAGTCAAGGAGAACTACATGTAGACACGAGACACGAGACACATCGATTATCCGCAGATAAGAGTAAATCGTTCTGGATTCTCAGCAGTGCAGTCTCTGTACTGTGGCCCTTTCTGTATGCTAATTCACTTCAAATAGGTTGTGCTGTGCCATGTGACGTGACAAACGTGACGACACCACCGTCTCAATTTCTTTGGACAGGAAACTGAGATTATATATCGGTCGGTAGCTTGTAAGACATTCGGTATCCATGGATGGCTTCTTAAGAAGCGGAGTCACAAGTGCAGCTTTCAAGTTAGCTGACACATCTCCTGTGGCCAGCGAGATGTTCACAATCCCGATAATGACAGGAACAAGTGCGTCAAGGCAATTCTTCACCATCCGTGTCGGCAGAGGATCGAGAGCGCAGGATCGAGGAGCAGATGATGTAATGATGTTTCTGACCTCATCCTCGGAAGCTGGCGACAGCCTGTGCAACGGATGACTTCCATCATGTTTATAAGTGGTGATCTGGGCATCACGTTGTGCTCCCGCTCGGCGATCTAGTGCACAGCGAATGCTTGCAGTTTTCTCTTGGAAGTAATTTCGGAAAACTTCAGCCAGAGCTTCTGGAGAGGCCTGTGTTGGCAGTGGCGGGTCCACCCGAGTGTGCATCAATGTTTGCACAATGCTGTAAAGTTTCTTTTGGTTTGATCCAGCCTCAACAACCTTGTTGGAATAGTATCGATGTTTGGCTTGACGAAGACAGTTATTTGCGACCGTGCACTGGTGTCTGCACATCTGGCGATGAATTTCAAGTCCAGATTTCCGGCATAGACATTCATATTTCCGACGTGTCTGTATCTCCTTGCGTAACTCTTTGTTGTACCATTTCACATCGGGTCGCACCTTGATTATCTTCTGCCATACGGGAGCATGTTTATCCAACAAGCCGCACAAGACCGAGTCATACTGGCGAACGAGTCCATCTAAGTCGTCAGCTGGAGTAATGTACAGCTGTGACTGAGAAATGTCTGCCTGCATGTCACACGCACTTACATTGCGGTATAATCTGTAGCTGACCCGTTTCTTAGGAGCACAATGTTTACAACCTTGTATCTTGAATGTCACTGCAGAGTGGTCGGATATACCCGGATTCTCAACCACGATATCACCAATGATGTCTGCTTCGGATCGCGTGATTATTAGGTCTAGAGTGTGACCATGTGAATGTGTCTTTTCCATCACATGCTGATGCAGACCATGACATTCTAGGATGTTATGAAAGCTTACAGTCTTTGTATCATCCAACAAAAGTATGTTGAAATCTCCAACAATCACCAAGTTGGCATGGCCCATGCAGAAACACTGCAGAAAATCTGAGAATTCGTCCATGAATGTCGATGCGCTCAGACCATTACGGGCAGACGGTGGAGGACTATAGATAACACATACCCGGAAACAGTATGACCTATACATCAGCTGAAGACGCATCACTTCAAATGATATGTATGACTTTGTGGCAAGTTGCCCCATTTCGAAAGATGCACGGTAGATGACACCAACACCTCCTCCAGTTCTGTCACTACGCGGTTTGTGGTCAAATTTGTAGCTGTTTGGTGACAACGAATTTATCTCTGTCCGACTAGCATCACCCGGGCTCAGCCAAGTTTCTGTCAGTGCTAGAATATCAAGTTCGTTGTCATCAAGCAACTTGACAAGTTGATCCACTTGATATTTCACGCGTATTTAGTAGACATGCAGTTATTGTAGGTCTCGCACACTTAGTTACACATGGAGATGTGTGAATGGGGGTTGGGGGCGAAGATTAGTCAGTACAGCAATAAGTCTTTTCTTGGACCTGCCAGCCCTACAGCCCCTACGAGTCCGACGACGATGATTCAAACGTTCATGCGGTGCAATACAATTGTCCAGTGCTTGGTAAAGTCGGGTGACAGAGGCACATCTAATCAGCAGTAATTCAGTCCTATTGTATGTGATCATGCTGTAGGAAAGGTTGTTCACAATGTTCTTGTTGTCAATGTCTCGCCTGGTCGACCAGCAATGTTGCAAAACAGGTGCAGTTCAACTAGACAGGTGCACACAATGTAAAAGTTACTAAAATACAAATTTTTTGTAAACGTTTGTTAAAACTGTATAGTCCAGCATCATCACTAGACTTTCATAAAACCAACTGTATAAACTGGATACAAACTTGATAAAAATTGAAATGTTCCAGAGCTTGTTATGGTGCAGCCACATACAGGCGCATCCCACAATGCAAATGTGTTCGTGCGTGTGTGTGTGCGTGGTTGCATGCGTGCGTGCATGTGTATATTTGTGTGTAAATGGAATTTTTTTTGATAACTCGTTTGTATCGCACGTGAACGCTAATGTGGATCATGATATTTGTAGTTCAACAGTTTAGCACCACGCGGTGCATCGTCGGCGGAGTTGCGCGCGCTGCAGCGATATATTTATGAACCGGAAGAAGTGGTGAATTCTGGCGAGACGGACAGGTGAATGCGCCATTGTTGTACGGTTTTATTGTATCATATGTTTTATATTTATTTTAAATAAAATAAAATAAAAGAATTTATACTAAATACAATACCGTTCATTCTCCTGTTTCCATTTTTATAATTCGTTTGCAATGTTCACATCTTCACTCCGTCTTAACTGCACTCTTTTCTTTTGTGCCATGAAAGCCACTGTTCGTGTCGTTTTCTACATTATATAATCTACATCCGTACTGTTTAATTCTCTAATATAAGATATTTAATACACTGCGTTGACCACGGTTTCTTGAATAGGGCGTAGCATGCATTAACTAATTAAACATGTAGTATAATAACAAATATCACAGAAATGTAGATTAACCTTTCGTGCACTTATTAAAACGTTCACTCCTGTGTAGTGGCTATATTTAGCCAACATCGGTTTGTTTAACAGATGACAATTAATAATACTAATAACAATAATATTAATGATTACTTTATTTCTACAATAAAATCCAAAGTAAAATTATATTCAACAGTGTTTAATCGATAACTATCCTAATGAATGCATATAATAATAGTACATATAAAGGTAACATTTGTTATGCTTCACTAGAGAAAATACATCACACACATGAATTTGTGTAAAATATAAAGTACTACTGGTAGATAAATAAATATATAAAATAAATAATAGGAGGTGCATTCAAATAAGAATTAATAAAACGAGTTAGATTACGAATAGAAATGAAAATATCAATTAGTAAATAATTAGAATAATACATTAATTATTGCCTAGTTTCGTTTTTGAAGTTAGGTTTCTTCTGTGCCCAGCGAACTTCACTTTGCCCGTCTGTGCAACTGCGAGCGACTGGCGTGCGGGCCAGTTGACCCCGAGCAGTTGCTGGCCACACTCTGTGCCATGTACACGCGCTGCGAACTGACGACATCCGTGGCGACGAGCGCAGGGAAGGAGATTCCGTGCCACAGGTGTGTGACACGTATGTTCGGGTTACAAATACGTGACGTGTATATTTTCGTATCACGCAGTACACACACACACACACACACGTTCGTGTCACATACAAGGGACGTATAAGTGTTTGTGACACGTACACGTGACGAATGTATCCTTGTTACAGGAACGTGACTGACAGTTATGTCCGTTTTTACAGACATGTGACGTATATATGGCCGTTATAGAGCTATGTGATGTAAGGCCTGTGTCCGTGTCAGCGTCATTAACACACACTAGAAACAAAAGGTAATGAATTAACGCAAATATGGCGAGCGACAATCCGCAGGAAAAATAAAGAAATACCAATATCATTAGTTTATCTGGATATCCAATTTGGACACGGGTTTTCTTGCTACAAAACAAAGATTCCAATTCTTTATTATATAACACATCTATTTTTAAACGCAAGAATTCACTCAATGTGTTACATGCGTCGTTCTTATCCGTTCTACAGCGAAATTCTTGCCGCGAGCTCTCCGGTTCTGCTCGACCGAATTTTGCCGGATGTCGCTCCGTTGGCTGACGGCCAGATCGCTCTCGATGACGTCACACCGGAAGTGATGAGCGTGCTCGTGAACTACCTTTATTCGGCCGAACTGCGCCTGTGTGACGACACTGTCGCCGGCGTGATGACAACGGCGGTCAGGTGGCACTTCCCCGCGGCGTGTGGCGCAGGCTGCGACTACTTGAGACGGAAGCTGGAGCCGCACAACGCTATCGGCTGCGCGCAGTTCGCCGCCCGCCTGCTGAAGGAGGCACCGAATGCGGCGCTCGAGACACTGCTCGACGATGTGCGCAGGTAGGGATAGGTCACTGTTTCACTTCCGGGTTCACGGTAGACGAATAAATTGCCAGCGATTTTTGTTTTGCCTGTATTCCTTTTAGATTAATAATCGAATAAAGATGCACAATAAATCCATCAAATTCGTGGTGTTTTATATTATATATAAACAAATACATAGCTTTAATATTATTTTAGGATTAATACAGATATTAAATAAATAAATAGATAAATTAAATACAAATTAATAAAAAATGCGATTATGTACAGTGTATGGTGTGTGTGTGTGCGTGTGTGCGTGCGTGTGTGCGTGACAAATTAATAAAAAGTGCGCTTATGCACAGTGTATATGTGTGTGCGTGTGTGTGTGTGTGTGTGTGTGTGTGTGTGTGTGTGTGTGTGTGTGTGCGTGCGTGTGTGTATGCTTGTGTGTGCATGCGAACGCACGTGCGCGCACATGCGTGCCCTGTATGTCCTAGTATGAAGTGCTATCGGTCCTCTCTGGCCAGGTACATCGTCGTCCATCTGAAGCAAGTGTTGGCGGAGGACGAGTTCTTCACGATCGCCAGCAGGGAGGACATCGAGAGGAGCGTGCTGTCTAGTCGGGTCTGTTGCTCGCTGTCGGTAGCCCTCGAAAAGACGACCCAGTGGTACTACAGGAGCCAGGCGGTACGAGGCAACGACTTCCTTCAGCTCATCACGGGGCTGTGTTTTCTCCATTGTCGAGACGACTTCTTCGCTGTCATATCGCGTATGAAGGCTCGCTCCTCTTGATGCCACCTGCTCGTCGTTTTTAACGCAATGTTCTTATTATAAAATACATATTGGTAATATAATCGACGGCGTATGATCTAACCGCAAAACGTTTTATGTTCAACGCGGTCGCGATTTTATCACATTTAATACAACCAATTCTACGAACTCTTCGTTAATAATTATCTACCAGGCTGATTCAAAGCCACGGAACAGACGACCTGTCGTTATTGTGAGACTTGTCGATAGAACTACAATGTGTATTCTTTTTATTACCGAGTAAATTTTAGGCCGTGCACCACTACAACTGCATGCACCCATTTACTCAATAGTTTTGACGTGAGAACTTGTATATATAACTCTATTGCGTTTAGTTGAGTGACATAAACAATTAGGGTTTATTCCATAGCTTTCTGCGCAGGCAAACTGCAAACTAGACCGCTGGCACACAGCATAAAGATGATGTATATCGTTGGAAAGGCAATGCAATTTGCTGTGTAATGGTACCTAACTAGTACCATTGCAATGTATATTAAGGTCAGAATCGTATTCTAAACACATTTACGAAATTGCACATTAACATAGACACGTGTGACATATTTGGTAGATATTGTGACATTTGTATTGACGACCGCCATCTTTTAAAATGGTGGATCCGAAAGTCGGAGAAGGCCAAACGTAAAATATTTGAAACCTCTGACTTAAAAAACCCATGTTTTGACACAAAGATTAACGTTGTAGGTGACGCAGTTGTTAAGATATGGGGAAATGTGATTTGGCGGCCATTTTGTAAGGTGGCTACCATTTTGTAAAATGGCTGCCATTTCTTTAAAAATAAAATTGCCACCTCCGATTTTTTGCTGACTGAAACACTGTAGATGACATTCGTGCAAAAAATGCTTTTGACCAGCAAATTGCACGGGAAGACATGGTACACCGCACGATATTGGGAATTTGAATAGACACTTGTATGCATGCAACCACTGTCAACTATATGGATTGATAACTATTTATCATGTGTTGTGCAATAATATTACAATGAGATTCAATGTGTTTTGTTGTTAATTGTGCTATTATTATTATAGGGACATAGACAATAAATGCGAATCGAAGTCATTGGAGATATGCATAAACATTGCATTGGAGATAAGCATGTAATAAGATCCAACATGGCCGATATCTGAAAGTTTTATGAAATGACAAACATGCAGCCGCTATATACATCTGGTGATGTGTTTATCTTAAAGGTGGACCATGAAAATATTGGTCTTTACACAACTTTTGTGACATTATCGTGCATAGTTACAAAGCTATTGAAGAAAATATGCATTTCAGTAATGGAGGCCCTGATTTGCATATTTGAAAAAAATGCCCTAGGTTGTCCCGAGGACAACCAAGCTGAATTGCTTCAGGGACACCATGAGATAGAAAATCCACTAAAAATATCATACCATAGAACAACATTTTATTCAATTGCAAATGGACTAAGTCAACGTTAGATCGCAACGCTACTCCCCCATAGCGGCTAAAAATCGGGGTTCACTGTGTTTAAAAACGATTGTTCACATTAATATTCGACGAATTTATACTTATTATATATCGCTGGGTAGAATAATCCATTATATTGTCAATGGTATACAAAATGTGTATGAACTATGCAAATACATATATATATATATATCACAGCCTAAATAACGCCTACCCCTACATTTCACTAAGCCAAAACGTCACTGCCAGCGACTTTTGACCATTGTCATTGTCGTAAAAAATGACAATGTTCCACCACGAGGATTTCGGTGGACTTTTTTCTGGTAACGTAGACAATTAGTACTAACTAAACACACCGCCATAATTAATATTGCAATTTGTTTGAGGCTGACCCTCTTTTGGGCATAGATTGACTGGACTAGATGTGAAGACCAGTATTGTGTTGAGTTTTCTTAATATGGGAAACATTTTGCTATGCCATCTGTTTTGTCATTTGCTTACACAGCGCATGTATGGAAGTGCAACTGTGTGCATTATTAGAACATACGCCAGTTGAGCCAATTACCACGATCATGTTCTTGCAGCCGTCATTGGCCCAGGCAATTGTTCTACTTGAGCAATAGCATGGCATTGCTGTAAAGGCGATGCTCTATTTCGACGTTTCATTGTTTTATGCGAAACCCGGCGGTGGAGTAAGCGCGTAGAGCAACTGGGGTCTGCATAATTAACGGACATGATCGGAGACTGTGGAACCGGCCCCTGATTGGATCCCGGTGGCGTATCTCACCTGCCATCAATAGCCGGGCGAGAGACGAGCAACACTCGCCGTCGGTGCATTGTGTTGGTCTGGGTGTGTACAGGGCGGACGTAGTGGCAGGCTCGAGCCGACGAGGAAGTGACGGAGACAAGGTCCGACAGACGGTGAGAGGTACCCGTGCACCCGGGCAAGCGCAGGACATGGCGTCTAGGGTCCATGTCACGTCAAGCGGGAGCCGCACCGGGAGAAAGACAGGTGAGACGGCGTTTCTAATGTCAGCGGGGTTGGGTTAGGGGGTAATTAAGTGTTGGTTTAGGGAAAGTGGGCCGCGATGTTTGCTCCCAATAGAAGTGAGTCGAATCTGCATGACTCCGTCGCGTAGTTCGTCCCTGTATCATTGCCTGTGTTGACGTCGTTCAGGCTTTTGTTTCAGACAGACGAATGACAAAGACACTACCGTGCATAAACACACAACTCGTGACGCATGTGTGAGCTGATGCATCATTGCTTGTATCTGATTTTACAGTTTTTTTTATAAACTGTCGGTTTTGTTGACATTTTGCGGAAGAAAAAATCAAATTACAAACACTATTTCGACATACTTAAACATATTTATTTTAGTCTTAAGAGCATTGTCTTAATTAATTTCAAAAGCAAGGAACAGACAGCCTCCCTTTATATACAAAACAGAAGGACGCCAATATGTAATAACATTATGACTTACTTTATCTATATTTATAAAACATCAACTGAGCTGCTTCGTTGATCTGTCAGCAAGCTTTATGAAGAATTTATTTTAGTGACGAGTGTAGAAGGGTGGTGTAGTGTACAGCTGTGTCATAGGGTGGTGTAGTGTACAGCCGTGTCATAGGGTGGTGTAGTGTACAGCCGTGTCATAGGGTGATGTAGTGTACAGCCGTGTCATAGGGTGGTGTAGTGTACAGCCGTGTCATAGGGTGGTGTAGTGTACAGCCGTGTCATAGGGTGGTGTAGTGTACAGCCGTGTCATAGGGTGGTGTAGTGTACAGCCGTGTCATAGGGTGGTGTAGTGTACAGCCGTGTCATAGGGTGGTGTAGTGTACAGCCGTGTCATAGGGTGGTGTAGTGTACAGCCGTGTCATAGGGTGGT
>OZ023209.1:49497816-49675316 GCA_963995525.1 Escarpia spicata
CTACCTCTCTCTCTCTCTCCTCCCTCCCCCCTCCCTCCCTCCCTCCCTCCCTCCCTCCCTCCCTCCCTCCCTCCCTATCTCTGCAGTACCCATATTCAAATATTAGTATTTCCATCGCATGCAGGGTCTAACCGTTCCGGCTTTCAAGGTACAAGAATACTGTATAATGTCAACTACAGTGACTATCTATTCTAACTTTTAGACTGCTTTAGGCAGGCCTTGGTTATCATGCGAGTCATCTGTGTTTTAATATCGACCTACTCTCAACCTAACAAGTGTTTAACAGGCAAAACCTATACCGTACAGTTTTACCGTCCTACCCTACAAGTTGCAGTCCCTCTCGACGAGCTTGTCACGATGACACTACGGCCACAGCGCAATGTTGCTCGAACAACGGCTCAACGGCTTGTTTCAGAAAGATACAATAACTTCTAGCTGCTTCACTGAGCAGTTATTATTTCCTTTTAAGTCTCGATACATACACATAAGATCAAAGCGCACACGTAACCTAATCGGTTTATGCCTACATAATGCCCATTGTGATCGCAAATAATATTACGTCAACGTAAAACCACATTTGTATAGATATACTAGTTGAGTCGCAGATATCATTGATAAAGTGCCACGCACGGCAATAATTACTTCGGAGGCTACAGGAAATTGCGAACGGACATGGTGGCGTGAACTAGTCGCCAAACAAATCAATGTCATTAAAACTGTATCGACACGTGCTTTTACGGACTGATTAGTAGACATGATTAGCGTCACAGTCCTCTAGATCGCGGGCCACCGACAAAACATGTCGGCAAATTTGCAGTGATTAATCGATGCGTAGCGGAGCCGATAGTGAGAGGTGCGGCCGATCGGTCACTCGCACGTCCGTATTTATAATAGTGCCAGGTTGGCACGTAATAGGAGCGCTCTCAGTGAGTTACAAAACGGACAGACATTATAATATATTTATAGGAGGTGCGGATGTAGTCTGCCCAGCCTAGCTACGTCAAGCAGGCACGCACACACGCACGCGCGCGCACACACGCACGCACATAGTTTAGACGTAACTAAGTAAAATACAGTTGTAAAATGAATAATTTTAACAATATTAAAGCAAGGAGGTGAAATCAGAGCAGTCCTGAAGCAAACTAACGATATCACAATAACGAATGGGCAAACGTAGTTGAAATGACTTTTATTGTCTTCCAGTTTCTGAAAACTTGTGTGTAGTTTCCTCGGCTCAGTGTTCTGTTATGTTACGATGCAGCGAGTATCAGTTAAAGCGACAGCGACAGTTCAGACGACTCGTCACGCATCAATGCAACGTAAATAATTGATTGTAGCATCAGCGTCTATAGCGGCACAGAACGAATTAGTATAGCCGACGGATCCGGTTTCGTGGGAACGGTTATAATCACTGCTGACTCTATTGACTCATCGCCCTTGTTGCGTCTAATTCCGACCTAACACGACTAGCGCACGCAAATGCGCACGCATGCACGCACGCATGTACGCACGGCCTTATACCAACTCACCCGCACTCACACTCCACCACGCACGCACGCAACACACGCGCGCGCACACACACGCACACACCACACACGTACACAGACAGACAGACAGACAGACACACACACACACACACACACACACACACACACACACACACACACACACACACACACACACACACACACACACACACACACACACACACACACACACACACACACACCATGTCGGTCGGTCGGCCCAGACCCATATGAATAGTTTAGTACCGTGGACAGCTACGGCGCTTGCTACGCCTGTGACTGCTGGTAATCTGTCTTGGGTCACCGCCTACGTATAGGTGTGGATCTTTTCAGGTGTGGATTTGGCTGCCAGATAACATATGACCGCCGACAATAGCAACGCTCTGTTCTATGTACACTTTCCGGCACTGTGTCAACATAACCAGTACACAATGCAGGAGCAGTGGGAGTTAAGACTAGTCGCGAGACAACATGCACGATAATTTCGCACACTCCTGTGAGCTGTAGGGGCTGGCTGTTCGCTGTTCCGCCGCAGAGAAGCGTTGAAAGTAGGTATCCATTGTGTGTCTCTACCTGACAGATAACGTTTACGCTGTGCTTTCTCCTCTGCTGGGTGTGTCCTGTCACTAGCTCGGACACAGAACTCGTAGTGTCTTGTCACTAGATATGATACGAGACTAGTAGTGTTCTGTCACTAGTTGACACGACTCTTGTCGTCAGATCCTGTCACTAGTTGTCACACTTGAATCGTCGTATCCTGTCAATACCTGATATGGCTCTCCCCGTGTCCTGTCACTAACTATGACACGTGACTCGTGGTGTTTTGTTACTAGCTATGACACATGCATCGACATATCCAGTCAGTAGCTGTGACAAGTATCTAGCCATGTCCTGTCATTAATTGTGCCACGATATTTTTAGTGTCCTGTCATTAGCTTTTGCGTGTGCCCTGTCGTGTCTTGTCACTAGTTGCTACACGGGAATTGTCGGGTTATGTCACTAGCTATAAAACATGACTTGTCATGTCCTGTCTCTAGCTACGACACTGGACTCATCGTGGTGATTAGGTAACGTCGATCGTCAACGCCGAACAATAATTGGCAGCTACAAGACACTAGGAATACAATTAGATAGTTGCCGGCGTGCAATCGTTTGATGTGTAGGCCTGGCGTTACGTTGTTTGTGAAATCATATTACACCACTGACAAGCTGCAATCAATCATTATTGCAATGATCTATATACGATAAAAGACTATGCTTATCTTTACTACAACATTAATACATTCGCACGAACCTCGGGGTCACCTCAGAAAGTCGATGTCCGATATCAAACAAAATTACTTTAATCTGGCCTCAGCCACCCCCTCGTTAGACGAAAGTTAGTCAACATTGATACAACGATATAAATATTATATGAACAGTGTCGGTCCGAAGCAAAAACTATCGATGTCCGACGCCAGACGAAACTGCCTCTGAACCCCCCAAACGAAAGTAATTTCGTCTGACATCGGACATCGACGTTCTGAGATGATCCCTTATGTGTGTGTGTGTGTGAATGGCCGCCATAAGACAAGAACTGCGCCCCACTGAGGCTCGCTTAAACAGAACACTAGGAATAGTTTTATTATTGAAACAAAAATGCAATCGAAGTTGTACGAGTTGTGAATGACTTCACGGGGGACTACACTACCTGATCATCTTATAATAGAGATAAATGGTGTGCATATCATTATAATACATTATATAGAGCAGTATAGCTCACAGGAGACCAGCTTAGTTTCGGGCCTCCTTCATTTGCCGCGGAATTGTTTAGGATCGGCGGCGAAGCCCGCGACGCATTCGTCGATCTGACGTCGAAGTACCATCATGCGCGACCCGGGGTCTTGTGGCAGGCGTTGCGGGGATGTTGCCGGTAGCTCGTCTATTTTGTGCGTGAAGAGCATGATATATCTACACAGTTGACAGTGTCTGCAAGCGTACCGATCTCGACTCGCTATTCCGATCGCGCTACGCGCTCAGTTCGATTGTTTAACAATCAAACTGAGCGATCAGGACACGAAGTCGAGATCGGGGCGCTTGCAGACCTTCCCATGTACCCATCAACAATGTACACACGGGTAAGATACAAGCATACGCTGTTGGCTGTAATAGTACAGAAATTATTTATAAACGAGTATACTGAACAAACAGAAGTAATGATTGCGCATGCACCAATATGCCCCATCGTCATCCATATTACATATCCTTAGACTTATCTGCAAACAAAATGCAGGTAGTGCAAACGTTTATCATGTTTGTAATAGCAGTTTTCTTCGTCGCTTAGATAGGTTGTGTCCTGTCCTCGTGTTTGTAAAAAAATCTCGATACTACCATGTTCTCGTGGTGTAATTGCACTGAACATGACGACATCATGCATGCATTTTGGTAACCCGAAGCCTCGGATATTTGCGGCATTGGTCTGCTGATGCAACTGTACTGCAGTACTGGAAGGGCATGACGCGAGGCTCATGCATTTCGTATTGGGCTTCACCAATGATTGGGCAACTGGTAATCCCTGTGCTTAATTAATGTCGATGTAAGTAGTTGGTAATTAATATATGGTCGAATTATTGCGTAACTGTTATGGCTATAGCATCGAAGTCTAATATTAGGTACCGGGTGGGCGCGGTGTTTTTCTTCATAATATACACACCAAATGAACACACTAATTAAAACAATATGAAAAACATAAACTTATGTTTATTAAACAAAATATACGCAACTGGACTCGACTGACCCGAGTGTTTTTAGAGGTATTTGCGTTCAGGTCCAACATTGAATTCATACTTTTTGCAACGGTAACAGGTGTCGTATTGCCTTTCTTATCCAAATTCACCTTTTTAAGGAATAATTATTTTGGTGTAACGAGTAACAACAAACAATAATTACACATTATTGGTTATTTTCAGCTCGCCGTGGCCGTGAGGAGGCCCGCAGTAACACCGACGGAGAGATGGGCACGTTCTACCTGGGGCCCGAAACACCTCGGCCCTTCTCCGTTCTTTCCGAGGGATACATTCGCCGCCGAATCGAACTGCCGAATCTTCCCGACGATGCCCGATACAGCTTCGGGCCGCTGTACGAACAGCGAATGTATGAGTTGATTCACCAGTACCTAGAGATGGGAACGGACGACTGGTACGTGTGACATGACTTTTACTTGCAGTGATATCAAATATATGGTGATTAGAACGGAGATCGGTGCATGATACGTGTTATGACATTCAGATCCAGTGACATCAAAGATGTGACCATTAGAATGGACGAATAATGAATAATGCAACGTTAACATAACATTTTATGCGTTACCCATCATGCAGGACGTGTTGTGAATTTGGTACACCATAATCATGTGTATATACTTATGGGAAGAGAGTGTAGGGCCGTCTTACCAAATATGCACAACAATGTGGGACTTAACATGATTTATGAAAAAGACACAACCTACGTTTCCTCTGGTTTCATTGCCTGACGTGCAAGTTGAATTATTATGTCAACGTCCATGTTGCTGAACGTTCTGGATGGTTCTGTGGTACACGTCAGCATCGTTTTGTACATGACGTTGCACCTGAGTTTTTATTTTGTGTGAGTTTGACAAACATATATACTCTAGGGCTTAGTCTGTGGCAAGCCGAGGTGCTGCTGCCCACAGCGTGGACGTGTACGAGATGTTCACGGTTCCTTGATGCATACAGCGTGGTATGTGATGAGGTGTTCATTGTTCATCGTTCATTGATGCCTGCGACGATGTGTACCTGATATACTCAGCGTGTGTTACGTGTCGACGTGTTCCTAGTATACTCAGCTTGTGTTACGTGTCGATGTGTTCCTGATATACTCAGCGTGTGTTATTTGTCGATGTGTTCCTGATATACTCAGCGTGTGTTACGTGTCGATGTGTTCCTGGTATACTCAGCGTGTGTTACGTGTCGAAGTGTTCCTGATATACTCAGCTTGTGTTACGTGACGATGTGTTCCTGATATACTCAGCGTGTGTTATGTGCCGATGTGTTCCTGATATACTCAGCGTGTGTTACGTAACGACGTGTTCGTGGTGTCTTCAGCGTGTGTTACGTGTCGACGTATTCCTCGTATCTTCAATGTATGCTACGTGACGGTGTGTTCGTGGGTTCCTCAGTTGGTGCTACGTGACGGTGTGTTCGTGGTGTCCTCAGTAGGTGCAACTTGACGGTGTGTTCGTGGTGTCCTCAGCGTGTGTTACGTGACAACGTGTCCGTGGTGTCCTCAGCGTGTGTAACGTAACGATGTGTTCGTGGTGTCCTCAGCGTGTGTTATGTGACGATATGTTCGTGGTGTCCTCAGCTTGTGCTACGTGACGACGTGTTCATGGTGTCTTCAGCGTGTGTTACGTGACGACGTGGTCATGGTGTCATCAGCGTGTCTTACGTGATGATGTGTTCGTGGTGTCCTCAGCGTGTGTTACGTGACGATGTGTTCGTGGTGTTCTCAGCGTGTGTTACGTGGGCGAGGAGAAGGGCAGCATGGCGCAGTTACTGCAGCACAAGTTCTGTCTGATGCGGCCAGTCGAGTCAGTCATTCCAGGCCACTTTCACTACGAGGAGAGTCCCAACCACCGCATGCTGCCGCTCAAGGTACGTCACAGCGACGTCCATCATGCTCTGTCACGTGACAGCGACGTGATTATCTATCATACCAATGTAGTCATCGTTAAGTATCCCGCCAATGCTAACCGAGCATTAAGTCGCACCGATTTATTTTGCATTCGTGCCAAAAATAGCTGTCCCGGTCGTGTCCCATCAATGTTGTGCTTTTGGCAGAAATGCACACCTTGTAATCTCATATTTAATGTCCAGTTTCATTTCCTCGAAAAATAACATAAAACTAATAAAAGACATGTATATACAAAATCCGCAGATTAAAAAAGAACAATAAAAAGAAGACAACAATGACATCGTTTCTTAAAATGTCGTTTGCTTGAACTTTAGCAAAAACAATTACTGACGATATTTCAACAAGTGAGGTATTATTTTAAAGCGTATGATATGTGGAATCCAATAAGGTAGAGAACTCCATTCCACAATTTTATGACTTAATACCCACTTTGCTGTGGCATGTCACATACTGCCTAGTAACAAGGTCCGTCAAGTTTACTAAATGGCTGACACACCCGTGAATATGTCAGACATTCCGTTGCAAGTTTTTTCAACTTTCTGCAACAACGAATGTTTCGTTAGCGACACAAATAGGGCAACTTTGCATAGGATAACAGTGCACGCGGGAAAGAGTGATGTAGCAGATCTTCTTCTTCTTCGACTGGAGTGGAAGTGACGGGATGGAAGATGATATAAGGAAAGGTGAAGGGGGAAAGTGACAGGAGTGAAGGTGACGGGGAGGGGAAACGAGGGAAGGTGACAGGAAACAAAGTGACAGTGGCGTGATAGGAGGGAAGGTGACGGGGAATGATAACAAGACAAACATAAATCGACCAGGGAGCTACTCCGAGGCGGTGATAGAAGGGGTAACAAGAAAAGGCGAGGGTGTTCATGGGGGATTATTTGAGAGAGAACGACCGAAAAATCACTTAATCAGGGTGATGAAGTGGGTGTGACAGACAGGGTAAATACAATTATGGGTCCTGGCAAAGGAAGGTTCATCATAGTACAAACAAATACAATATTGTGTTTTCGGCCACAAAATTAACTACCAAAACATGTCCAACCTAGCATGTTGATACATTTTATATTTATTGTATTTCGTGATGTTTTAATATGTAGCAATCGCCTATCTTAGTGTAACTGATGTGTGATCTGTATTGGCAGGTGGCAAATGTGGGCGCGGAGGAATACTTCGGTGAACAGGCGAAAAAACCTCCGCAGTTCGATAAAGTTTTGCTGAAGGACGCCGTCGTGTTTATTGACAACCCGCGCGAGACGTATACAAACATCATGAAAACACTGAAACGATACGGCAAGGTGTGTACATGTCTCTACACCGTGTGTGTGTGTGTGTGTGTGTGTGTGTGTGTGTGTGTGTGTGTGTGTGTGTGTGTGTGTGTGTGTGTGTGTGTGTGTGTGTGTGTGTGTGTGTGTGTGTGTGTGTGTGTGTGTGTGTGTGTGTGTGTGTGTGTGTGTGTGTGTGTGTGTGTGTGTGTGTGTGTGTGTGTGTGTGTGTGCTCGACGTTCATGGTGCGAGCGTTAAACAACCGGTGTGCGTTTTAGGTAGACGATTGACGTAGATTACGTGTAAGACACGCAGAGCATTGCGAACAGTTATTGTACGTGTGTGTGTGGGGGGGGGGGGGGGGGGGGGGGCTATCTTATTGAGAAGTCTATGAATGCGTCATGAAACTAGCTCTGGCTTAGATTGGTTTAATAGTTTCCACTCGGTTACGTATAAACACTTCACAATTACCGCCGTCCCGATGTCATTGGTTATTACACTCGACAGCTGTTCCACGGCTACTAACGGGGTCAATCCACTGTTAGTTTACCTATTGGTGGCCATGTTAGCGTTTTGTAGGATTATAAGAAAACGTGACGTACAAACACTCTTAAACTTCTCACCTGCTGTTATCATCATCTCAATGACATGCTGGTCGAGATTAGTCAACATCTAATATTTCTAGCTCTCGTAAAATGCCTGTATGTGTGACACGTCAATATTTACGAATGCCGGCAAGCACTACTCCGCGAAAGGGTCAAACAGGCTGCTACCAAATATCCTTCCGCTTATTCAAATAATTTTACAGTCAACACTTTCTACCTGGAAATCTGCCTACTCAAATGCACTTACGTCAGAACATATGAATTTTGTAAAATTTCTAAAAAAATCTCTGCATTTTTTTAGGCATGACCCCTAACGTTGTTACCACGCTCTCTTACAGCTGCTCATCATTCACCGTCCGGCGCCAATGAACACGCTGCCGATATTCCGCGAGGCGAGAGAGAGACTCAGCGAAAACGACAAGGCGTATATGTCGATCATCACCGATCTACAGGCAAATAATCATCTTAGATTTCGACTTTCAAAAACTAAATTGATTAGTTCTTGAAAGTGTAGGCAAATTTTGATTTGGCATTTTAGACGTCATATATTATACCTACCCCTTTCTTTGCGTATGCGGCGTAGTGTTCGCACTGCACGACAAAGCCTCCGGCTCAATATCGGCATCTCCACATACTGTTATGGTTTTCTATGTGAACTGTTACTGCGCACACCCGATAATCACAACATCGGCGCAGTAATAATGGTAATAATCTAGATCTTAATACTCTAACTTCGGGGCTGTCTGGCAGTATGTTCTCCATATGTCGCGACCTACTCGCCTCTTTCTTGGTTAATTTACTTCATTGGAACATTGGCCTCTGATCTACAAATTGGCGATGTATTTTCAAACAACGCTAAGGTAGTTATTAGTAGTTACTGACTTTGTGAGTTTGCTGTTGGTGGCGAATCATTCCCCAGGGGGCACCACACTAGTTTTCTGTTCATTTTATTTGAAATTGGCGGCTGTGGTAAACAATTGGTCGGTGGAAATGACTTTAACATAAAGCTGGTATAATTGTAATAACTGTGGTGCTTGGTTTGGTGTTCCTTGGGTGGGCGTCATCTACTGGTAATACATGTATGTGTACTTTGTCGATGTGTAGGCATGCCACTTGGACGTTCAGTGGGACATCGAATGTCTGCCGATTGTTATGCCCAAGTTGCGCTGGTTGGCGATGCTTCGGGATCGCTTCCCGCCGCAGCTGAACCTTGTCAGCGACTTCGAGGTAAGTCAAACGACCGTACACTTTGGACCATTATAAGTCACGCGTGATTTGCGACTTATGGTTGCTGAAACCGCCCTTGTTACCGCAATAACTTACTCCTCCACATGGACCTTCACTGACCAAGAAAAATACACGACCATGACATCAATTTCACTGTCCAAACTTACACACGATCATGACGTCACCTCCATTATCCAACCAGAACACACGGCAATTACGTCACTTCCACTGATCAACCAAAACTCACGATCATGACGTCACTTCCACTGTCCAGCCAGATTACACGATAATGACGTAATCTCCACTGTCCAACCGGACACAGGACCATGTCATTGACTTCCACCCACCACAGGTACAAACACACCCACACGCGCATGCAAACGCACACATCACGACAACGTACACCTACACGCTCACGTGCACACATACACACGCGCGCGGGCCGCACACACACACGCATACGCGCGCGTTTACCATGTGCTACATGTCACTATAATTGCCGCGTCCCCCTCTCACGACTGCCTTATGCTCCAGGTGATTTCCGGTATCCGAGAGCTGTCCGAAGGCGTCCTCAAGTACGAAGGAGACTTGGTCGAGTTCGTCGACCGCCTGCTCTTCATCACCGCCTCGTCAACCGTCTTCAGCGAGTATCCGACGATCCAACGGTTCGGCAACAGCGCGCTGCGGCCGTTCGCCGGCCTCGAGGACTTGCAGTACAAGATGCCCGTCACGCCAGACCTAGCTCAGTACCTGCGTAAAACAGACCGCGCGCAGGCGACGGACAAGAAGTTGGCGTTGATCGGATAGGTGTTACAGACACGTAGGATGATGTGTTTGTTGGATGTATATGACAGACGATACGATCGAGTGCGAGTCGGCAGAAAGGACTAGGACGATGTGTTTGGTAGATGTACGATAGAGACGATGCTGTCAGGTTAAAAAGAAATAGAACGAAGTGTTTAGTGGATGCACGTGACATACTGTGCTATAGATTGTGATCGTGTCAGAGAGGGTCAGGACGACCTATTTGTTGGATACATGTAATATACGATACTACCCAGTGAGAGTGTATCAGAGAGGGTTTGTGTGACGTTTCATTGGATGTTCGTGACAAATTATACTTTTGAATGTGAGCGGGACAAATGGGTATAGGACGTCGTTGTTGGTGGTTATACCGTGACAGACGATAATACCGAGTGAGACAGGATTGTGACAAAGTGTTTGTTGTTAGAGAGAGGATTACGATGATGCGTTTGGTGTATATATGTAACAGAAGATACTATCAAATGAGAGCGCACCGTTTTCGGTGTATGCACATAAGAGACGACAGTATCGAATGTGATCGAGTTAGAGAGGGTTAGGACGATGTGTTTGTTGGATGTACGTGACAGACGGTACTATCGAATTGTACCACATCAGAGAGAATTAAAAACAATGTGCTAGGCGTGTGTACATGCAGCGACCACGTTAGAGAAGATAAGGACGATGTTCATATGGATGTATGTGATAGTCGGTACTATCGAGCGAGAGCACACCAGAGAAAATTAACAACGATACTCTTGGTGGATGTACATGCAGAGGGTACACTCTAGTTTCATCATGTCAGTGAAGAACGTAGCGATGTGTTTAGTGAATATAGGTGACAGACAGCACTATCGAACGATAACGCATCAGCGAGAAAGCCGTGAGTGAGCCACTGCGTTGTACGTTCCAAGTAATGACAAATCTAGTGTCGAATGTTATTGGCGTTTGTGAAATGTTCATGATTCAGTTTTAGTATGTTATACTACAAATCACTGCGGCAAGAATTTAAATAAAATATACAAGTTAAAGAAAAAGCCTATCCTTTTGAAAGCCCCTTTTATGTAATAGAATAATTCATGTATATATCCGTAACGATCTTGACAGCCTCTCGTGTTGCCTTCTTATAAATCTAATTGACGAAACGGTAATTAAGATCAGAATTTGAGATGCCTCGTACACATTAAGTCCTTCAGTGGCTTCGGATGTTTTCGGCCGCGTGTTTCGGCTTCAACCGTGTAAACAACGTCACCTGCACTGACAATTGCGTCAACACGTGCACAGAACGTGTGATGCGGGTGGATGTTCGAATCAAAGATCACCTCCCCTTTCTTGCGATTGATTTGGACCGTTCCTTTTGACACCAGTTATGGTTTGGTAAAATTAAAAACACATTTTGCAAAACACATTTGCCTATATATGTCTCCCAACAGTCGACGTAAGAAACCAAAATCAGATGCCTTTGACAACCCTCGCAGACCCGCACGCCAAGTGCATTATGTGGGCAGTCACTGCCTTGTTAGATAACGTACGCCTGCCGTTATGGCACCGTTGACATGCCACACTTCATCCCGACAGTACTGCGCCACCAATGTTCATTCGTTGCAGACTTGTAGCAAACGAACACTCAGGAACTTCCGTCACGTCACTTCCGTCACGTCACGTGTATGGCACATACTGACCCCTTGTATCACGCTGGCGAAGCGACAGTCCACGGTGTCGAGCTGGATATGAGTCCGACCGTTGGAGTGCCGGACCTGCGTACACAAGACGACAGCACCAACTCACTGGGCGTAAACATCAGCGTGAAGGAGACTTGCCAGGTACACAGCAAGCCTAGCCGCAGGATGACGCCACGACAAAACATGCATCGCACGCAAATGGCCATTCCGCTGGAAGCACTGCGGACATTCGAAAGGCATATCGGCAAACCTTTAGGACGTGTCTCACAACATCTGATTTGAGATGCTAGTGGACATAGATGACCACTACCTAGACGAGTTGGCCCGTATTGCTGCTGCATCAGTGTAAAGACGCAAGCACACTGGAAATTGACTGTACGGTGTGAGACACTAATGAACAGTTTCTCAGTATGGTGTTACTAGCAACTAGTGTGTACCATTCATGAACATTCACGTCAGTGTATCGCAGGTCCGTAGACTTGGGGACGGGCGACGGGTGCAATACACATAAGTGTCGTAGTAATTGCTATCTCGAGATAATAATCCCCAAATGTCAATAGCTGGACACACCATTCACTGTTGTAGCTATTCGTCTTCTAGAAAATACACCAAGAGGGACAGTCTGGAAGTTAAAGCAGAATTATGTTTGTGTCAGTTAGTAAATGCCATTTTATAGAACTGTTTAGTAATGTTTAAGAACAGTGTAATTATTTAAACATTATTTATAACAATCTTAAACAACCCTAAACAAAACAGGGACGGATCTGAAATTATATGTTATGTATGTTATATATATATATATATATATATTATATATTAAAAATGTTTGACTCATTCCCTATTTTATTTCACTGATTAGTCGCCAGGTGGTAGCACTATAGTAGCCGGTTATTAAAAATGCTGCCACTGGCGGATCACCGGCAATTACACGGAACGTACGTAAAATAGACTAGCCTCGATTACCCAGGCGCCGTGAGGTGGCAGCATTGGCCCCTCACGACGGCCTGGATTATTAAGACCATGCCAATGTTACCGGTAGGGGGCTTTACCCCAGATTCGGGTAGAGATGATGATTGGCTCTCAGGCCAACTATGAAATAACAAATTAAATAAGGATACACTTTTATCAGATAATACTATACTATAACAACTATTCAACATTAAACTTGTATTGAAACATGTCACACACAAAACAAACCGACATTAAACCTTTTTTCGTAGTTTAATGCCTTTTAATCACATGCATATTCACTAGGTGTCAGCTCTCATGGCTGTCAACAAGTGGGCAGTCAAAACGCGACTCTGAGCCAGACTATCTTCATGGCGAAGTCACACAGCCAGGCGAAAGTCGGTTAAGCGAGACTAAAATGGACGTACTTCTATCATCTATATGTATGTTGTTCAACTGTAATCGTAGTTCAGATGACCCAAGAAAGTTATGGTAAAATTACAAATTCCACAGTATCATGATTATGATTTGTAAATCTGCCAACTTATTTTTTTAATTCCGGAAATTCATCAGCGGTTCAATACGCTTCCCGTGTCGCGCTGTGTAGGATATTGATATCGGAAGACGAGTGGGGGTGGGTTCTGTCGGATATTTTTTGTCGGAACTTCAGCCGTTCAGCACTTCTCAGCACGCCTCCCGTGGTGTTGCGCTGTCACGGATGATGACACCGGAAGACGAGGGGGTGCCGTTGGAGATCTTAAGCGAAAGTCCGGGAGAATTGCTTGTATCCCGGGAGACATAGAAATACACCAAAAATCAAGGAGACTCCCGACATTTAGACCGGGTACCATTTGGAGATGGGATGGAGTGGTGGTCGTTTGAACCAATACTAAACTGCATATTTTAGACTATTGTGAGGCCATCCCTTATTAGACCACCCTTATGAGACCACCATTTTTAAGATCATCCCTTATGATACCACCCGTTTTGAGACCGCCCCTTACGAGGCAACCCCTTATGGGACCACCGCTTTTGAGACCACCCCTTATGAGGCGACCATTATTAGGCGAGCGGCAAATTCCAACAAAGTGCTTTATTTTAGAAGTGTAAATGCCCCCAAACACACCCAAATATTATATCGTTTGAAAGTCCTACATCTCCCCGTCCCAATTAGGCCTGTCTTAGAGCTGCCAAGTGGTGCAGTAAGCGTGAATCCAAGGTCAAACAATGTCACCGTCCTATGATAATTTTCTAAATTGTGCGCTTCCGCAAAAGTCTTAACATTACACTGGTCAGGTCATATATTTTTGGAAAGCTTATTATCTCCTCGTGAAAAGGAAATACAATATATAATCACTCTGTAACTACTTAATTGCTATGTATATGTCCTACATTGTTTGAAAGAAAACATTCTCTCCGTTAAAATGAGATATGACGTGAAGCTCTCATTTGATGGAGTATGCGTGGAGCGACGATTAAACAGAGTCACCGTCAAGTGATCAATGTTCAAACTGCGCCATTCCGCAAAAGTTCTACAATCAGAATGGTTGCGTAGCTACTTTGTTTACCTACACTAGGCCATGCTACACGCCGTTAGAAAGCGTATCCCCGTCAACATGAGGTATGGCATGTAGTTGTAAAATGGCGCTGTAACTGTGTAACGATGGTTGAACAAATTGTGCCTTACCACAAATAGTAGGTCAGTCAACATGTTATGTTTTATATTTAATGGTGGTATTTTTGTTAATAGCAAGAATTCATGTTAAGTCCATCACTCAATTTTGAAGGTTATTTGAAGGTCACAAACTCAAACTTATATCAAAATATTTAAATCAATTAATTGACATGTTCTTGTGCATATCGTTGCACAAAAACAACTATTTTATTATTTGTACACGTATTGCCTATGTCATCAGGTATTGATCGTTGAATTTACTCATACATAAATGGAATAATTTAACATAAAATAAGATTTTCTCGAAATGTGTTTATCGCGTACATCAAAGTTGTTTACACATCCACTTATTTTATGTAAACCAGTTTGCATATTCGTATGGATGTAATATACATATTATAATAATAATACACATGCATTTGGTCAAAGAACTTGCCCAGAACACACACACACACACGCACGCACGCACGCACGCACGCACGCACGCACGCACGCACGCACGCACACACACACACACAAACACAATATAATATATATATATATATATCCCTGATCTGCCTGTAACCAAATCTTTCCGAACGTGTGCAATATGAAGTTCTAAGGTGTTGGATCCTGGTAGGATCGACGGTTAGCTACCCACGAGTGTGTGCCATAAAACAGGTGACACACCAACATATCAATGTGTTGGAAATAGGTTTGTCCTCACAGAATGAATTAGTTAAAAATATCAAGATATGTGAGCCACTGGGGAGTAAGGATCACAACAAGATACATTCTACCATCAAAGTAAAATCAGAAAGGAATAGTAAAGAGCAGTGCAGGAGATTTTTTCAGCAAAGGAAGATATAAGGACGTGAGGAAATATTTAGCAAAGACAGACTGGAATAACACACTGAAGAATAAGACACCAACAGAAGGTAGGAATATCTTAAAGGATGAAATTTAGCGCATTGCCGATAAATTTGTTCCCTTGAAAAAATAAGGGAAACGGTCAAAAAGAAACTACAACAGTTATAAAGAAGCACTAAACCAAGCTACAGCTGAAATTGGAAATTCAAACAGACGCCATGAAAAAAATAACTTGTAATATAAAAATTGACAGCAAGAATTTATATGCGTATGTTCGAAGCAAACAGAAAGTTCAGGATAAGGTCGATCCTCTAGAAGATAGTGCTGGAAATATCAGAGGGATTATTAATGGCAGAAGACCTGAATGAGTATTTTAGTTCAGTGTTTACTAGGGAAGATATTAATTCACTTCCAGTACCAGAGGCCAAGTTCAAGGGGGCGGATTCAGACTATTTAGGACAGTTAATTGTAACCCCGGAAATGGTAGCTAAGACAATTAGGGCTATGAAGGATAATAAATCACCTGGAGTGGATGGGATTCCGCCCAAACTACTATTGGAAATTGTACAACAAACTACCATACCGCTTCCAATAGTTTCCAATTATTTGTTATTAGAAGAGGGAGTAGTTCTTTTAGAATGGAAAGAAGCAAACATTATACCGTTATTTAAAAAGGGTTCGAAAAACAAGACAGAGAACTATTGATCAGTGAGTTTAACATGGGTGATTTGCAAATTATTAGAAAGACTAATTAAAGATCAGAAGGTGTATTTACTTTTTAATCATAACTTGATAAACCCATCTCAACATGGGTTTCTAAAACCGAGGTCATGCATAACAAATATGTTCTGTTTTTTCGAAGATATCACTAAGTGTAGATATCATATATTTAGATTTTCAAAAAGCTTTAGACAAAGTGCCATATCAGAGATTATTGCTTAATCTAAAGGCCCATGGTATAGGAAATGGTATAATTAATTGGATAGAACAATGGCTGATTGACAGAAGACAACTGGTAGTAGTTGATGGGGAGGCTTCAAACTGGAAATCAGTTCTGAGTTGGGTAATCAGTACTGGGACCTATATTATTCTTAATATCTATCAGCGATTTGTACGATGATATAACAAGCAAGGTGTTGACATTTGCGGATGATTAAATGTGTTTAGAAGGATTAAAAGTGATGGAGATAGACTGCATGTATAAAATGATCTTGACAGGTTGATCAAAAGGTCTGAAAAATGGCAGATGTTGTTCAATTTTGGGAAATGTAAAAGCCTCCACGCAGGACATGAGAACGAAGATGTAGAATATACAATGGGGGTTCTGTACTAAGTATTACTGTAAAAGAAAACGACTTAGGGTTAACCACTAGTGCTGTATGAAGGTTTCAGAGCAGTGCGGAATTGCAGCTTCAAAGGGAAATCTAAACCGCAGATTAATTAGGCAAAATATATAGGAAAATATATAGCAAAAAGAACTAAAAATACCGTTGTACAAAACAATAGTTAGGCCTCATTTAGAATATTGTATACAAGCGTGGAGGCCATATCGCAAGAAGGACATATATATGTTAGAAAGAGTACAGAGGAGAGCGACTAAAATGATATCAAATCTGAGGGATCTTAGTTATGAAATACGCCTAAAATATGTGGTTTAACAACATTAGAGACCAGGAGATTGAGAGGAGATCATTCAAAATATTGAATGGTTATGAAAATATTGATAGAAATATTTTTTTTTAGTTAAGAAAGATAGAAGGACTAGAGGACATGAAGTTACAATAGTAAAGGAGCAGTGTAGGTTAGATATAAGAAAGTTCTCATTTTCACAAAGGACTGTAAATGAATGGAACAGATTATCTGCCGATTATGTGGGTGCTAGTAGTGTGAATATATTTAAAAATAAAATCGACACGTACCTGAGAACGGCGGGATAATCGTAGATAAGAGGGTTGGACTCTGGATAAGCCAAAGGGCTTCCTTGTCCACCAGCCATCTAGAGTTAATTCTCTGGGTGTCAATCTTGTTAAATCTTGTTAAATCTTGTTAAATCAAGCCCGTGCATGTTCTCAATCGTAACCAGTTCCCTTGAGAAGGAGTGAATGGTTCTGGAAAATGTGCTAGCTTGACTTCTTCACATTTCCACTAAAGTTTGATGTTGAATCATAACCTGTTAGTGCATGGATTCTGAACATTTTATTTTTGGCAGGGTGTGTACGTCTTTCAGATTCTATTTCTGGAAGTTCCAATGGTGTACGAAGTCCAGCAGTCATGAAACTGGTCAGCTCTGCCTTTGGTGTTGAGTTTATGTCACCTCCAAGTGTGGCCATAGACCGTGGGATTGGTGATAGCTCAAGCTTCAGGGTATTCACCGTTTCCACTATTCGTTCAGTAGTGACGCCATTGAACTATTATTTCAACAGCTGTCGGTCAACTTTGATAGTGGTCTGTATATGTTGTGTGGTGGACATATTTGCAAAGGTTCACATTGTTACATTTGTATTGTGTTTAATTTTTTGAGATTTGGATGCCTATACATTTTTGGAAACGTTATTATATAGTGAATCTGAAAACTGATGTTGACATAAAAAAAATATATATACGGCGGCCATCTTAGATTTAAAAAATGGTGGACACTGAAAACCTGTATTTCTCAAGATCACAGGTGCTAAACCACGCAGCGTTTTGATTTTGGTGGCTAAACCTACACATTGAGGGGCAAGTAATCCAATAGCATCAATTACAATCACCTAAGCATAATGAAATCACTAGTCTATGACAGTTATACATGTTATGACTTAATAATATAATGTAGTATAGCATATAAACACATGTCTTTCCTTCACTTTTTGGAGATTTGCAAAATTATATATTTTGGAAATGTTATGATATAATGAATCTGAAAACCAATGTTAAAATTTTTTAATGGTATATCTTGGATTTTTATGGTGGACACTGAATACCTGTGTTTCTCAATATCTTAGCTGCTAAACCACCCAGCCTTTTGATTTTAGTGGCTAAACCTACATATTGAGGTCAGGGTTAGGTCTATGGACCGAATAAAGTACAAGAGACTCTGGCCACGTTACATAGAATACATGCACGCACTCAAGGCTGACCACACAGAGACGTGGAAGGTACTTGAATTAGGCAATATACCAGTCACCAAGACTGCCATCCCATTTGTCTCCATTGGGGCAGACCACGCACGTGAACATCTGAATAAGCTCATGAAGGTTCATTCTGGTCTCATCGGAATCTCCAACAATGCCAATGCAAAACAACGTTTCTTCCTAGCTTCTCCCGAACTGTCGTGCATGGCAAGCGAGTTCAAGGGTCAGTTCCATGTCCAAGACAACAAGGCTAGTGAGCATCATATTCTGTCTATGGTCAAGCGGGAGCATGGCCCCATCAGCAAGATCAAGGCTGCCATACTGAGTCATGGGAATCCATTCGCTGTTAAAGGTCATATATTATTCAACCTAATGACTCATGCATGCATTCCATGCCATTACGTCCCACATATACTGAACATGGGCGAGACTGGACAGAAGCTGTACGAATACTATGTGGCAGAGAGGATCAATAGGAATGTCAGCCTGTGGGCACC
The DNA here is from genome assembly GCA_963995525.1 of Escarpia spicata. NCBI lineage: Eukaryota > Metazoa > Annelida > Polychaeta > Sabellida > Siboglinidae > Escarpia > Escarpia spicata. The sequence continues at coordinate 49,516,701 of OZ023209.1, forward strand.
TCTCAAGAAAGAAAACAACGAGATGTACATGTCTGGCAGCAAGAAGCTTGCAGTCAAGATCTGTGGCAAGACAGTAGATCTGCAAGACACCAAGGACCGGTATGACAGACTGATGGTCCTTTGCCGGTCAAGCAGAGATATTGACCAGAAGCAATACACCAGCAACTATGAGTTCACCCTGACGCCAAGGCCAATGTTTGCTCCAAGCGGCTCAACGTTGCCATGCAACGACAAGTCCAAGCTTATCCATGTCCTTGAGTAATTGGCAACAACAGAAACTCACACCGATAACGCTCAGACGGTTACAAGCGAGACGCATGTTAATGAACCAGATGATGGAGCCTTGGATTTGGCACCTGCAGAAGTCGATGGTCCTTATCTAAGTTGGAAGATTGCCGTTGTAGATGGCATGGGGATGTCCAGAAACTGACGAAGAAGAAAGTAACCATGGTGACAGTGAAGGATCTTAGTGAATGTTTCATTGACAAAGTGATGGACATCACAAGAGGCTATAATGAAATCATTCTAGTCTTTGAAACCTATCTCGATCTCGATGGCATCGGGCGTGCTGCCGATTGAGTCATTCTGGACAGCTCTCGATGCAAAAAGGGCCAAGGCATTGCCGGCATTCCATGCCTATTCTGGGGCGCAGACAATACAGGGAAGTTTGTGAGAATAGGCAAGGCTACATGGTTCAATATATTTCTTGAGGCCGGCGCTGACGTGGTCAGTGCCCTCGTTATGTTATCAGCAGCCAGTGAAGTGCTAGAAGATCTGCAGTCTATCTTGGCTAAATTCGTATGCGCTGCATATTGTCTCAAGGGCATCCAGATCAAGCGCACTCCAGAACTGCGACGACACATATTCTATAAACACGGAGAATGATAAGCTAGCACCCACAATTGGGGCGCTCAACTAGCACATAATTTTTATTTATTATTGGAGTACACTTGCAGGTTACAGTGTGGGGCCAGGCTAGCACTACTCAGTAGGTGTTTTTGGACCTACTTTTGAATGGGTGCCATAAGACTGTTGAGGGAGAGCTGACGCCAACCACAAGTGACATCCTTCCAGCACACAAGGCCACCATTGAGATGGTACGATGCCAATGGAAAGGCGACTGTTCATCACAGAGGTGGTCTTGCAAATGCAAAGACTTGCAATGCACATACCTCTGCTTGTATAGCAAACAGTGTGAGAATAACGGCGATTCACACTTTGAAAATGGTGTATCCGACTACGATAGTGATGACTAATTTGCAATATACCTGGTCGTAAAATCGTTCTGACCATGCGACGCAAAATGTATTTTTGGATTGATCGTCCCTTGTAACGCCATTGCGTATCTTCTAAAATCTAGACATCCACTCAATTGGATGATCAGCTGGAAGTTGGTTGAAGCACCATTTGGTTTAAAACAACTAAATTCCCATCAACGAATGTTGCATGAATCTCTGGCGCTCTGTTCTCGGGCAGTTTCGTGTTTGCAAGATGGACCGGTCCCCGTCGGGCATAGATTATATAGCCTTAGGTGGGTAGTCATAGCAGAATAGCAGCGACGGCGTCTATTTGCCATCCCTTTGTGCTTCTTCATAGAACGTTTGCGGAATTACTTTGTTTGACCTTCACTCCACAGGTAGGTCGCAGTACTATCCCAGGTTTACGGGGAGACAATAAGCTTTCCAACGGTGTATAACGTGGCGTTGAGTAGATAGACAACGTAGATATATACAACCATTTATATTATATAACGTTTGCGCAAGCGCACAATTTAGAAAAATTATCACTGAACGGTGATATTGTTGGACCTCGGATTCACGCTTACTGCACCACTTGGAAGCTCTACGACAGGCCTAAGCGGGACGGGGAGATGTAGGACTTCCAAACGATATAGCTGTGGGTTTGTGTAGGGAGGCATCTAAGTCGGTCAGTTAGGTGGCTCTACCGCTCGCCCATATGAGATCACCCCTTTTGAAACCATTCTTTATGAGACCACTCCTTTTGGGACAACCCCTTTTGGGACCACTCCTTTTGAGACCACCCCTTATGAAACCACCCCTTTTGACACCACCCCTTATGAGACCACCCATTATGCGACTGCCCCTTAACTTGAAGAACATTAATGTTTACTGTTTGAACATTTTTATTGCAAGTGCTTGCCGGCATGTTGGGGTTGGAGGTCTATATCAAGTACTCTAAGGTAGGATTAATTTGTAACTGCATCTCATGGCAGACATATCACACAATCGAGACCTTATTCAGTGAACTTCCTGTTAACAACTACCACAATTAGCATGAGGGGATGATTCCTGGTAACGGAAGAAACAAATGCGCTTTAAAACGAAGTTAACTTTACACATCAAATATGAATGCAAATCAATCGTTACACTTTCTATTCTAATACATCCAATAGTATTCCCTGCTGCTCTGCCAACGGAACGTGCTTTATTGCCTTGTACAATATAACAAATAAAAGTAGTATCTGTACATTATACGGATTATATATAATCGCCGTGCTGATTATTAATGTCGCTTGTGAGAACACACGAAACCCAGTGGCCAATGATACACAATATATAACGTTGTCTTAGATAATACTTTACTACAGACATTATACAAGCCTACTAATACTAATACTAATACTAATACTAAGTTCATCATAACATTTATGAAACGTGTATGATTAGTCTTGGTTAACTATGGTGTGTGCAACCATTATAAAGTACATATCACATTATATAATTGCCAAGAAAACAGTTACTTTTACTTCGAGATTTGGCGAAACGTCGTCATCTGACAGACTGGTATCGGCTATACAATGGCGGCTCCAGGTTAATAAACGTGTAGGCCGACGGCATAACTACGACTGTAAACCTACACAAGGCGCATCGCGTCTCACCATCACTGCCCCTACTCAAACAATTACACAGAATTCCTGTTACCTAAATAATCACATTACATTTGTCAACCATTGCATATCGTGCTGTATTACACAGCAGTTACCCTACTTAGCTAATCTACGTCTTTCTAATATGCATAGACAGCTCCTATCAGCTATCTAAAGCAACTCGTTGTTCTGAGTTAGTTTAAGTATTTACAGTAGCTTCGCCCAACATCTGCGATGAACAACCAATCACTTTACACCAATCTGCCACCATAATCACCTTCTTCAATGAACTGAATCCATCTATTTATTCTAAATTGCCTTTCCACAGTAAATCCAAATCTTTCCTTCGCACGGATGATGACTTGCGAATCATTCTTTATGATTCTCTTAATGATTTTGGCTAACTGCTCTTTGGAGCTCGGGTTCTAGCCGATATACATGTGCTACAGAAGTTGAATTACTGTCTTGACAGAAAGTTGGACACAGTTTGTCACTGGAGGATCATGACTACGTTAACTATGTGTGCACAAATTTGGTAGCGAGGTTAACACAACGGCTAAATGTGTACGATGTTGACCACAGAGACGTATGTTAAAATCTCTAAAATCTAAATTGTGAGCAACGGTAAGTTTTGTATAGCTGGGTATCAGTCCGGACTGCTCAAAGCGCTTTGACCTGTACTCCCTGGCAGATCTGTTCAATCGAACATCCTCTCGACTTGTCTTAGAAGCCTTCAACCACGTTGCAATTACTACGTGAAGACTGTTCGTAAACAAATAACAGTGAGTGTATATAGGAGTGTATATACACGTGGTGCAGTGGCTAGAGCTTCGGACTCTCAACCGAGAGAACCCGGGTTCGAATCCTATGCAGCGGTGTCGAACTTTGGGCAAGTTCGTTAAGTATACATTGCTCCAGTTCACTCAGGTGCACGAATGAGTACCTGGCTATAGACAGTGGTGGCTATTTGTGTACGAATAGTCTTCGCAAATTAAGAGCAGCGTGGCTGGATGCTTCCCAGAGAAGTCGAGATGGTGTTCGACTGAACAGGTCTGCCAGGGAGTAAAGTGTAAAGCACTTTGTGCAGTCCTGAGGACTGGATACTGCGCTATATATGAACCTTCACTTTACCTTTTTATATAGCCAGGTACTCCTTCATAAAGGTCACTGAACAAGAACAATGTAGAGTGAAAGAGCTTTCCAAATATTCGAATATGTAGCAAGAGGATTAAAACTCGGAATTTCCTGTTTGAGAGTCGGATGCACTAACCGTTACATCACATAATTGTAATGTAATTACACAATATATAATCTGGTTAATCATGAAAAGAAGTTCATAATTGTGCGCTCATAATAAGTAAACTAACATGTTCAGAGTAGTCTATAATGACAATGATACAGGGTTTCAGGGCAACATGCGATATATCCTTTTTCTGCTTTTAACAAAATTGAACTTTTGGCATGCTATTGAAATTTCGTTATAATACATAATCAAAGCGCGAGCAGAACTATTTTTTTGTACATGTCAGTCATTAAAAATTGTCCAGTCAAACATGACACCTGAATTTACGCTTCACACGTAATATAGTCCTACATATAAATATCCTGCATACGACTTGTTGTGCAGGTGCTATCTGCAACGGAGCACAACAGGTGCGTCATGTTAGGTGGCGGACATCACAGCGGTGGACTTGTGGCTGTCATCATGGATGCTCAAGTGGTTGGTTGAACTGTCGTATTCTTCTTTTTCTTCTTAGTTACAGCGATTAACATTCTACAACTGCAAGAAGACAACACCAACAAATTCGTTAAAGTGCAACTCGAATCTTCTTCGACAATTGACCTATCCATGACGTGAATTGCTGCCAGCAACAGCTCCGTCAAGCCATGCCATCACCAATGTATTCCGTCGTTTACTCTGGTGAAATTAATGTCAAGAAAGTGTTTCTTTAAAACAAAAACAATAGGCTAAACATAATAGACTATTTTAAGAGCCTGTTCGTCATTTTCCGATTAAAACATTGGTGGTAGTACACCAATGAGCAAAACTCAAGTGCAAACACGTCTACACATGACATATCTTCTTCATGTCTCAGGCAACCTTTTTGAGAATTCCTGTTTGTTTTGAAAAACATTGGCTGCCATTATATATGGACTTAGCGTCTATACTTCATTAAGAATCTATGAATCAACTTACTTTTTATCATGACACAATGTCAAGGTATGACCTGTCAACTGCTGTACATGTCGCAATCGACGCGTGTGTCCCTGACGACAACTCAGAGTTGTGTCGACGTATCACGGCAGGACGCATGGACGGCTGCGTCTGGCCGATGGTGTCTGGACGATGTACGTAGCGCAGTGAGAATCTACGAGCCAGGGACCAGCGCTGTAACAAAACATACATAGGAACTGTTCAAAAGAAGCAGTGGTAAGTAAGTACTAGTGACTAGTGACAGGGGAAGAACTGTACGCAATCATGCACGTTCGACAAAATTGCAGAACCGTTTTGTTAAACCATCTTCACATTCAATGTTAATAGCGTCGAACTGCATCTTAATTAAGCAAACCATAAAACGCACGTGCCCCCTAGACCTTTCGAATTTTGTGTGCCTGTAGACTTTTTTGAATGGGCCCACGTGACCATGCCCTCTAGACACTTAGAAATGTACCCGTGTTCAGGTTACAATAAGCTAATATTACGGCTACCTGGCGGCGAAATTTTTTCAAAAGCACCCTCCTCCCCATAGAGCCAGCGGAAAAGGAAGACGAGTTGAAGTTTCGACCGCGCGGCAACGAAACATTTTCAACAGCACCCACCGCCGTCTTCAAATGTCACTAGTCGAGCCGGTACAGCAGAAGGTAACGTTATGGCGGCGCGGGAGCGAAACATTTTATACACCATTTGGTTCGGCGCCAGTGGAGGTCTGTGCCCCCCTAGACTACCCTATCTGGACACGCTTGTTACACCCAGTAATGTAATAATCAACCAGTAATGTAATAATCGACCAATAATAATCAACCAGGAATGTAACAACGACCAGTAATGTAATAATCGACCAGTAATATAATAAAAACGACGAAGGTGATTGTGATGATGATGTTAGTAGTGATGATGAAGATGTTGATGGTTATTATGAATTAGATGACGACGATGATGATGATGACGGTTATAATTATTACGGCGATCAGGACGACGACAATGACATCGTGTTACCGTTATAGCGTCTAGCCATTCTATCCAATTAAGGGGTCACCTCAAACAACTTAGGAGAAATATCAAAATACATTGTGAATGAGTGATACTATAACATTATTATAAGCTAATGGGTAATCTCAAAATGGTAAAACAAGATCAACTGAAATAATTAAGGTGAAATCTCAAAACATGAAGTTAAGGGTAATCTCAATCAACTATAAGGTTCATCTAAACGATAACGGGAACCGATATATGACTACAAGTAAGGGATTATATCAAACATAATTTAAAGAATAAGTTTTAAAAGGAGTCAATAAGTAGTAATTTAGTAATGAGCTAGATGATCACATGACCGGGTTATCTAATAACATCATGTGGTCGTCGCAAAAAAAGTTAATTAAACTAAGGGGCCATCTCATAAAAAGAATGGGTTTTGGTGATGATGTGGTGAAGATGATGATGATGATGAAGTCAGTAATTATGATGAAGACGGTGAGAATGAGCATGATAAATTATTATGATGATTATCAGGAGGACGATGAAGACAATGAAGGCGTCATCTTAGTGATGAAGATGAGGATGACGAAGATGATGACGATAACGGTTATAATTATTACTACGATGAGGACACTGACAATGACATCCTTAACGTCCTCCGCATCGACACCCTCATGTTTACCCCTATAACGGCTAGCCGTGCTAGCACCCAATCGACGTTCACTGAAGTATATTTAAGAAGGATTCTCAGAATGAGTCAGCCGTTTGTTTTCTGGGAGAACACATAGAACCCCGTTCACATGACCCCCCAGGTAATGCAGTAACTACATGTCGGCGAACAATAGGACCGAATCAGACAGCATGTCTAAGAAGAATGGGGTCGTTAAAAGGGTCACCTCAACAAATGAAGCGAGTAATCTACACTAAATTATGATTATCTTAAGACAATTACGGATCATTAAACCATATTTACACTTGACATACCTGACCATTATGTGATCAAGATAAAGGTTAAATTTCAAACAAACTTAGGGGAAATCTCAAAATGCAACGTTAATCAGTGATATTATAACATTATTATAAACTAAAGGGTAGTCTCAAAATAATAAAATACGGATCAGCTGAAACAATTAAGGGTAATCTCAAAACATTAAGTTAATGGTAATATCAATCAACTATGCGGTTCATCTAAACAATAACGGGAACGTAAATGTTTAAAATATGAATAAAATTAAAGGATATCAAGCACAACTTAGAGAATGATTTTTAATAAGAGTCAATAAGAGGTACATTTTAATAATGAACTAGCTGATCATATCTTATATAAAGTTAGTTAAATTAAGGGACCATCTTGTAAAAAATAATGGGTCTTGTCAAAACGCTAAGAATCGCTATAAAATACGTAAGAAGTCATTAGCAAATTAACGAGCTGATTGTCTCAACAAGTCGAGGGACATCTAAACAATTAAACGGTCTTAACAAAGTTAAGGAGTCATATTAAAAGTGTAATTACTCAACACAAATTAACCAGCTTATCGTCACAATAAATTAATTACTCATTTAGTAAAATAATGCCCTCTTCCCAAGTCAGGTATAAATAATATAAAAAGCTGGGATCATAACAATTATCTATCTGATCGTGTCAAATAAAAAATAAATAGGTGTCCCCCAAAATTGCGTTAATTGGGTCCGCGAGCTACAATTGTTCGAAGCCATCCTCAACGAGAATAAGAAGAACTGGGCTGGAAGAGTCCGTTTGAGATACATTACGGACGCAAAAGTAAAAACGTTGTCCTTTGTTGGAGTTCAGTTCGCCAGTGCCGACCGAAACAACCACCGCCGCTGATGCTCTAAACTACTCCCTGCTGCGTGACGATTTGAACCCATTGACGAAAAGGAGGGAACGATTTCTAGACGCTGCCCGAAAGGCAAATGAATGCTGAACGAATTGAATGATTAACATGGATTTGAGCCGTAATCCCCCATCGATTTACAGCATACATGACAATGTGCTACCCAGGTATAAAGACTGTTGCAACAAAGTGCCAAAATGTACCATGTCTTAAAAGGCAAGGTAATTAAGTCTATTCATCAAGATATATAAAATGATCCCTTAATATATTTGAGAAGATCCCTTTATTTGTGAGATGTCCCTTTATTTGTGAGATGTCCCTTTAATATGTTAAGATGACTTATTTTCTTTTTAATGAACATTTACATTTTGATGACACTTTTTGAGACAATTCCTTTACCATTTATTGCCTTGATATGACCCCTTAATGCGTTGAGACGATCAGCCAATTATTTGTACTAAACATGGCTATTTTGAAATGATCCGTTTATTTATTGAGACGATAAGCTGGCTCGTTGTTAATGACTGGATGCATTTTGTAATGTGACTCCTTAACTTTGCTAATAAGACCCTTTAATTTTTGGAGATGGTCCCTCGGAGGTCATGTGAACGGGTTTCCATGTGTTCTTTCAGAAAACAAACGGCTGACTCATTCTGAAAATCCTTCTTATATACTTTAGTGAACGTCGACTGGGTGTCAGCCCGGCTAGCCGTTACAAGGTTGAACATGAGGATGTCGATAAGGAGGAGGAGGAGGTTAAGGATGTCATTGTCATTGTCTTCATCATCGTAATAATGATGGCCATCATCATCATCATCTTCGTCATCATCTTCGTCATCCTCATAATAATCATCATCATCGTTGTCGTCGTCATCATAGTCATAATAATCATCATCTTCATCACTAACATGACGCCTTCGTTGTCTTCATCGTCCTCCTAATAATCGTCATAATCATTTATTATCCTCATTATCACAATCTTCATCATTATTAGTAACATCATCATCATCATCATCATAATCGTCATTATCACCATAACCACATCATCACCAACACCCTTTCGTTTAACGAGACGGCCCCTTAATTTAATTAACTGGTTTTTTAGAAGACCACATACGGTGATATGATCATTCAGTTCATTATTAAATTACTTCTTAATGACTCCTTTAAAAATTATTCTTTAAAGTATGTTTGATATAATCCCAAACTTTTAGTCATATTTTAAAACGTTTCGGTTCCCGTATCGTTTAACTGAACAACTTAGTTGATTGAGATTACCCATAACTTCATGTTTTGAGATTACCTCTTATTTGTTTCAGCTGATCCTTATTTTACTATTTTGAGATTACCTTTAGTTTATGATCATGTTATAGTATCACTTATTAACATTGCATTTTGAGATTCCCCCTAAGATTTTTTAGATTACCCTTTAATTTGATCACGCAATGGTCAGATATGTCAAGTGTAAATATGTTTTAATGATCCTTAATTGTAAGATAATCCCATAATTGAGTGTAGATTACTCGCTTCATTTGTTGAGGTGACCCTTTTAACGACCCCCATTCTTCTTAGCTACGCTGTCTGATTCGGTCCTATCGTTTGCCGACATGTAGTTACTGCATTACCTCGGAGAAAACAAACGGCTAACTCGTTCTGCGAATCCTTCTTAAGTACACTTTAGTGAATGTCGACTCGGTACCAGCATTCACTTTAGCTTCTAATAAGTACACTTTAGTGAATGTCGACTCGGTACCAGCACTCACTTTAGCTTCTAATAAGTACACTTTAGTGAATGTCGACTCGGTACCAGCACTCACTTTAGCTTCTAATAAGTACACTTTAGTGAATGTCGACTCGGTACCAGCACTCACTTTAGCTTCTAATAAGTACACTTTAGTGAATGTCGACTCGGTCCCAGCACTCACTTTAGCTTCTAATAAGTACACTTTAGTGAATGTCGACTCGGTCCCAGCACTCACTTTAGCTTCTAATAAGTACACTTTTGTGAATGTCGACTCGGTACCAGCACTCACTTTAGCTTCTAATAAGTACACTTTAGTGAATGTCGACTCGGTACCAGCACTCACTTTAGCTTCTAATAAGTACACTTTACTGAATGTCGACTCGGTACCAGCACTCACTTTAGCTTCTAATAAGTACATTTTAGTGAATGTCGACTCGGTACCAGCACTCATTTTAGCTTCTAATAAGTACACTTTAGTGAATGTCGACTCGGTCCGAGCACTCACTTTAGCTTCTAATAAGATTATAGTATTACTAATTAACATTGCATTTTTAGATTTACCCTAAGTTGTGTGAGATGACCCCTTAATTGGCTAGCATGTAATGCCGTTATAAGTGTAACACGACGATGACGACGATGATTAGGATAAGGTTAAGGATGTCATTGTCGTCGTCCTGATCATCGTAATAATTATAACAGTCATCATCATCGTCGTCGTCATCTTATTCATAATCATCATCATCTTCATCACTAAAATGACGCCTTCAGTGTCTTCATGTTCCTCCTCCTTATCATCATAGACACTTGTAATCCTCATTATCACCATCTTCGTCATCATTACTAACAACGTCATCATCAGCAGCAACATCATCAACATAATCGCTCCTTAATTGTCTTCAACTTCCTAATCGTCGTCGTCATAATTATTTATCATCCACATCGTCATCATATTCATCATCACTACTGACATCATCATCATAATCTCCATCATCGTCGTTATAATCATCTTCATCGTTTTTATTACATTACTAGTCTATTATTACAATACTTGTTGATTATTACAATACTGGTTGATTATTACAATACTGGTTGTAACACAAGCCCCGACTCACGATGTTGCCCATGTTGCGTATCGCATTGTTGAGGACGGTCATCCTGTCATGTTCGTATCTGAGGGCGACGTCGGGGTTGACAAGTGGCGGAGGGGGACGTTCTTTCCCTTCATTCTGTCGCTCCGGGAACGTAAGGCTGACAGAACGGCAAGGATACTTTACAATTTAATAATACAAAATAATTAATTCCTGTAGTGCTTATATCCCCAGTAATCTGAGCTCAGAGGAGCAAAATACAAGAATCGTTGGGCGACATCGTTAATAGGGACAAGCAAGAATCATAATTAGAGCAAGGGATCGCCAAAGGTTAGGGTGGGAATGCAATATATATATATATATATATATATGTATATATATATAAACGTGTCATCTTATATATATATATATATATAAGATGACACTAAGGTGTTAACAAGATTTTAACGACGATCAACACGTTTGTTTGCAGGACTATATTTTGTGTGAACGTAATACCACTGCTGATATGTCTAGTGACAAAAATAGATAAGCATGCGAAAAATGAACAACTGTCAAACATGTTCCAAAAACGCTTTTGTGAACGATTGCTTACAAGCATTACGGTTCGTCGGATCCCAACAATCTTGATATTGTTTGAAAGTTTAAGCTTTCTGCTATTCAAACATATAAATGGTTTCCTGATAATCATTCCTAAAATTTACTAAAAACGGACCTACAACTGTGCCCGTTCCGCTGTCTTAGACACTGCTAACGATGATGGTTCGTCGACACAGTTCACCAATCCACCGATTGAGGCACCAATATCTGATCAAGTCTAAAGCATATATCTCATATTACTAGGAACAACACTCATGCACATATAATTGTAGGTGGTGATTTTAATGGACGTGATATTGATTGGAATTCATGTATGGTGTCCTTACATTCAGACCAGAAAGGATTACCCGGGTAGGTGATGTTATTCCACCAACACTGGAGGAGCATAACTTAAATCAGTTACAAAGAATTCCTACAAGACATGATGCTATTCTTGATCTTTATTGTACGAATAAACCAGGTCTAGTTAAACCTAAAAACACTGTACCAGGTTTTTCAGATCATGATTTTATAGTAGTGGATACTATGGTTAAAGCAATGTCAACAAAGACACCACATAGGAAGTTGTATAAATGGTCTAAAGCAGATTGGGGTCATATGAAAAGAGATACTAAATTATTCACAGATCATTTACTGGATGTTTCATGTAGTTCAGAAGAACAAAGTGTACAGTCTCTTTATTTATTATTCACAGAACATCTACATAATATGATGGATAAATATGTACCAACGTACTGGTCTAAAACCAGAGTTGATTTACCTTGGTTATCAAACAGTTTGAAAAGGAACTGTAGGAAAAAACAGCGTTTCTATAATCGGGCAAAACATTCTAAAAACCCAACACACTGGTTAAAATACAAAGAATTGGCTAAACAAAATAGAAAACAGATACGTAAAGCTCACTGTATTTTTAAGACTGCTCAGGATAGTGGTAACCTAAAACCATTTTGGCGTTATATAAAGTCTCAACAGCAAGATTCAGTTGGTATATCTCCTCTAAAAACTGGTGGTCAACTTCTGATTCTAGCAGTAAAGCCTCCATTTTATCTAGGCAATTCAAATCGGTTTTCACTAAAGACACCGGTTGTCCTAATAGAAATATGAAACTTGATGGTTCTCATTTTCCGGATATTGATACTCTCATATTTGATGTGGTGGGTATTGAGAAGCTACAAGGGATATAAACCCTAGTAAATCAAGTGGGCCACATAAGTTTCCAGGTAGAATATTGAAAGAACTTGCTTCTGAGCTAGCTCCTTTTTAAGCATTTTTGTTCAGAAAATCGTTGCATTCTGGGGAAGTACCAGCTGAATGGTGTAAGCAATGGATCACACCAATATTTAAGACAGGTGTAAAATGTGATCCAAGCAATTACAGACCTGTATCACTAACATGTATTGTTTAAAAAGTAATGGAACATTGTTCCCATATTCGTCAACATCTAGATGACCACAATATTATATCTCCCTTTCAGCATGGTTTTAGAAAGAAACAATCTTGTGAAACTCAACTGTTACTAACAACAAATGACATTGCAAAATTACATGATCAGAATCTACAAGTGGATTTTGCTATTCTTGATTTTTCTAAAGATTTTGATGTTGTACCACACAACAGAATGTTAAATAAGTTGAATTATTTTGGTATAAATGGAATTGTTCAAAATTGGATAAAGTCATTCTTAATGGGTCGAACTCAACGTGTATTGGTAAATGGTGAATTTTCTGATGATGAAGAAGTAGCATCCGGTGTTCCTCAGGGTACAGTAATGGGACCACTATTGTTTTTATAATACTGTAATGATTTTCTAGGTGTTATTTCTCCAGGTACAAGAGTGAGACTCTTTGCTGATGATTGTTTGATTTATAGACCAGTTCAGTCTTTACAAGATCAACTAATATTGCAACAAGATTTAGACAGCCTTGTTAAGTGGAGTGTTGATTGAGGGATGACATTTAATATTTCTAAATGCAATATAATGAGCACAACTTCTGGTCTTTATTTACATTGTTTTTATTACATGGGCGGGCAAATTTTGAAAGAGGTCAGTGATGCAAAATATTTGAGGATTATTTTATCAAATGATTTAACTTGGTCTAAGCACATTGCTGAAGTGGTTAAGAAATCTAAAACTTTGATTTTTACGTAGAAATCTTAGATGGGAATATTTTATTTAATCATAAATTAAGTAGACCTAGTTGTAATAAAACCATTTTGTCTAAATCTGTAATTTTTTACAACTATACGAGATTGGAATAAATTATCCAGCAATATTCTTGCGGCATGCTCCAGTACATCATATCGGTGTAGGCTAGAGGCGCTACCCTGAACGTATTGCCTCTCATCTACCATCCATGTGTTGATTATTTATTAAGATTAAGAAGAAGATTTCATGGTATAAGCTTCACCCACTTTCAAACGGCTGCTAAAATGACATACGCGAAGTAGGCGTGACGTCACAATCACGTATATCAACCAACCAACGCAACGAATTTTTATCCGTTGGTTGGCGTACGTTATTGTGACGTCACGCCGACGTACATACATATCGGTTTCGCTGCGATCAAACCACATCAGTTTCTCGCGGCGGTTTAAAAGTGGGTGGAGCTTATAACATGAAATCAAGAAATGGTGAAGTGTGCATTTCTGAACCTATGCAAATGAGGAAAACAGCGCCGAAATCGGAAGATTAGCGTACTGAGTACCCACTGCCAACATCGCTTGGAACAGTACAGAGCACCGAAAACGCCATGCTTGTAGGTCCATTTATAGGTGTTCTTTGAACGGTTACCGGAAAATCTAAATGACGCTAGAATAATAAAAAGGCATCTTTTCAAATGATACCAACGTCGTAAGGATAGGATGAGCCGTGAGGGTGCTAGCGAGCGCAGAGTTTCATGTTTTGGACGTGTACCGAGTTGTTCATTTTTCGCTCGCTTATCTATTTTGGCATGTAGCTATAAAAATACTTCACACGGCAGTGTGTTTCTAAATCAGAACACAAATTCGATGTCTGTTTAACATAATGACTTATTCCATAAAATAAGCATTACTCTGACGAATATAACAGTGACAACGTAGCCTTATTAAAACAGGGAACATTAATGTAATGTTAATGAAACCCTAAGACACAAGCAGTTGTAATTGCTATTCAAAAGTAATAACAATGCTACGGCAGTTAGCTTTGGTGCATTTCATGAAGCTGGTATTTCAAGGAGACCGTAAATGACGACTTACGCGCAATTGGTGACGTCGTCGTTCTCTGGTTTGCGGCTGTGACGTCTGCACGTATGTACGATGAAGAAGACGAGAATGACGACGAGAATTATTAGAACGAGGCTGATCGTCGAACCGACTATGGCAGCAAACCACGCGAATCCTGCGGAGAGGAAAACTATAGCAATAATTACCAAAGCCTAATTATGTTTACTGATGTAATTATGTGCTAATGCTATGCATAACTATTGGATGCTCGTCCTTAGCGAAGCTAATATTACCATATGTGTACCATTGTCCAAGGTTGTGGCAGCTGGTCTGTCCAGTCTATGCTCGGAATGTTCACACACACACACACACACACACACACACACACACACACACACACACACACACACACACACACACACACACACACACACACACACACACACACACACACACACACACACACACACACACACACACACACACACACACACACACACACACACACACACACACACACACACACACACACACACACACACACACACACACACAGGACAGCACACGGCTGTTGTCTGGTTCTGGTTGAAGGAGTGGTTGAGCCGAAACTGTCTCTCTTTTTCCTCGATGAACGCAGCACCATTTCTGTTCCGCTTCACCATGCTGATCCATCACAAGCCATCCTCTCCCAAGACCAAGGATCGATGTTTGCAGCTCTTCGTTGACGCCTTCAAGATGTCCTTATACCTTTCTGCTCTCCCGTTTCCCGTTCGCCAGCTTACAACAGAATGCCCTCTTTAGCAGATATTAAGATGTCATATCAGGCGGCGAGCCTGGCTAGACGATGCTCCTCTAAATGAGAAACGACACGGTGATGTCATAGGCTTTGAGGACGACGACGTCATTTATTTTCCCGTCTAAGTGAACGACAAAGATGAAAACATATGTTAATAACTGTAACTATGTACTATTTATTAATATAAATGTTTACTATAGAAAAACTATATTACAGGCAGTTTATTTTAACCAACATAGGTTTGTTTGTCTACGGTTGATTACAGTAAATGATACATTACCTTGTCTTCCCAACTCAGTTTCTGAAACAAAGAAACCAACATAAGTAAAATAACATGTTGTACACAAAATACTTTATTTTATAGTTTTCTTTGGGCAAATACTTTACCTATCCTGAAATAAAACATAAATTTCCGTCCAAGGCTGGCTTAGTAGTTTTTTTCAGTGGGTTCGAAAAACCCTCCCCTTTTAAGAGAATGTTTGCTTAAAATGGCAATACTTATAAAAAACGATCATGATGGTGAGATAATGCTTGAGAAGAATCATAACGCGAACCCCAGTTTTGAGAGGATGCTTTTGTTAGCGTTAAATATGTCGAAGTATTTGTGATGAGCGTCAGGAAATGGTGTAGCCAGAGGTTGGAAGGGGGAGGTGGTGTAGCCAGAGGTTGGAAGGGGGAGGTGGTGTAGCCACAGGTTGGAAGGGGAGGTGGTGTAGCCAGAGGTTGGAAGGGGGAGGTGGTGTAGCCAGAGGTTGGAAGGGGAGGTAGTGTAGCCAGAGGTTGGAAGGAGGAGGTGGTGCAGCCAAAGGTTAGAAGGAGAGATGGTGCAGTTGGAGGTTGAAAGGGGAGGTGGTATAGCCAGAGGTTGGAAGGGGAGGTGGTGTAGCCAGAGGTTGGAAGGGGAGGTGGTGTAGCCAGAGGTTGGAAGGAGGAGGTGGTGCAGCCAGAGGTTGGAAGGGGAGGTAGTGTAGCCAGAGGTTGGAAGGAGGAGGTGGTGTAGCCAGAGGTTGGAAGGGGAGGTGGTGTAGCCAGAGGTTGGAAGGGGAGGTAGTGTAGCCAGAGGTTGGAAGGAGGAGGTGGTGCAGCCAGAGGTTGGAAGGGGAGGTGGTGTAGCCAGAGGTTGGAAGGGGAGGTAGTGTAGCCAGAGGTTGGAAGGAGGAGGTGGTGCAGCCAGAGGTTGGAAGGGGAGGTGGTGTAGCCAGAGGTTGGAAGGGGAGGTAGTGTAGCCAGAGGTTGGAAGGAGGAGAAGGTGCAGCCAGAGGTTGGAAGGGGAGGTGATGCAGTTGGAGGTTGGAAGGGGGAGGTGGTGTAGCCAGAGGTTGGAAGGGAGAGGTGGTGTAGCCAGAGGTTGGAAGGGGAGGTGGTGCAGTTGAGGTTGGAAGGGGGAGGTGGTGTAGCCAGAGGTTGGAAGGTGAGGTGATGCAGTTGGAGGTTGGAAGGGGGAGGTGGTGTAGCCAGAGGTTGGAAGGGGGAGGTGGTGTAGCCAGAGGTTGGAAGGGGAGGTTGTGCAGTTGAGGTTGGAAGGGGGAGGTGGTGTAGCCAGAGGTTGGAAGGGGAGGTGGTGCAGTTGGAGGTTTATGGTGAGCTTTGAGGGCAGTGCACGTTACAGGACCTATAAAACTGCGTACGTGCATGAATATCTAGAAGAAAGAACGGGAACACAATGTTTATGGTGTGTGCATGCGTTCTTGCGTGCGTTTGCGCTTGATTTGTTTCGACCAAACGTATACAGAACTTACCAGGAAACACAAAGCTGTTTAGGTCGACAGTCTTGTTGCCAATCATGAATGAGTTCAGACTAAAAATCTTCTTCAACTTTAATGTGTCCGTGACGTCATCCACCCCGATAGAGAAGTCTACGATGACGCTGCCCTGCCTATTAATTCATATACAGAAACGTGATTACAACATCACAATGGATGCTTATATAATAAGGATAATTATAAGGACACATATGCCTGCGGAACGCTTAGGTTTATAATGTGTATGAATGAGCAAACATAATGAAGCAATACGTCAAGTGAATAACCTTATTAATCTCTATAAATATACCCTGATAAGAATTGGTTGTTGGCGATATGAGAAGAGTAATACGCACGTGAATCGTATGTCTTCCACGTATACTAGACTTGTTCCAGTCTCTTGGTTAAACACGTCTTCCAACTGAAGTAAAAAAGACCCACAGTGCGGAGATACACCTCGTCGAATAAATAACTACATCAACAAAATACACAAACGCACCCATGCATGCACGCACACACACGCACTCACGCATACACGCACACACACGCACTCACGCATGCACGCACACACACGCACTCACGCATGCACGCACACACACGCACTCACGCATGCACGCACACACACGCACTCACGCATGCACGCACACACACGCACTCACGCATGCACGCACACCCACGCACCCACGCATGCACGCACACACACACGCACTCACGCATGTACGCACCCATGCATGCACGCACACACACGCACTCACGCATGCACGCACACACACGCATCCATGCATGCACGCACACACACGCACTCACGCATGCACGAAATGTAAAATACTAAGCGGCTAGTAGTAATCTTTGCTTTTAGAAACAAGCATTGATGGCGATTCTTGGTCGAGTAACAATCATACATTAATAAATCATCGGCTGTTTTGTGGATACAAACACCGATAGTACACGAGTAACCAATAACGATATGCTTGTTGACGCACCTTCACTCTGACTTCTGTTGCCAACGTTTTAAATTCAGCCGACTTTGGGTCGCTCCATTTCTCATCGAAACTAAGATCCGGCACACGAAACTGTCCGTAGTATTTGAATATTTCCTTCACTACAAGAAGACACGACAGAGTCTATATAAGCATTGTCCAAAATATTAGTGTAACCTGTTTTCTGGTCTAAATATATGGTTTATAATATCATATTGATTCAATGTCGTGAATGGCACACCTGTCATTTCAGTCTACAATGTGATTTTAAAAGCTCAAACAACCGAGCTTTCGATGGTTCGAGTAAACAAAAGCAACCCATATTTGGAAGGTAAAAGCATGACATTAAATAATGTCACTGTCACTGAGATTTACTGAATGACAAGGCAAACGTAATAATGTGTTATAACAATACAACTAATAATATACATTCAATCATGTCCTTTTAACAAGCGCTAATATGCCCACAGTCCACACAGTTTTGTTACTATAGTCACAGGTTAATTAATGAATCCATATTGATATTAAGATAAACATGAATACACGATTCACTACGCACCATCAGTTCAGATGTATTCCAATACATACAATTCACGGTCACGATATTTGTCAATACTTGTCTTTATATGTGACACTGTTGCTCACTGTAAGGGTAATATATGAATTGACGTTTGTCATTTACGTTGGAAGTTCTTCCAATGTAGTTTAACAGTAGAAAATACAAGATCAAATAGACTGTTCTGACATTGGTGATTTAATACTTTCTGTTGATAATAATGATTTTCCTTATATACAGTTTGGTTGGCTTCCAACCATTTTGTTTTAAAGAAAGGGACTTTTATAGCGCTTTTACCATTTCACGTAGCTCCACTTGCTGCTTACCTGAGAGACCCCTGAGTTTATTAGTGAAGGATTACAATATTTTCGTTCATCTTCTACATATTTTATTTATGGTTTAGTTGCAACAACAACATCAGCGGGATTTCTAATAACCCAACAGACAATCTGGGCGGTTGTTGTCATGACATTTTGCACATACCTGCCGCTTTGATGGAGTTCACGTCAACCGTATACCCGGCGAATGTTCCGCTGTTCTCTGTGATGCCATTTCGGACGTTCTTCACAGTCGCCGCCGCTGCAGTCTTCGTCATTTCCAGCAAGTAGTTGACCACAACACTGCCCTGGCTGGACAGAAAGTGACATATCGTTATGACACGTAGCAGACATTGTTTTCATGAGATATGATGAATGAATTAATGTTTATTCAACACATGCTACACGCAGACAAGCTGGAGTCGTGCTATTTCGGTGCTACAGCCATCACGGGATACCATATGAAGTACAATTCACAATTCGCGCGAGTGCGTGTGTGCGCGAGTGCGTGTGCGTGCGTGTGCGTGCGTGTTGAAAATTAAACAACCAACACTGACATTAGCATAACCGTGTATTAATCAAATTAACATGGTTTATCATCACTCTTGAAAACCGTCATGATTGATAAATGTTATGCGTTATGAATTGTCTAAACGAAGACATGAGATATGTACATGCATTACATATATTTGAAACAATATCGAGAAACTGGCTCTCATTGCCTACCTGAAATCTACATCCACGATTCTATATGTCCCCTTTCCAAGTTTGTTATCAAGGATATTTGCAAGCTGAAATAAAAAACACACACAATATGCAATTAGTCTTAATTCTAAACTCAAAACAGAATTTAACATTTTGGTTTTGTCTAAATATTTAATCTACGTTTCTCTTTGCACGATTCAGCCGTTATGGATATTGGATTGGTATGGCAATCATTGACATATACACAGAAGTAACACATATAATGAGTATTTTTATAGGACGACTAAACTGACCGCATCGACGACTTTAGTCTTGAGTTTCTTATACTCAATCGAAGTCTTGTTTTTCAGATTTGTCGTGAACTTTTCATTCTCCAACTTCACATCGAGTTTGACGCGAGTTACGTCAGCTGCATGTATTCCTGTGATAATAAAACATTATTTTGTTTAAACGACACATTCCTGGAATACCAAAAAGATACTTCATTTCATATGTATAATGGTAAACGTAACCGTAACGTGAAACTATTAATAAATACCTCAGTAAAACCTTAGTAAAGTATACACCTTAGTAAATTCAGAATAGCAAATATCGGATATAGACCCCAAACATCATACAGGCTTCCCCCCTCAACATAATGTACGGTACACCCCTACCTTCTTATATATACACACACCCAAACACACACACACACACACACACACACACACACACACACACACACACACACACACACACACACACACACACACACACACACACACACACACACACACACACACACACACACACACACACACACACACACACACACACACACACACACACACACATACACACACACACACACACAAACAAACAAACAAACACACACACACATACACACACACAAACATACACACACACAGACACACAAACACACACACACACGCAAACAAACAAACACACACACACATACATACACACACACAAACACAAACACCCCCCCCCCCCACACACACACATACACACACACACAAACAAACAAACAAACAAACACACACACACACACACACACACACACACACACACACACACACACACACACACCACACCACACATACACACACGCACACACACACACACACACACGCACCAACGCACTTATCTGCTGGTTAGAATATCCTAGTAATTAGTGCAGTTGTAATGACACTAGAAATATAATGTTGACTTTTAACACACTTACTGTCATTACAAGTGGTGCCATAGTAACCGGATATGCAGCTGCATGTGTAGGCATCCACGACATCGTGGCAAGATCCTCCATTCTTGCATGGACTGCTCTTACATTCATTGACATCTGCGGATGCACAAATCATTAGCATAATATAAGAGCAAACATGAAGCATGGGTATACACATGGAGTAACGGTGATTTGAAATACTAGAACACGACGTCTTTACAGGCGCGATCGTTTTGCATTTGACATGACAAGGTCTTATTTTTGCCCAATGGTACTTTAATATCTTATACGTTTTAACCGTGTAGTCCTTCGAAGCTAACAACTCAAATTACGTCATATAAAAGGTGGATTTGCAAAGTTGCAATTGTGTAGAACGTAAAGTAACACTTGTGTAGAACGTTCTTGGCAGGCCATACCACTTTAAATACAAGTTCGCGTGTGAAATGAAATAGAGAAACCAAAAGTACCCGTTTCGCAATCATTCCCAGTGAATCCAGCGTTGCACCGACATATGTAAGTACCGCTGCCTTCAGAACAGTTTCCTTTGTTCCGACACGGGTTGCTTGCACAGAATCGGGGCTCTGAAGCAAAATGGGAGCTATGTTGCTTGCTATGCCAGTTTGACACAGAGAACTAAGGGTGCAAAGTAACCTGAATTAAAGATTCGTTTTCATATGATGTCGTTTCTACAGATTTACAATCGTTCATTATTAGTATGTACATTTATCTTGACACAAACATAGTATCATTTCGTAAAATTAATTTAATGTCTACGCCAAAGAATATAATTTATCACCGCATATATATTTTGGCGCTATATAATTATAAACATCAAACACCGATAATCTTTGTTTTATAATACAACACCTTACATCTTGTGTTTACGTTAATATGTTACCGGCTGCAGTAGCTGTAGGAATGATGACGACGACAAGCCAACATACACACGTGACTGACCTTTTTCGCAATTGAGCCCCGTATACCCAGATGTACAGTCGCACGCGTACTTGCCGACGCCCTGGCTACAGTTGCCGCCGTTCTGGCACGGATGACTGTCGCAGATCTCGATCTCTGAAAACATGTCGTATTTAAAGGGGGTTGTCTGTTCCGTTAACCGGAAACAGCCACGGGTCGTATTTATATTAGCAGGAAGTACACTGAGTCAATTGTACTTCGCCCAATGTGAGGTTTGGTGAGTAGGAATCTAGGAACATCGATGTTATTTTACATTAAGTGTAAATAACGAAGCGATAACGGCGGTATGGCATCTTAATGTTGAGTTTACAGTTTGAATATTTCGAAGGCCGAAATTTAAAATTGCTACTATTGATTAGGGTTTATTAAACGTAACTTGGCAGACAGTATGCATCTACCTTATTAATTTTATTCTGTTATTAAAACAATATATAAATAAATATTAATAAATGACGTATAATAGTATCAAAAAGCAAACAGTTGAAGCAGCTGCTGTTAAAACTCGGTATTACAGTTGCTATTAACATACAACTTTCGAAGTGACAGCGAACATTACCTGTCTCGCATTTTCTGCCAGTGAATCCGCGTATACAGGCGCAGCGGTATCTATTGACCAGGTCTTTGCAAGTGCCGTTGTTTAGACACGGTGAACTTGCACATTCGTTGATGTCTGAAATTATGATTTAATTAACAATGCATTTTTCATATATCCATGGTATCCGATATTGTGTGTAACGATGGTAACATTAATTGAAATAAATAAATTATATATATTAATGAAACAGCTTGGTGGGTCAATAATAACATCGGTTCAGAGCCATTATCTATTAGTATAAACATGTATTATAAAGTTGTATGTGGTGCGACAAATATAGTTCTCCGCGTGTACTACGTCGACCTCATCGTAGAAAATGACAAAAATCAGAATTATAGTAACAATATATAATGGTTTTGGGTTGTGAATTTAAACACACACACACACACACACACACACACACACACACACACACACACACACACACACACACACACACACACACACACACACACACACACACACACACACACACACACACACACACACACACACACACACACACACACACACACACACACACACACACACACACACACACACACACACACACACACACACACACACACACACACACACACCCTACACACCAGTCTCGCAGGTAGTGCCGTTGTATCCTGCCGCACACGTGCACGAGAACTCGTTGTGGCGGTTGTCACACTCTCCTTCGTTCGCGCACGGGTCGCTCTCACACTCGTCCAAATCTACGGCGGAAACTCTGTGTTAGTACACACTAGCTGAATTACGTCGGCGTCACACGGTGAGGAAACGCACGCATTAATATACTGAGTGTAAATTGTTCATCTCTTTTGTTTGGGATTGTCGAAGCACACTATTTTACGTCATGCTTATAAATAACGTATCTCAGTACTGGGATTACTTTTAGCTGCTTTCTTCTGTATTATTGTTACTGTGTATGTGCCCATCTTCCAAACAAAGGCTCCAAGACGTTGCGTATTTAGGGAGCATTGGACCATATCCATCGTAATTATACCGTAATGCAGCAGTAACAGAAGTAACAGTCTACCGTGAAGTGTAGGAGTGGCTAGCTTCTGTCTCGCTAGACAATACTTGTTGCAGCATAAGTGTTCCTATTAACCTGTTATGTCTCTAGAATTTTGCATGGAAACCTACGTGGTGACAAAGCTGTCAAGATCCCTTTCAAAATCTTAAATACGTCAATCAGTCGAAATTGTGCACAATACTCAACTCTTGTGTTGTACAGTATAATTATGCATGCTTCGTGTCAAGATATATTTTTATTACTCAAACTGATCGTCATTCTCTTTCATGATAGCGCCTAAAACTACCTCAAATGTTACCTTTAACACCCAAGTTCCCCCAACCTGTGTGTTGTCATTGTTGTGACTCAAACTCGGATAACAACTGCAATTTTTAAGAGCAGTTGACCTATTTATCTAGATCGTCTTGCTGTGATTAGGCGGAAACGTATTTATTCATGATTATCACAACTGCTGTGGAATAAGCCAATACGGCTTTTCATAATCTGGACGTGTAAGTGAATGGCACCGTATAGCACATTGTGGCGTTGTGCTGCGTGATAGATACAATGAAGGTGTCGATGGTGTTACTGCACGTGGCGTATTCATCATACGGTGTGTCGACTGATTAGTGATACCCACCTTCACAGACTGTGGCGTTGTACTGCGTCAACCCGGCATGACATACGCACTTGAAGGTGCCGATGGTGTTGCTGCAGTTGGCATGTTCATCACACGGGTTGTCGGTACACTCGTCGATGTCGTCGTGACAATCCCCACCCGTGAAGCCGGCCGGACACTCGGCACAGCCGGTTGTTACGTTACACTCTGTGTCGCTGTCACGACAGCTGCAGTCACGAAGACAGTCTTTGCCCCACGTACCGCTCGGGCAAACTGCAAGAGAAGACAACACAGTTAGGGAGCCTTCACTTGATCAACAGGAGCACATCAATGTAGCATCCCTCCATGTCTCAGTTATTGCAGCATTGTTCGAGGCTGTAGTTGAGTTAACCGGGGTCCATCATTACGTCATATTAGGTCATTGTTGTAACACGCAATTGTTGTATCTATGTTTTCTTGGCTAGTATGGCAGAAGAAATGCTTCACTATTTGATAGAGCGTCAATTATTGTCATATTCAAAGTAGATCAACAGCTTAATTTGACAAAGTAGTCAGGCAAATGTACATGTGCATGCATATACGCACGCATGGAGGCGCACACACATACGCACGCATGCACGCTCGCACCATACATACATACAAACACACAAAGTAATCAGAAGAACATTGTACCATAACCATAACCATATATATATATATATATATATATATAATATTTAAGTATGTTACTGCAAACATTGTGTGCAATGTAAAACCAACGTAAAATCCAAACTTACGTTTGCATCCTTTGTTATCATTCATCAGGTGGAAACCGTCTCTGCAGCTGCACTTGAAACCTCCGACGAAGTTCAAACAATTGTGGGCGCAACCGCCATTGCTTGTTGAACACTCATCCATATCTATATATGTAATAAAACCATTTAGAACAAATTCGTCGATAATGACAAATCACATGTTATAGTATTCGGGTAATAGGAAATCAGATTGTATTATACTTACACTAGGTCAAAAATTGGGAAATAATACAAACAAAACAAAACAACAACAACAACTAAGTATAATACCAAGATAGAAGTGGACAACGCAGTTGCTGAAAATAGCAGCTGCACCAACATCAACAAAAGAACTCAACAGCTGGACACACAAGTCACTAGTGTATATAAACTCAGATTATACCTTCACACAATTTTCCATCTTCAGCGAGGCTATATCCAGATCGGCAGAAACACGCAAAACTACGTGTACCATTCTCTTTGCAACCGTAAGAACAATTCAAACGGCCGCATTGCTTTTCCATCTCCGTTGAGAAAGCTGTGAAAAAGGAACGTTTCGATTTCATTTTAGTTTTGCTTACGATAATTACGCATAAATGGTCTGTCTTTAAATTGATTTTCAATTACAACATTGAAACAAAAATGTTAGTATCTAATTTCTTTGCTATATTCATCTCCCGTCGGTGTCTTCACGTGGAAGTTTAGAATATGGACACTCCAAAATTATTATATCCCATTCTAAAGCGAATTATGTGACACTTATCATTTTTTCTATGATCCAATATTAGTTAAAGATAACATCGCTAACAACCTAGTTAAACGAAAATTGCAATGACGAAACTAAACAAGCGCACGTTACTTCATTCACATGGAACAATAGTTTTGAAAATAACCCCGAAGCTTTTCACCCGAAACACTTAATGCCATAGTGACGCTGACATAACTATTAGTTACTATTACAATTAATAAGCATAACTTGGGCAGCCATGACAGTATGTCTTTGGCCAGCGATCGATGTATATTAACAACTCCTGACGACATACCCATAGCGCATGTCTTTTTGTCCGGATTACGCGTGTAACCGTAGTAGCAGGAACACACGAAGCTGCCGATTGAGTTGGCACACTTCTGTTCACACCCGGACGTCCCCTCAGCGCACTCGTCGATGTCTGTATCACCGGTCAACACAAGCCACATTTAAGTGAATCATAATCACACATTAAATTTAAGCTAAAACAAATTCGCTGCGTTTAGATACAACTAACAACGAGCAGTGGAGAGCATCAGCAAGACCAGTGCAACAGAACAGGAACAATACCTAGTTCATGTACCTCGAGGAAGAACATACTTCAGCATATTTGAATGCATATCGCCACTGTACTACATTTGATGCGAGCAGATTTACCTGTACAGTTCTTTCCGTTCTCCAGCAGGCGATACCCATCCTTGCATTCACACGTGAAGTTGACTGCTTGGTCTACACAAATCTGTTCACAGTCGTGTATCGGCTTCATTGGATCGCACTCGTTGATCACTGCATAAATAGCAATACAGTTTACAATCGATCTACTATGTTACTTATTACACATTACAATACTTAGCAAAGCGTTTTGCTTACAACATTTAACAATAGTGCTAAATTAAAAGTAATCACAACTGAAACCGACTATATCTGTGTGTGTGTGTGTGTGTGTGTGTGTGTGTGTGTGTGTGTGTGTGTGTGTGTGTGTGTGTGTGTGTGTGTGTGTGTGTGTGTGTGTGGTGTATATGTGTGTATGTGTGTGCGTGTGTGTGCAGTGCACAAACATATATGGCTCATGACTCGTATTCAATATAATTGTCAAACATGATATTATTAATAAGTGTTTCGTTTTATCAGTGATACATCGATAGAGTTGATACTTAACCGATTACATGTTTAACATCGCAAACGCACTTGAGTAGTTGAAAAACCAGTAACTGTTACCAGTTGCAACTTCGTTTCCCAGATACATACGTAAACATATCCCGTCGCTGTTTACTGTTCCCGTAGGACAGGGGCTGCAAATGTATGGCACGCCGATAATGAGTTGTTTTAGCGGAAAGACGTCAGTGCAGTAGGTGCCCTCAGTACAAGGGTTGTCCTGACATCCGTCCAAGTCCAACTCACAGTGCTCACCTAACAGGAAGACAGGACAGTTACCTTCATAATTGTTGTGAGCAAGATATTGACAATTTCCTATTTGGTGGGCATAGCAATGCGTGACACGGCTTCATTGCTAAACGCAGCCATAAATAGTACAACGTCACTACTGGGCCTAACAAGACGTGGTGCAGCTTCAATGCTGGGCGTAGCGAGAAGGGATACCGATTTATTGATGGGCATAGAAATCGGTTGTATAGCGCCATTGCTGTGTGTTGCGATAAGGGGTACAGCTTCATTGCTGTGTGTTGCAATAAAGTAGTCCGCACACCATGGAAACTCGCTCGAGACGCAGTCAAGACGCATCGAAAACGCATCTCGACCGCGTCTCGAGCAGGTCTCCCTGGTGTGCGTACCACTTAACGGGTACTGGTTCATTGCTGGGCATAGCAATAAAGGGTATACCGTCATTGCTATGCGTAGTGATAAGTGGTACACCATCATTTGTGACCTAGGGGACAATGGGAGAAGAATGGATGGCAGCAGACGTTTGACAAGTGGGGAGACTGGCAAATAAAAGAACTGTCTATGGACAATCTATCAAAGCTGCAACGTCCGGAAATGGATAAGCAAACCCCCATATTTCATGGTCGTACCAAAAAGTGATATAGCTTCTGTACTGGGCGTGACACCAAGGCGGTACAGCTTCATTGCAACAATTGTCATGCGACTACTTTTGACACTTAATAAAACCACCTAAATTTTCGAAAACCAAAAGGGAATGGCTGGCCAGAAGGTGAATGAAATACTCGCCGGAGCCAACATCACTCTCCGTGGGAGTAATACAATGCGTATTGCTGTTGTACGCGTGTGTAAAGAACGTTGGATATACATAGATCTTGACAATCCTCAAATTCATATGTTTCATTTAAATATGCGTGGGTCAGTTTCCGTGTCGTACCTTCCCATCCGATGGAGCAGTTGCACTCGACGATCCTGAAAGTTTGCTTCAACTCGGAGCCGTCCGCAAGTCGGTCAAACAGACACTCTCCGTGGTCGGAACAGTTGCACATGTTGATCGACACGGTAGCAGCCGCAATACCTTTCTTCCCGTCCGAAGCTGAAAACCTGAAGACGAAACTCGCGTTACCATCAACTCGGTAATATATACAGCTATTTTGCAATCATGGTCACCCTGAGCTACCCCTATATTACCAGAAAATTAGTTTTTATCTCTAAATCACCTTCAACACTGTGAAGGTCAATTTATTACAATACCTGACATAAAAACCGAGAAGCAACTTGGAACTTTATACATATAATTTAAAAATAATTTAGCACACACGCACACACGCACACACGCTCACACGCACATACGCACACCCACAATGTCTTTCTGTCTGTACACGACTGTCTCAAATAATTTTCATAGCAATAACATATTGGAAATGAGTTCCTTGCTATTCAGTTGCTGTCACTTTGGCCCAGTAAAGAGGGTAACCTAGAGAGTGAGATTTCACTCGGCATGTAACTGTATGTAAGATACCATAAACACTACACGCGTAGCGAGAACAATGCGAGTTCAGTGAATGACATGAGTTCACTGAAACAACACAGGGAGTGAGTAATACATGTTTGTGTGTATTATGTAGATCTAATGGGACGTCAATCGTACTCGGTCAAAAGAAATAATTCGATATTCGGAGAAATATGAAGAACAAACTTGGCAGCAATACATACGATATATTGACCGGTTCCATGTTGGCAGGGTTCCATTTGTACATTTGACCTATGAACTTTGCCCCTTCAGGTTTAGCAGACTCTAGTCTAATGCTGATTGTGTCGCCATCCGGGTCGAACGTGCTCAATCTTAAGATATTCTCCTTTCCCACTGTCACGTTGAAAACTTTGTCGACGGTGATGTTGGGACTCGCGTTGGCTGCAAGAAACATTTGACCTTTTAGCAATTGAAACGGGTGCAGTTCGCATTCTGACAGCACGCCGACATTCTGGATGTGCCAATTGTAATGAAACATTACAATTTACGGATATTTGGATCGTCTCACTAATTCCATATGCAATCTGGTATTAAGAAGGTATGCACATGACTGTTTGTTCTGCGTAGTTGAACAGATTCCACAATCGAACCATTATGAACTTCATTAAACGTTTCGGGAAACTGCTTTAGATGTGTGCCAAATGTTGTTCAATTATCTCACTGCGTGCCAAACCTTTTGATTAAGTAAGGCATAAAATACACTTTTGTAAGTGCTCGAAAAGAGTGTGTTTTGTCTATCATAAACCATACCAATACAACAAATAAATCACACTATTTTAATGCCATTTAAACAACGTAGAAAGGTTTTGGAATAAGGATGCCCGAATTACTTATTGATGGTGACCTCGCCGTAGTCTCTTCATATGACAAATATGAAGGTGTATGAATACATCTACGTTTGCCAACTCAAATGTTTTACATATAGAAAATGGGCCACACAATTGTGATTAACTACATTAAACTGAATTTAGTTTTAATTTATTTAAAAAAATTAAACGTTACGATTACAGTTACCCTCTGCTTGTGTATGTATGTGTGTATGCATGTGCGTGTGTATTCGCATTTCCGTTGCAAACATTTTGCGGAAGGTCGTAACACTTACATATCGTGTCTGCACTCTCTGTGTTTACCGAACCTGTTTTCCGAGTTTCCGCTGCGACGATTTCGTTACCTAAAAAAATAAACATTATTGCTATAATTGGATTAAACTGTTTTACGTTTGCGACATGCATGACATAAAGAACTGTCAACTAGTGAACATAATAAAAGGACTAAAACTGAGTTATTTTGGCCACATCAAAAGACATAATTCCTTAGGGAAAACTGTCCTAGAAGGTAAAATGGAGGGAAAGAGAGGAAGGGGAAGACCAAGGAGAAGATGGGAGCAGGACATCAGCGACTGGTTGGAAGACGCATCGTAGGAGCAGGGAGATACGGCAGACAGAGTAGCGTATCGTGGGATCATCCGGGCAGCTACGTCTCGCAGAGATATGATGAACCGAAGAAGAAGACATGCATTGTCATTGTCCTTGTAGTATTCCAGTTGGTGGGTCCGATGACAGAATGTCATGATACGTCTCCATCGTTGTCTTGTATAACAATGTCCTGCCTGGTCAGGAACGCTCCTCCCTATTAGTCTTCTCTGCCCACGTTGTAGTAGTCGAGTAACCAGCTTCCTCGCCACTTCGTTACTTATGCAGCAGTCACTTCCAAATTGGGCTCTCCTCTGTCTATTTGTCTCCGAGATCTTTGGTGTTTCCGTATATGCATATTTATGTGTCACGTGTCGTGTCCAGGAGATGTTGAATGCAATGCATAATAGTAACGACCGTTTGGAATATCGACCTACAAAGACGAAATGCGCAATGGTCTATCGCATCACTTTTTTCTACCAAATGTGTTATTATAATCCCCATTATAATGTATACAGCAAGTATATCGCAGTTATATTTCAAACAGCAAGCATTACTAATGTTAATATGCAGTGACTATTAACTATTTACGACTGCGTGTAACAATCGTGTTCATATTTGTGTTCAAATTTGTACCTACCCGTAACTGCAAAGTCAAACATACACTCTATGTTTCCCCCACACGTCTGGTTCATTTTCTTCTTCTGCGTAGTTGTCAAGTTGGCAAACACATCCTCGATGAAGAAAGGACGGAATGTGGCTTTGTTGCCTTCGCCCGGCGCCCGGGAGAACAGTGAGTCGATTTTCTGGAGTTTCCCTGGACGAAGAACGCGAGTGAAACATTTTCTCGTTGATTTACATTAAATAATGTCAGAATGATAACAAAACATGTGTACTTTGTTATCATATGTATTTGTTATATGTTTGTGGGAACGCCTACTCCCACTCATTTAGTTGCCCGACTATTGGTATTTACAAATATAATAATGTTGCTCTTGTCACACATGTGCGGTATTAATCAAGCATAGCACAACGTGTTCTTTTTTGTACCAATATTACGTTTGTTGCTAGATTAGGTGGCACTACGTTGACTGAACTATGTTGATGATTTACGCGGCGACAACCGTTGAAAATTAACGTACACAGTTCACCAAATTTGTTGAATATCGATTTCTCCGTCGAGCTGTTTGACAGCGGCATGGCGTTCTCCCCTGGCGGCAGGAGGTCGTCAGTCGGGTCGCCATTGAACACTCCCATCAGGCCTTTCGTGTGGTTCAAGAACGTTTCCGGAACTCCTAATATGACGTCGAGTTGTCCAACGTTCGCGGTGATTGTCAACATGAACCCTGCAACAAAAATGCACAATGCATTGGGCTGAATATCTCTATATTCGCCTAACTTGGTAGAATAAACAATACAATAAAGCAGCTGCTATTTTCAATTGACGGCGAATCGACTGACTGTGTCTTGAATATGAGAAGTCTTATAACAGGCTTGACACGGTTGGAATTAGAGCACGCTAACATATTTGTTGATGTCCGTCGTCTGGTACTATTGTATAACTCATCAATGCACTGTGGCCGTTAACACTATTATAGCAGAGAAGGTAAAGCGAATGAACGTTGCTGGGCTCATGCCTCGTTGACCATAATGCATCTGTCAGTGCTGGAAGTGAGGAAACGAGATTGCCATCCAGTGCAAATTATCACACGTGGCTTTGACTTATTAGGAATTAACTTTGCGTATATCTATATGAATGAAACCATCCTTTCCTAGAAATGCGTCAATTTTATGTTTAAGCATATTCACGCCGCTAACATTTACACAATTAGCAGATACTTTGTTCAGTTATGTTAAAGTCCTCTGTGAAAACTAATTCTTTATCGTATCTAGTCTACTCTGTCCTTTCGCTAATTACATTTCCTCTCCTCTAGCTAGCCTATCTTTCTGAATTAAAAAGATGGTTGCATCGATATTTTCGTAACCACTCAAGTTCTTATAGATTTTTTGTTCATTTTTGTACGAATATGAACTTCTATTTGAGCTCGTCTCTGCAGTTGCTAAACTATATTTTTAAAGACGCCACTGGTTGATATAGAGCGATGGATTTATATAATCAGTATATAAAGTGTTCCATTAATTAATAGTCCTCTGTGAGAATGAATGCCTTCTGAGATATAATCAAGCACGGTTAAAATATAGGTTTTCGTTACGAACATTAACAGCTATCACTGAACAAACGGACACAGAGTTCTTACCCGATATGAAGGTTACTTCTATTTGTGTGACGTTCTTCTTCGTAACACTGACACCAGTGAAAGGCCGTTCATCATTCGCATCGACAGCATTAAACCAATCAGTAATGTTAGTATCTCTCACAACAACGACGAGACCTACAAGAACAGTGTCCAAGCGTAAACATTGTTGCTTATTTGTTACATCAATATTACACGGATTGGTCGATGTCTTATAGTGTAATCTTCACTAACTTAAATGTTATTTTCTAGACCAAAACACACGCACACACATACATATGAATGAATGAATGAATTTATTTCAACAACAATAACAACATCACGTATACAGTACACAATATTGATTACTATGAATTGTTGAAAAAAGGGTAAAAAAGAAGTGCAATACTTATAATGTTTACCCTTTGCAATGACTAACTTATGAATACATAATAATTCTGGAAAAGACAAAGTGCAAATTAAGAAAAAATTATTCTAAATGCAACAACACACATTTCATGTAAGATCATAATATATGAAATCTGCAAACTACGCCTATTAAAATTATTTTTTATTGAACTGAATAACTTTAGTGCATCTCATTTTGTTAACATTCCAATTAACATTCATGTTATTTACCTTGTTGATGTGACTAATTTTACAAGGATTATTTACGACTTTAATAAACAACTATTCAATAATTTACCTGTATAATACTTTTTGAATTGGTGAACATTCTTGAACTGTCAAGCGAATTCCAAAGGTTAACCTTCTTTGATAGAGATACATATACTTTCTAGACTGTAACGTGCATAATTTTGTTTAAACTGACATTTGTGACGGGTTGAATAAAACGATTCATGTTTTGAATTTTGCGTACATGCCTTGATAATAAATTGTGAAATGCCTTATACATAATAACAGCTGTTTTTAATTCAACAAATTCAACTTAATCAACACCACGCACACCGTAGAAATGTATTTGTTTGGTCAGTATATCATGATCAACATTACCAAAGGCTTTCTAAGTCAATAAATACTCCTATAGCATACTTGTTATTATTTATTGCACTAGTAATATCTTCTACCAACTCTAAAAGAGCCTGAGTTGTTGACATATTAGATCTAAAACCATATTGACTTGGACTGATTATATCATACTTATTGAGGAATAGGTCCATCCTATCATTATATAATTTCTCCAGAATTTTCGAGAATTGTGGTAACAATGATATTGGCCTATAGTTTGTAAACACATTCTCTTCACCAGACTTAAACAGTGGAACAACGTTTGCTATTTTCATCTTGCTTGGAAATACTACCGTTTGAAAAGATACGTTGCCAATGTGAACAAATGGCTATTTTAGTAATTACTCTTTTAATCTTGCTCATGCAAATATCGCTATTATCAGTCGACCTTTTATTTTTACAGTTTTGTACAGTTCTAGCCAATTCTTTATCATTATCTTTATCGACAAGATTTAGGAACATGGTATGTTCAACTTCCCTTTGCAAGTAATCATAACTAGTTGCATTATTTTCCGGTATATATGTTTAGCTAAGTTGGGGGGGGCCAACATTTGTAAATAAATTATTAAATCAATTTGCAATGTCTTCCTTTTTGATATTCGTTTTTCATTTTTATTAAATATTTTGGGGCATGTTGGCTGATTATAGCTTTTGTTGAATACATTATTTAACATTTTCTATGTTAAATAATGTATTTTCTTTAACATTTGATTTCTGTTTTTCTAGTAATGTGCCGTAATAGTTGTTCTCAGTAAATCTTAATAATATCTTATGTTTGTTCTGCTTCCACAGATCTAGATAAATAAAAGCTTTATATAACTTTTGTCACACAGAATATATGTATATATATATATATATATATATATATATATATACGTATATATGTCTGTATATATATAATATGCACATATATACAGTGTATATATACATATATATATATATATACATATACCCATAATATACACATATACGCATAAACATATATACACACACACACACACACACACACACACACACACACACACACACACACACACACACACACACACACACACACACACACACACACACACACACACACACACACACACACACACACACACACACACACACACACACACACACACACACACACACACACACACACACACACACACACACACACACACATATATATATACACATATCCACATATCCACATAATGATATACATATATACATAAATATAATATTATATACATATATACATATACACATATGCACATATACACATGTATACATATATACATATATACATATGCACATATAAACATATACACATATATACATATATCAGTTGATCAATTGGGGACGTTTTACATAACTTGTAAACTGTTTCAAAAATTTACGTCACGATGCGTCTGTGTATATGTAGCTCCACTCGGAGGATGGACGTTGCTGCTAGCACATGCAACTTACCGTCCCTTGCAGCCGACAGCTCAACAATGGCGGTGTCAGATTCCCAGTCTTTAGCGGCAAAGGCGCTGTAGACGGTCGCCTCCATCTCTGTTCCGTTGACGTCTCGAGCCTTCGCCGTGCGGCCCTGCATTGTGAAGTTGTCGTGTGTCGTCTCTATGAGTGTGTACTCGCCCAGGCCGTTGAAGGTGTATTGGAAGCCGTCCAACGTGCGGATGTGTGGGTCACCGTAAGACCAACCTGCGGAAGTCCGGCAGAAAACACAAATGCAGTAAAATATTTATAATATATATATTGTATATAGTTTATATAATATATTGTAATGCATCAATCTATGGAAATTATCAAGAAAGTATCCTTGGTATTTGCGTTGCGGCTTAACTATTTTGCAAAAGGGCTAACAAGAGAAAATCTTGCAAGGAATGCACATACATTAATTGATGGAATCATAGTTATTATGTAGATCAAATGACTATGTAATGCTCGGGTATATGCTACAAAGTATTACTATATTTGCATACACCATCGGGCGTATTGCTATACAATGTATCAATAACACCATTGAAAACCTGACACAAAGATGTCCTCCGAAAGACTAAGAATCTTAAAATTTACTTATGGGAGGCACTTTACTTTAGGAGAAAATTAACATATACATATTAGTGCACTGACCCAAGGCAAGAGGCGTGTATCCCCAACATTGATCTAACGGCCTGACACGGTAGAAGTAGTCGCAGTTGTCGGTGAACTGACAACACCACTGTTTCGGCAGGACGTCGTACTTGTTATGTTGTTTCTTATAGCGAGGATGGAAGAAGAACGTCTGTCCGCCCCGGCCGTCTTCTGTCGTGACGAGGGAGCCTGACCGTGTGTAGCAACACTCCTGTCGGCGTCAAGGCACACGGTATGGGCGACAATAACTGATTATTATTACAAAACATGTAACGTATTTAAAACATGATACCAAAACAATAGCATGCACCATGTAATTACAGTATGATTCACTACCTTGTGAAGCAAACAAAGGGAAGCAGTTATCACCTCATTTTTGCTGACCATCTAATTTTTACAGTCGCCAATTACGGCATGGTAATATTTCCAGGTAAAGCGAATGTAAAGCCACAGTCTCATCCTCTGGAGAATAGGTCACCCGCATCAGCAACTACATACTACCCCCAAATAACAACCATTCTGTTTTTAAATGCATCGTAATTAGTAGATCAGACGCCGATGGTCCAAGAAGCTAACGGAACATAGCAAGAGGCAAGTTTTAAATGCATCGTAATTAGTAGATCAGACGCCGATGGTCCAAGAAGCTAACGGAACATAGCAAGAGGCAAGTCGACCTCAACACCATGGAGGAGATACGGTCAGACTGCCCCCAAAATCAATGTGTTTGTATATACAATTACCCAAATAAAACATTAATTACACATCATAGTATTGTTAGTCACGGGTGATCATGATGTCGATGATTGCATTGTCATGGTAATCAACAGTACCTGTGTTGAGAATCCTCGCGGCACACGTTCGTAGATACATCGCTGATCAGAAGTTGTCTCAGACAACTGTCGTCTGTCGGATTTCCAGCGGCCGTCTTTCATCGCCAGACGAAGGTCACACGGACAAACCAAAGTAAAACTCCTGTAGTACCGCAAGAGAGACCACCGCTTCATCTCGTTCGCGAACCAGTTGAGACACTTCTGGTCGTAGTTGATCTCATGTCTCCCCGAAGCCACGCGGAATATGTAGCGGCCGAATTTGCCTACATGCAGAGGGTACATATCTATATGCGTCGTATCAATTTGTTATGTAATACAACTTTTTTCCGCGCAAAATATATCAAAAAGTATACTTCCTACAGAAATAGGATTCCCACATCTCATATTAAACTATATTCAGATTGATCGGTGTCATGGACAATCTAAATAGTGGTGTTTATGGTCATTCGTCTTTATTCTAATTATTAAGTTATTTCACGTTTTGGCACAGGTACATTGCCATGGCACGTGTGCAATGCCTGAAGAAAAAACAAGTTGTATTTTTATTTTGGCGGAGGACCTCAATAATAATAAAATAATTACCTGCATTTCGCTGCATATTAAAAACAATTCTTGTACACCCACACACGCACACACCCACCCACCCACCCACCCACCCACCCACCCACCCACCCACCCACCCACCCACCCACCCACCCACCCACCCACCCACCCACCCACCCACCCACCCACACACACACCCACCCAC
The DNA here is from genome assembly GCA_963995525.1 of Escarpia spicata. Classification (NCBI taxonomy): domain Eukaryota; kingdom Metazoa; phylum Annelida; class Polychaeta; order Sabellida; family Siboglinidae; genus Escarpia; species Escarpia spicata. The sequence goes on from OZ023209.1 coordinate 49,553,616, forward strand.
CCACCCATCCACCCACACACCCACACACCCACACACCCACACACCCACACACCCACACACCCACACACCCACACACCCACACACCCACACACCCACACACCCACACACCGACACCATGATAATGCATACATTTACATTATACTATTATATCCAATGTGTTTTAATTATTTAATTCCTACGTATGAAGCAATGATATTCATAATTAGAAACTGTTTAATAAATATCTACCGGTGTTGCCGATTCGCGTGTTCAGGCGGAAAGCCGTCGATTTCATTGACGGAGCCAACTGTAAAGACTCCTCTTGTGAGTATTTGTACGAGAAGTGTCCTATCATGCTGCGTCGTATTGTGATCACGTTGTCCCATCCCATGTCCTGGTAGATGTACGTGACGAACGTCTGGTACCGCGACGGGTCGTAGGCGATGACCAACTGGAAGGTGTTGGGCTGCGGAGAGCAACAGGTAAAACATTACATTTCCTTTTGATACTTTTGCAGCAACGTACTATTAGCACACAAGGCAAATATCTGACTGGTTGTAGAATACGATGGTGATATTTATAACACAGACATTGATATCAAACTCATCCATGGCGTAACAAACCAAGCATTGAACTTATAACCATTATGTTTTTTTTATGTCAAACTCGTTCCTGGTGAAAATTGTATTCCTGTTATCGAACGTAAAGCCAACTTGATGTCCATTGAAAAATGTTTCAGTACCAAACTCATGACTTTATCTTTCTCCATCAAGAAGAGAAACATGCTCGCAACTTCGTAATTAAATAACGATAAATAACTACCGTGAAGAGATACAACCCCCGAAGTTAGCGCATTAATGTATATATGATTATTCTCCTCACTCACCAACTCATATTTCGAGGCATAATACATGCGAGGTACCATTCCACTCCACGTGACCACCATCACCCACGTGACGTCTGTCACTGACACGCCGCCATATGCAAGGACGTCATCCCTGGCATGATCGATGGCATGCTGCACAATAAAGCACAAATACTGCATGCGAAGTCTGATTGAAATGCTGTTAGTACTGCATTCAACAGTAGACGAAACTTAAGAATGCAGGATTAATGCCACAATAATCTGGATGACAATTAAGCCCATTTAGAAACCTATTTATGTCAATGTTCTTTGCAAAAAGTGGTATATCTGACAATTGGACTATATTTATACGTTTTACGATTTTTAATGTTATTGTTCTTTAATATTTTTAATTAATTTTAATTAAGTTGTTTGTGTAGTAAATAGCTAACCTGATGCTTGGTATGGCGAATCAAAGAACTTTGGTTACTATTATTATTATGCAAATTTCCGAGATGTATGTAATGGAATGTGCAAAGTAATTCGTACGACATTAGCCAAATGTAAATATGACAATCATTAAACCAACAACGCGGCAGATTACGTAAGTGTAGGACATACCTTCACCCGAGCCTGGTCGGTTGAAGTGGGTCCGGGCTGCGTTAAGTCGTAGATGTGATAGTAGACATCTCCATAGCGAGCGTCGTTGTCTGTCCACAGAGGCGCCAACATCGCAAAGCCTTGCTTCGTTGCCCTTTCACGTTTGGCGTCGTTCAACATGTCTTTGTTAAGTCTGTCGGGGTAGCGACTATCGAAGTTCAGCCCAAAGGTGACGTAGCCGTTCGTGTAGATCTTCAAGTACAGAAGCAACGAAACAAGCGATAATCACATAGGAGATTGGTCGAATACTTATGAAAACATCTGTCACCTAATTATTAAAAGCTGCTACATAACTATCAAAGAAAACACCACCATCACCTCGATACAGCCACATGCTTGCCTGCTTAGACTCATCAAACAAACTGCAAGAGTGGGTGTTAAATACGGATAATCAAAACGAAAACTGGCCTTAACATATAAATCACACACATGTTAGTCCATTAACAAATTGGTGCTTAAGCTGCATCATGATAACTTTCATGTACCGCTACAGCTGCGTCTATCGGTATAGCTATAACTACCGCTATGCTTTTGTTACCGCCTGCTTCACCACTACCACCAACAACACTACCGTCACTACCACCACCACCACCACCACCACCACCACCACCACCACCACCACCACCACCACCACCACCACCACCACCACCACCTCCACCACCACCACCACCACCGCCGCCACCACCACCACCAGCAGCACCACCACCACCACCACTACCACCACCACTACCACCACCATTATCACCACCACCACCATCACCATCACTAACACCACCACCACCACTACCACCACTACCACCACCACCACCACCACCACCACCACCACCACCACCACCACCACCACCACCACCACCGTCAACATCACCACTGCCGCCACCGCCAGCAGCAGCAGCACCACTACTATTACTAGTATTACTAATACCACTGCTACTACTTCTACTACTACTACTACTAATAATACTACTACTACCATTACTACCATTACTACCATTACAACCATTACAACTACAATTATTACAACTTATAGGGCAAATGTTAATTACCTTAATCAAACTTCTGATCGCCTTATAACGATTATACTTCGTAATTTTATTACCCTTATGGATTCAGATACCATAGCTAGTTCAAGTACCTTTAGATGCTTGTAATGTCCATTGAAGATCTGCACACTGGGAACACGTATGAAGTCTGACGCACAACCTTTGCGGGTCTGGTCGCAGGTGAAGCCGATGGTATCATTAAGGATGAAATCTCCCTGTCGTTCTTTGCGGTACTGGTAGTATTTGTATCTTATAGCTGAAAGAGCGTTTATTGTGGAACATACCAACCTAACCTGTGCACGTACGAAATCATAAGAGTCTGACCAGTTTTATGTTTTGATATTGTATTAATCGATTAGTGATTGTCCACATTTTCATTGTTTTGTATTTGTAAATGTAATCTTGTAGAGGAACAACTGTTTATACTGAGTTGATAATAAAATTAAGAATGAAACAGCAAACAGATGAAAAACAAATTCACTGCATTTAAGCTTGAACCGACCCGTCTCACAGATTGTCTCATTATAGAGGTAAGCTAGACACATTCACTCTATCAATACGTGAACCTACCCTTCTCACAGATTGTTCCGTTATATAGGTAGGCCAGACAAGAACACGAGAAGGCATTGATTCCATCATGACACGTGCCTCCATTTTCGCATGGTTGGCTGGCACACTCATCAATATCTGTAACAAGAAAAACGCATCTGTGAAAACGTCAGTGCAAGTTGCCTTCGTCAAAGAGAACATATTCTGAGAAATTCATGATACCATTTGACTTTACTGTAAAACCTGCGACGCCATATTTACACGAGAACACACATTTGATTGTACACACACATATCTCTTTTCCAACAATGCAGCTTTCAACGCAGTGACTTTCGCTAAAAACAATTTGATCAACAAGAAACAACGATATACGAGCTTAGCCAAGTCGACAAATAGTGCTTAAAAATAAATATAGCAACTTGGTTAGACGTACTTGTTTCACAAACGACTCCCGTATAACCGGCTACACAAGAACAGGTGAAGGCGGCTACCTCGTCCGCACAGGAACCTCCGTTCATGCACGGATTACTGTCGCACTCATTTATATCTGAAAATTAAGATGATTTTAAACATCTATATTATACTAATTCGCTAACTTGGGGGCACTGTAGGTGTATCGTATGTCAGGTGACGAGATCCCCTCGGCTGTGCTATTTTCGTTCGCGTGCGTGGGTCATTGGCCTCTGTTCTGCCAAGTTCAAAGAACAAGAAAGAACTTATTTAGAGTAATCAACGTGTTTAGTAGTGAAGACTTTGAATTGTCAATCAATCTCCAGTTGCCGACTTTATGGAGTTTTTTCGAATTTTGGCGGCAGCAAAGATTAATTGGAACGCCTTTATATTCACCGTAGCATAATGGTGACTGAATGGTGCTGCATTTGTGTTGTGTTGTTGCACGGATGGTGAAGGTTAATGTAATATTATTAATGGTGAAGGTTAATGTAATATTATTATAGTAACGTTCGGTGATGTGCCGTCACATCGTGCGGTTTCTGGTGACAACCACGATGGGTTATCTCCAACGAACCCTGTCTCTTGTTGCTTCTCTCATTTTGGTCATTGTCTGTTTTCTTGTCATTTCGAACATGAAAGGCACTCAAATATGTCGTATGACTGATTCCACCAACATATGTAGTAAGTAGCTCATTACGACAACATGTACTGCGGCTGCGCCAACGTACCTGTTTCACACATGTAGCCGGTGTACCCGGGTTTGCAAGTGCAGCTGTACGCGTTCACGTTATTGTCGCACGTCGCTCCGTTCATGCATGGATTACTGTCGCATTCGTTAATATCTGAAATAGGAAATAATTTAAAAATACAATTATGTACGAATTAAATATTGTGTGTGCGTGTGTGTGTGTGTGTGTGTGTGTGTGTGCGTGCGTGTGTGCGTGTGTGCGTGTGTGCGTGTGTGCGTGTGTGCGTGTGTGCGTGTGTGCGTGTGTGCGTGTGTGCGTGTGTGCGTGTGTGCGTGTGTGCGTGTGTGCGTGTGTGCGTGTGTGCGTGTGTGCGTGCGTGCGCGCGTGCGCGCGTGCGTGCGAGCGTGCGAGCGTGCGAGTGTGTGTGTGTGTGCGCACCAGTACATATAATAATGACAGTAATAATGAAGAATTGTATAGCGCCGGTACCGCCAAATAGAGGTGCTCTTTGTGCTTGCACAGGATCTGACGATCACTAACGATTTAGAAATAGTAAAATTAACAATTACAAAAGTATTTTTCTAAAATATAACAAAAGCAATGTTCTAAAGATGAACAAAATTACTACTGTTATTATATATCATGAAATGAATTAATGAATGAATGAAAGTTTATTTAACAACTACAACATAATACATGCACAGCATGGTGTGCTGCTGCTGCTGCTGCTGCTGCTGCTGCTGCTGCTCCTGCTCCTGCGGAAAGGACATAGCTGAAGTCAAATACGTATTTGTTGTTATGACCTTCTCAAACTAAAAAAACTGAATAAATACAACACGATAAAATAAATTACAAAATAATATTCACAACTCATGTATAAACTTGTTGACATAGTGCTTGTGTTACTAATACATGGGTTTAACTAAACATCATCTTCAATTAACAATTCACAAATATGTAGAAAGTAATGACAACTTGAATGTTTTTAAAATTGTGTTAAACTTGGAAGCTGAGTCAATTTATTTGCTAATTTTCTCCACGTGTTTATACCCTTGACGGAGAGTGACAGCAGTTGGAGGGTGGTGTTTGTCTTTTTAACATAGAACAGTTTGCTTTGTCTGGTATCATGTATGTGTATAGCTGCGGTTGGTTCAAATAATACTTGAACACGACCATATATATGCTTTATGAAGTATAACCATAGTCTTATATTTGACTAAATCATGAAATGTAAGCCTGTTTGAGAGATGGAAAAATACATATGTATGATCATGGTAATTAAGATTATAAATAATCCGTATAACGTTGTTTTTGTTACAGAGATAGTTTTCTGAGTCTAGATTGATAAGTATTTCCCCAGATCTCACAACAATATGACATATGTGGTTCAACAAGTGAATGGGGGAGATGGCGGCAACCTTCAAATGGTCTCCCCTGTCAGTACTAACTCTTCGAGTTACGAAGCTGACGCCGCCAACAAGTCTACAGCCAAACCGCCAACATGATGATGGTGAACCTACGCCTGGCATTGTGCCCCCTATAGGGCGAACGGAGACATCCGTCGAAGGCAAATGTGTAATCATCCTGCAGATAAACGTTGAGGGCCGAACCAACGCCAAGCTCAACATTAAGTCGACAACAGATCAAGTGACTCTTCTAACACAACACATAGAAGACAGCTTCCAAGCCAACAAAAAAACTTGTGCCATATTCGTCGCCTTGACAGCTGCCAATGACACCGTGTGGCACCGAGGCCTGCAACTCAAACTCCTGCAGACCCTACCAGACAAAGGAACGGTTAGCTTCATCATACAAATGATCTCCAACCGAAGCTTTGTACTGAAGACTAGCGACTCAAACAACTAAAGAATGGTGTTCCACAAGGTTCTGTCCTAGCACCACTTTTCTTCAATATCTACATCTACGATCTGCTCGAAACAACCTCAAAGAAATACGGATATGCGGACGACCTCCCAGTCTTAATGAGGTACAGGCAATAGTCCCATGTTGAGATTGGTCTCACATGAATCATAACATCCTCTCCATATACCTGAAACAATGGCGAATGAAACTCAGTGAGAAGAAAACGGTCTATACTGTTTTCCATTTCTGCAACACAGAACTTAAACGTGAAATGAACGTGTTTGTGAACAAAACACGTCTCGTCTGTCAAGCAGCCCCGACATTCCTGGGCATCAAACTAGACAGATCACTGACTTACAGGCATCATCTGGAAAATGTAAGGGCAAAGGTAGCATCATGTGTAGCCCCAATACGCCGACTTGCTGGTACCACTTGGGGAACAAGCACCAAGACACTACGCACCTCTACATTGGCATTAGTGTTCGCGCTAGCGGAATACTGTGCACCGGTGTGGTGCAGAATTGCACACACATCAAAACTTGACGTCAGCATCAACAACTCCCAACTAGTCGTCACTGGATGTTTAAGAGCAACAAAAAATGAACACTTATCGGTACTTGCAGGCATTGCACCACCGACACTTCGAACACAGGCAGCTGTGCTGGTCTTGGGCAAGCGTACAAAAACACTGACCATCTACTATGTAACGTTTGCTCAGAACGGGCTAGTGCACAGTGCCTGAAATCACGACATCCTTTCAACAATCAGGTACATGAAATCATGGAATATCTGGGTCCCAGTGAAACAACAGCACACGGAATATCAACCAAATGGAGAGCAGGCTGGCTGTCCAAACCAACCTCCCTACAAAGGTTCATTCCAGAAGCATCTGTGCACTGTGCTGGTTCCGATCTCCCGCGAAAGGCTTGGACGAAGCTAAACCGCCTGCGAACTGGAGTTGGACGTTTCAACGCTAATATGCACAGTTGGGGACTATGTAAAAGCGCTGCTTGTGAATGCGGTGCGGCCCAACAAACAACAAACCACATTATCAGCCACTGCACTCTCTACGGTGCTCCACACGGATAGACTGGTATCGCCGAGCTGGCTGGCGACCCGGGAGTGGCTGCTCAACAACACTCTGCAAGTCTAGGCAGCAGACAAACGCGAGAAGTAGAACAAGTGAGTTATATAATGTGTGTATCGCTTGACAATGCATAGTGTTTTTATACAAAACTGCAATGCTTTTTTATACTTTTGATTCAACCATTTTTATGTGTTTTCGCCATGTTAAGTTTTCATCAATGGTAACTCCAAGGAATTTTGTAAATGATACCTGCTAATTTTTTGTCCCATTCATATCTATATTCACATATGTTATAGTTTGTTATATATATATATATATATATATATATATGTATATATATATATATATATTATAAAATGTGTTTTGTTCACATTGAGGATAATTTGTTCGCTCGGAACCACAGGTCTAGTTTTTTAGTTTGTTGTTAACAAAAGTGCTTACACCATCAGTGTTACGTGCAGAATAAATGTATCATCAGCAAACAGAATGATATTACGCAATATTGAGACTTCACACATGTCATTTATGTACAGAATAAATAATAATGGGCCAATGATTGAACCTTGCAGGACTCCACAGTTTATTTCCTTTTGTTGGGAGTTGTTGTTTTAGTATACGTATTGTCTACAGTTGGTTAAATAGCTTTTTGTCCAGTCCAGAGCCAGACCCCTTATTCCGTAGCATTGCAACTTACTTAGCGATATACTGTGGTCAAAAGCGTCAAAGGCTTTTTTGAAATAAAGACACCAATCTTACTTTGGCATTTATCCATTGCGGAAGTAATCTTTTCAACAAATCATGTTAAAGTTAGTGAAGTTGAATGATTACTTCTGAAGCCATACTGCCCATCTGTCAAAGTGCGTTGTGTTTAAATGAAAGACGTTAACCTTTTGTTGAATATTTGTTCAAGTATTTTTTAATATGGGGATGAGATAAATATAGATCTATAATTATAAAATTTAAAACAGTCTGCCGACTTAAATATAGGAATTACTTTTGCAAATTTCATATCATTTAGAAATGATCCGCTGATCAAAGATGTGCTAAAATGTGGGTTAGCAGTTGTACAATATGCTTTATTACATGCTTAACTGTTTTCGTGCAGATTTCATCGTGTCCGCATGAAGCTTTATTTTTGCACCCAGATACAATTTCGAGTACTTCTTGCTCAGTAACGGGGGACATATACATTGATTGTGATATAGTACGTTTTACAAAGTCGGTTGGGTTTGTTCCCGAGCAGGGTTCTATGTAGTTGGATTTGGTACCTATGTCAACGAAGACATTTAAAAAATGGTCAGCTATTTCTTTATTTTCTAATACTACTAAATTTTCACCAACATGAAACTTGTTAAAATATGTGGTTTAAGATTTTCTTTAACCTATTATGCTGTTAAGAGGTTTTCAAGTTTCTCTTATATTAGTCTTACAATTGTCGAGTTTTTTCTGTAATAGTTTTTCTTTTCTAGACGTAGTAATTTTGTTAACTTATTTTTGTAACGACTTTCTGTTAATTATGTCCTATTTTGTAGAAATGCTATGTACATGTTATTCTTCTTTATGCAAGCGTTTTTAGTCCTCTTAATAACCAAGGTTTATAATTCTTTTTTGTTTGTTTTTCCTGAATACATTGTAATTTTGAGAGGACAGGCATCGTTATAATTGTTATTTAGTATTTGCATAAAGCGCGATAACGTTAAATCAGGGTTTGACACGTTCGTTACAGTGTCCCAATTTACATCATTTAAATCGTGCTCTAATGTGTTTAATTAGTCCTCATCTAACATTCTGTTATATTTATCTGTTGGATCGTTGTTAATAACTACATGCGTTTATATTCCATGCTATGGACAGTGTCTTTAACTTTGGATAGGTAAGCTTTTAAACTCCGGACATTAAAGTGAATCATACTAAGTTTGTTTGGCTGTTTTTTTGCCAGCACTGCTAAGTTGGTTGGGTACAGTATTTACATTGCGTGGGCAAACCGTTATACAACAAACACTCAGTATCTATATCGTGTTCTTAACAGTGTGGTACCACAGAATGGTTCCCAGTCGGCAAGGGTGTGAGACAGGGGTGCATTTTGTCCCCCCACCTATTCAATCTTACTCAGAGAATATCATGAGAGAGGTCGAGACTGACATTAGAAGCACGTTTTTAATGGACTGAAAGTGAACGGACAGGATATATATAAATTGAGACATATTCCGATGACACAGCGTTAATATCCGATACAAAAGAAGGATTGGATAAACTGATAACTACTGTTAAACAGCACAGTGAGATGAAAGGATTTAAACTAAACCTAAAGAAGACTAAGATTATGGATGTGAAGGGATGTCGAGAACCATTAGAAGTCACAGTAGATGGCGAGGAAATAGAACGAGTGGAAAGTTTTGAATATTTGGGGTCACTGTTAGAAGCGGATGGAGATGAGATGAAAGAGGTCAAGCGGAGGTTGGCAATGGCGAGTAAAACGTTGACGGAGATGAAGAAGCTGTGGAAAGCAACGAACAAATATATGAAACTACGAATTATCGAGTCTGCATATTTCCAACTGCTATGTATGGATGCGAAACCTGGACTCTTAATAAGAACATTACTAAACGTATAAATGCATTTGAAAACAAGTGTTATAGAAAGATATTACGAGTTTCGTGGACTGAACGTCGAACTAACGAATCCATCGCAGATGAGCTTGGCATTATTCCCGGGACTTTATTGAACTTTGTAAAGAAACAAAAGCTAAGTTACTTCGGCCACGTGAAACGGCATCAATCTCTAGAGAGACTAATAATGGAATGAAAAGTGGAAGGCAGCAGAAGCAGAGGAAGACCTAGATAACAATGGGAGAAGGACATAGAGGAATGGTTGGGAGCAGACATCTGGCGAGAGGGAAGACTGACAAACGAAAGAGCTGTCTATAGACAATCCATCAAGGCTGCAACGTCCGGAAATGGATAAGCAAACCCAACAACAACAGTGTTAATTATAATCATACAGTGTATCATACGTACGCGTTAACCGGTCATTTTGTTGTGTAGTTGACGCCATGGTTAAGTGATCACAACAACGTTTGTCAGGATAGTCAGCATGTACTAGGTTGTCTAACCACGGTTTGTGACGTCATGTCGTTCTCTTACCACCAGTTTGTTAAATGACAAATACGCGATTTTGCCCTCGACCCTTGCCATCATCATTTTTGGTAGCATTTCTTTCCGCCATGGCCCTCTGCCAATAGTCCTCGTTGGTTTAGATGCCAAGAGGCCGTTTTCTTCGCTGCCTGTAGTACCAGCTCGCGGTCCTTGAACGACAATAACTTGACCACGATGGTCCGGGTTCTCGTCCCCGTTCGCCAGTTTGGTGTGCGCGCTCGATGTTGATGGCGCGCACTTGAGCTTCAAAGAGTTCTAGGGCGGTTGTCATAGTCCTGCGCACGCTCTTCTCCGTCTGCTTCCACGTCTCGCCGTCGACCTCAGCAGTCTTGACTGGTTTTCTTGGTAGTCAATCGCCTGCTCGACTTTCTTGATCATTTCTTCAAACTCGATCATCTTCTTCGATAGATCGTCAATGTTTTCCTTCGACTGCTTCTTTTTGACCTCCTTGACTTAGGTGTGCGTGTATTGCAGGCTCACTCGGAGTGTGGTCAGCGCCGTGGTTGTCTCGCACATAAAACAGTCCACCCCTCCTGTTGATTTCAGCTACTGCGCTTTGCAAGCACGCCTGGTCCGCACCTTGTACTTTCGGGAGCTTCTCGACGAACGTATTGTAGGTCTGGCTTTCAACCGCGTCCGCGCTTATTTCTAGGTTGACGTCAGCAGCTGGGGCCGCGGTTATAGGACCACAATAGTATTATAGGATCGTTATCATGTAATATAGAATCGTTATCACAACTTTTTAGAAATCTATATCTGTCTAAGCTATATAATAACTATTATGATAGTTATATAAAAATCACACTCACAGCTACTATAAAACTTTCAGTACCATAGAATGTCTAAATTCATTTTCTCAGATATTTTAGAAAGAACATTAGTATGTTCAGAAGTAATTTCTCAGTAGCAAATGTCCAGGAAATTCACACACATTACATGTCGTATTTTACGTCTATTTTGAAGACGTGTGTTTTCAAGGCTGTTTTGAAGGTGTTGATCGTTGCAGTAGCTCTAATATTGTTTGGAAGCGCACTCCAGACTTTTTCAGCAGATACAATTAACGACCGTGATCCCCACGAGTTTTTAGGTTTGCCTTCAACTAGATATAGCTTGTCGGTTGAGCGCAGCTTTTTATAGATTGACATATACGGCTTGACAAGGTTGTATAAGAAGGTCGGAGGGACACAATTAATTGTCTTGAACACAAGTAGGGAGACTGAAGAGAATCCGCTGTTCGATTGGCAAGCTGTGTAGTTGTTTGACGATAGGTGTGGCGTGTGTTAAATTCCCAGGAGCGTGACCAGTCTGTCAGCAGCGTTTTGAGTTGCTGGAGTCGGTGTAGTTGTGACTTTTTTAGGCCGTGAAACAGATAATTACCCATGTCCAGTGTAGAAGTAATGAAAGCGTGAGTGAGTAGTTCCGCAACCGGTTGACTGATATGCTTGCGAATCATGCAAATATTTCGAATTGATAGACATGCAGCTCTGGATACAGCGGCGATGTGTTTATCCATGGAAAGATTCTTATCAGAAATTACGCCGAGATTCCTAACTCTGTCTGATGGAGCAACTAAGGTGTCGCCCACGCTGATCTGTGTGATAATGACTTCTGATATATGTTGTTTCGTTCTGACGACAATGACTTCTGTATTTCCATCATTCAGCTTCATGAATATCTGCGACATCTATTGACGTAGCTCGTCAAGGCAGGCTTGAATTTGCTGTTGCTTCATTAACGCTCTACTGAGAGGTACATTTATGAGTCGTCATCAAAGCAACACTAAATGACAGAGGTCATGCTTCCTCGTGAGGTCAGCAACGGGTAACGTATACATTGAGAACAGTGTCAGTCCAATGGTCGACAGTGCCAAAAGCTGCTGATAGGTCTAGCAAAACAAGAAGATAAATCTGCCGTAGTTCATGGCCTGCAGTGGATCGTTGTTAACGTTTAACATTGCAGTTTCTACACAGAGGTGTGCATATTAGGCTGTCTGGTATTAATCGATAAGATTATTGTCGGCCAGGAATTTAAAGAGCTGTTTGACTAACACTCGCTCGAGTGTCTTACTTAGGAAACGTAGGAAACATATTGATATTGGGCGATAGTTGTTCACCATAGTAGGGTCCAGGATACACTTGTGCTTGTGTTTTACCACATAAATCGACACAACATTGTTTTCATTCATACGTAGTCATATGCGACCACAAGTGCCCAAATCGCAGCGAGAAATGCCAGTAGTGACACATACCTATTTCACATCTGATCCCGGTGTATCCGCCTTTACAATAACAGCTGTAGGAGTTCAATTCTCTGAAACACGTTGCTCCGTTCGCACAAGCATTGTGTTCACACAGGTCGACTTCTGGAAAAGAGAATACTTTGGTTTTATCACGTGCCATCTACACTACACCGACACCGTAACTGTATTGCTTATGTTGTTAGGTACATATTTCAATGGAGAGATCATAACATTCCTACAAAACTGCCTTTTGAATAACCTTTAAACATGTGTATGTGTTTATATATATATATATACATGTATATATATATATATATATATATATATATATATATATATATATATATATATAATACATATATATATATATATTATATACAGTGTATATATACAATATATAATTTACATATGTATATATTGCATGGACTGATGGTACATGGCGTAGGCGCGTCCACTGGATGGCGGATGGGGGAGCCCTCCCTCGAGGGGAGGGGGGGGGGGGGTTGCATGTGAATAATACAGAATAGCGTGCCGTGGGCCAACGAACCATAAGGAAATGGAAAACACTAACTTCAAACTCGGGTATATGGGGCTCGTCAGTCCGGGAAGACAAATCATCTAGGAGACGGAAAACTCTGATTTAAAATCTGGACAGTTGCGGCTCATCAGCCTTGGAAGGCACCTCAACTAGAAGAAGGAAAACTCCGATTTTAAACCTCCGCTGCCTTGCGGCTATAACCACCCATAGGAAAGGCTTCGGGAGTAAACCGACGTTGACTTTAACGTTCTTCTGGCAACGCCTGCGACGCCGCTGGCGCCAAATTGTATCGGTTATTGTCGTTCCTTTGGATCCATCAGCTGCGTGGAGAGGGGGAACCCACTGCATGAGCAACAGCTCGTTCTTCATATTATCTTGCCCAGACTTGGGCCATGGAGAGGACACTCCAGCTTCGCCTCGCAGCGTTGACACAACACGGGAACCAGCAGTTACCGGTTATAAGCCACTCCGCCTGATTGGCGTAAAGCGTGGCGCCAGGGGTTGCTTCCGACGGTGGGATACATCTTCGGACGTCACTGGACAGCTACCGCCCGCCTTAAACCAGTCAAGAAGGAGCTGTCAAATGTGCTTGTTCAAATATATCATCAGCACCATAATTTGTTTGCCGTTGGCTAGAATGTCGTACACACTACCGATAGAGGTTTGTGAAGCCACTTGGTATAACATTCGCTGCGCTTTCCGTATTTGAACCAGCCTCGCGCGGGTGTCTTTAACAAAGATGGTGTCCTTTGATTTACCTTGTCTACGAACTGCTTGTTTACAGCAATGGAGTTGTCGTCGATAAATATAACTTTTTGCGTATTTGATGATCTTTCACACATGGGATACAGGATCATCAGTAATATCGCATTATGTGACATCGGCGTTGTTTATATTAATAGTGGTGGCTGTGTTAGTTGTGGCTGGGTCAGCAGTGAAGCTGCGCCAGCAGTAGCAGGATGAACCATGAACATTACGATGTGTGTTGCTGTCCTGCTCGGACAAATATGCTGGATATATTTACCGTAGTAAATCCAGACGAGCAAGATCTGTTTCGTATGTACAGTTGGCCTCAACTTAGGACCATGGCGTGATCAGTCATGAGACTGTTGAAGTGTGGTGGGTTCCTTGAATTGATAATGCCACAGCTGGCTTTGACTAAGATGGAGGATGGACGGACAACCGTCGTCTTGGTTTCCTTTGTAACGAAGAGGTTGTAGAAGGTTTTTTGTCCCACAATACGACTCCTTTCTTCATCGCAGTTTCCGCTGACTCTTTATCGGACGGCACACACCTTCGCACATCCTTTTCCATCACCAACTTCCAGCAATTGCCTTGAGTGTTCACCAAGGTTAGCACGTCGCCAGTGAATTCCTGTTAGAAAAAGCCATTGCAGAGCCATCTCTTTGAGCTTCGCGTTCGTGGTGAGTTTTCCATGCTATGGCACGTCAGTTCTCATCGTTTATGAAAATTAACGTTATTAACAATACAAACCAAGATTACGTTGTTTGTGCAATGACTGGTACCCTACGAAATGCATAGATAGTGCATGAAAGTGAATGCGTAGACAACACACGGTGCTATTAATGTAACATTTATGGTTACATGGATTAATGAGAAGATCAGTACATTACTTTTTAAAAACACCTGTTAATGTTTAGTATATGCCCGAGAACAAAATCATAATAGTTAAACTCACTATTGTGTTAAATGTCAAGACACAATGAAGTAACAACTTGATATGTTGTTTTAGTCAAAACTGCGTTTCCAAGCATAGTTTTGTGTTATCCTCATTATACTATTACACTTAAGTGCGTAAACTATGTTAACAAATGTCTAGAGAAAGAATATTATGAGAGACCGGCTATACCACGCAAAACACATATTAATCGTTACCACGCGAAACGCATAGTGAAAATTTACTTATTCTATGCAACACAACACGGGCATGCGCTAAGTTATGCACCAATCAAGGGTACTCATTTAACATCAATTTACACAATAAATGATACGCAACATTGTTAAATTCATTATCATGCGTTATCTTCAGCACACCATGATAATAATTTATCAAAATTGTTTCACGAGTAATGTCTCTAAAATTCAAAATTTATATTTAAATCCCAGTGAAGTCACATTTATAATGGCTTTGCATACATGTCAGGGTTTTACTGTTAGGTGACACTAGTGTGGTATTCCATGTCGAGACAAACTGCGTTTCTCGTGGTATCATATTCGCGGGTATCGATTAGCAAGTTAATTCGGTGTATCTTATCCAGGTTTTTAGTGGGAAGCATTTCCTTTTGATCACGTATAAACTAACCTAAATGCAATAGGTGTGTCAAATATATATTACTAATATATGTATGCAACTGAGTTATTTGCCATTAAAAGGCTTTCGCATTGTATCGTATGTTTTGACCATTTTCATGTTTTTTTCGGAGAAAGATGATCTCAGCAAATTTGACTTGGATTACACATAAATTATTCATGCATACATGTGTAGTATATTCTAAGGCTTGCATATACTATTTAATAGTGGAATAAAGCATGTTTCTTTCTCTGTTTAATGCATCCGGAAAGTTGCGTTTTGCGTGGTATCGGTGAAATAATATTTACACGAAAATAATTATCAAAAAGTAGGCATTCACAAGAGCGCAATAATTTTTACATATTGCTTGCCCACATTTATTATACATCATACGGCGTATTAGTTGTGCGTATCCTTTGAGTTATGTTTGAATGGCGGGACATTTAATGAAATAAGTTTAATGAAAATCGACCATATATATAATAATAATAATATTTATTTTTTATAGAGCGCAATTTCCAATAAAATGCTCAGAGCGCTGTACAAGAAGCTAATATCATAGAACATTAATATAATAATATATATATATATATATTACACAAACACACACACACATATATATAATTATTATACATATATATATATATATATATATATATGTATATATGTAATTTCGGGTATATATATATTACATACATATAATGTGTATATATATATATATATATTATTATATATATATATATATATATATATATATAATTTCGGGCATGGGTGAATCAGTGACACGAAGGGATGTTTTCAAGGCATAGGCTTACACATTTCATATTATCATACATGTATGAATTATGAAATACGTATGCCTTGAAAACAACCCTTCATGTCTCTGATTCCACCCTGTCCGTGTGTGTTGTACGATGACACGACTTTGCCCATACATACTTGTTTCACACCGGGTGCCGATGTAACCTTCCGCGCACTCACAGCCGAACGAGTTCACTCTGTCGATGCAAATCGCTTCATTCATGCACGGCTGACTGTCGCAGTCGTCTATGTCTGAAAATATCGAAACCAACAATGATCGAACAGAGGTTGGCGAATTACATCTATATGGTGTCTATCCTAGGTAAAGTAAAACATCCCACGCGGGGAAAAAGATAAACTGATACTGTGGCCTCACAGAGCCAATGGTCTTATTTACAAAAGCCCACACCGGCGCTGCATAAGCTGCTGCCAAAAACGCTAGCACACCTATAGGCGCAGTTCGATCCTTCATAAAGATAAGGTTCACTAATAAGTGAGGACGTAATGTATACAAATGGACTACTAGTTCTTAATTGTTTCTTACAGGGCGTAAAATATACAAATAATGTAGTATTGCTTAACTGCTTCATATAGATAAAATTCACAATAATAAATATTACAAATCTATTGCGTTTTATAGTAAAACATATTGTGTATACATGTATATCCAAGTTGAAGAAAATTGAACAATGGTGACTACACAACGATCGACATATAATCTTCACAATAATAGGTACTTGTGTCTGTTATTGCATCATTATACAATGTTATTAAGAAGAATGTCATCACGTAGTTAAGTTACTTGTAAGGGCTTAAAAGGGTAGGCAAACCTGTATATTTGTCAACATACGAAAAGGGAAGAACTTATTCCTTCACTGTTACTCTTGTTTTGTAATATCTCACAATTTTGATTACCGTAGAATCTGACACCAAACACACAAACGTGTTGCATTAAACAAAACGGATCTTACCTGTCCCACATTGAAGTCCACCGCCATTGGGTGATCAAATGCACACTTTGAGTCACACAAACAAACACTAGTACGTATGCGTAACTAGAACAGTGTTTTAATAAGAGAACACAAAACTGCAACTCACAACAGGAAGTATCCAAACATGCGAGGCCGTGACCCGGAAACTAGGGGTCACGACAATATTACCATTGAACTACAATCATGGAATAGTAACTAATAGCCATTGGCGTGACTTCTTTCTTCTCATAATTATGTATGCTACTATGAGATAGCTATCATATAGACATACAATAATGATTATAGAGATAAAGGTTCATGAGATGAAGTCTTTCAGATACTCAGGAGGCTTCCGAGTTCTTGTAGAGCGTCTCGGAGGTTCCTCGGGCGGACAGCTATGTTGATCTGGCTCGTATGACATTGTCGATTCGTTGTTGACTGTCGCCGTTTCTTGTCGATGAGACTCGGCTGTTGATGGTTCTACGGGCTGAGCTGCTGTGACTGGAGGGTACGAGAGTTGAACTGGTACGTCTGGAGGTTTCTCTGGAGGAGCTGGGTCATCTGCGGGTGTTAGTTCGTCATACTGGTACGACACTGGAAGATCGTGGGTAGCTTCAGCTGCCACCTTGTAGCACTCTGTTCGCTTCACTCTGTATGACGTGGCACGCAACTGGTTACCGGCGAACTTGCTGATGTTGATCCATTCTCCTTCTGTGCTCACTACGAGATACCGACACCTGGAGCGTAGTTTACTCTTGTCTGAGTACAAGTACACGATGTCGCCAATGTCGATATGTTGGGGTCTGGGTACTGAACCGCGAGGAGACTTCGATATTTGAGTGTGTTCGTGGTTAGTGTTGCGCGAGGCATGCTGTTGTTGAATGATGCTATAGTCGTTCAGCGGTAATTGTTCGTTTGTGAATTGATCACGCTGGGTCCACAGCTCACGAGCTGACATTCCTCTGTTTCGTACTCGGGCGTTGAGGCTGGCAGTAGCGACAGACAGTAGCACCTGCGTGTAGGCGCCGCCTGTTGGTTGTTGGTGTAAAATTTCACCCTCGAGTTCCCGAATGGCTTTTTCGGCCACAGGGTTTTTGTTGATGTTTTTGACCCGTCCTAGTTCGATGGTGAGTCGATACTTGTTCAACAGTGCGTCGTTGACGAGAGCTGCAAATCCAGGAGCTGGGTCTGTGCGTATTACGGCAGGAGGTCCATCAAGCGGTCGGAGGCCGATGCAGAGTTGAATGATGGAGTCCCGTAACGTGTCGCGTCGTTCGTCGTTGACGAAGCATGTTACCGTGTATGATGTTACACACTCGCGTAGCACCAAGATCAGTTGTCTTTCTCGTTTGATGATGTCGGCTGCATATGAGATACCCACTACTTCTGGGGGATCGTTGGTAGATTGCGCGATAGTTAGGTTTGGGGTGTTCTGTAACGACGTACATTGATGACAGCTGCGCGAGGTGGACTCGACAGACTTGTCGAGGTCGAGAGCGAATACATAGCGATGCATGACTTGCTTTAGCTGGTACGAAGACGGGTGATCCAGTTGGATGTGCAGGGCCGTTACTAGTCCGTCTAGGACTTTTCGCGGTACGATGATGCACTCTCGTGTAGGACTCAGTGGGTCGTTACGTTGTACGACCAGTAGACCGTCACGAGCGATTGATGCGACGTTAAGGTATCTTTTGACGTCTTTCGCGTTTGTCGCGTTTTTGGATGGTCGTGTTCCTTGTGTAAGGTGTGAATGAGTCCTTCGCAAGTCTTGGCAGTCTGCTTGAATGCCGAGCCATGCTGAACGATTGGTGAACGGAAGTCGAGCTTTCCCAGATGTTATGTCGTCTGTTGTAACGCGTTGCATCACGACTGACTCTTCAGTCTGTCGTATATAGGAGCACACTTGGCACTGTTGTTCCCGGCATGTGGGTGCGTTGCGACTCGCGAAGTCTGATGGAACATTAGCTGAACCGGCGAGATGGCGAATAGTTGCCTGGTACCGACTGACGACTGATAGGAATGTCGATACGCGCGGGCTGACGGAGAATTCACCGCGACAAAGCTTCTCGTGGGCTTGTACGCAAGGCTTGCTGTCTGTGAGTATCGCTGTGTTGTGCGCTGACTGTACGATATACGGGCTGAAATGTCTGATAGCGGCTGCGATGGATAGTGCTTCTACTTCGCATGGCAACCAGGAGATCTGTCGTCCGCGGAGTTTTGCGCTGAAGAATCCGGCCAGCATCAATTTGCCATTGCGCATCACGTACAAGGTGGCTCCTAGACCGCACAGTTTGACAGCGCCGTCCGTCACTAGCCATAGTTCGTCACTTGGCCGAGGTAATGTGATAGCCTTGTTAGTCTGAAGACTGGTTTGTGCGTGTTTGAAGGCTTCTCTTAATGCATCGGTCCATGTGACGCGATCACTTGACTGTTTGCCACCCGTTACTTCGTCGAACGGGGCGAGCAAGGCGGAGCATCCTGGTATGACGCGTGCTAGCATTTTGTAGGCTCCGACGAATGCTCGCATCGCTTTGACTGTGAGTGGAGCGTCGCAGCTGGCTAGGGTGGCGATGCGATGTTGGCTTGCATGGATGGAGCCGAGGTTCCACACCCAGCCAAGTATCGTGGTCGTAGTAGGGCACATCGTTGTTTTGGCAGCGGACAGGCGCAACCCGCTGTTGGCGAAGCTTTGGATCAATCGTCTTACGTTCTGTTGGAGTTCGGCGATGGTGTTTCCTCCACAATATATGTCGTCTGCCAGTTTGGCGACGACACCTTCTTCGAGTAGATCTCCCAGTACGCGGCACAACAGCTCTTCGAGTGCGGTTTCGGACCCGGGCATGCCCATCGCTGAGCGAGCGTATACGCGTACACCGCGGAACGGAGTGACTACTCCGCAGTACTTCATTGATTCACGCGATAGAGGGATTTGGTAGAACGCATTTGACATATCGGTAGTCGTTATGTACCTCCATTGTGCGATTTTTCGTAGGGTGTTGTCGACATCAGGCATCAATGAAGGCTGCGGCTTGCTATAGCGGCCTACGTCAGTGAAGGCAGTGACGAGTCGGTGTCCTCCGCTTTGCTTCTTTATCAAGAATGACGGGTTGAGGTACTCGACGTTGACCGGTACATCCTCAGGCCGGACGAACACGCCCATCGTCTCGAGTTCATCGAACTTGTTTTGGAGTTCTACGAGCTGGTTTCGTGCGTATTGGGGTAGGCGTCCTTTACGTTTGGGCGGTTGTACTGGGCCCATGTTGACAACAGCTTTGAATGGTCCCACGTGACCATTGTATCCACTGTAGCTTGGGTCGAATACGTCGTCATACTCTTCCACGATCGATCGGAATGCCGCTCGTTCGTCGGGGGAGAGTGCGTGATCAGGATCGATGGTGACCGCTGTTGAGTGTTTGATGGCAGTAGCATTCGAGCTGCGTGTGCGTATGCTTACGGCTACGCTGGTGCATTGACTGTCTGGTATGGATGTTGCCTTGTCGGGTACGAACACTTCTCTGATTTGGCAAAAGTGTTCGTTTCTTTTCAGTGTGCGAGTGGAGTTCGTGAGATTTGGTATGCGCAATACACCTTCTACGCTGGTGATTAGTGAAGGTTGTGGTCACACATCGTTCTCGTGTACTCCTTTGTTGCCGGTGGTATCGTGACGTGGTTCCAGAGCGAATGTGGCGTCTGCGATATACGCGTCTGAAGGCAGGTCGACTTCCACGAAGTCGCCTGGCCACACAGTGATGTTGGTTGGTGGTGCTCGCAGTATGTGGGCACGGCGGACTGCATGCCTGTTGAGGGCCCTCTGTGTTGTACCATATGTGTACGTGGTGCCATCTGCGAGGGTGATGGTTCGTTTGGCGGGACGGATGGTAATGTCGTTGACTTCCATAAATGGTGTCCCGGCCAGCATCTCGACATCCAGATTCTGTACCACTAGTCCACAGAACTGGAATGATTTATTTTTGCGGGCGAGTGATATGGTAATTTCGCCAACTATGGTTAGAGGCGATGATCCGTCAGCTTGGTGAGCCGATTGGGAAGAGTTCTTGATAGTACACCCCAATCTCACTGCCGTGTCATGACGGATCATATTGCCCGTTGCACCGCTATCGATCGTCACTCGAACGGCGTGATGGTCGTGGAACGCGTCGAGGTAAGGCGATTGTCGTACATCGATACGTTGCACGGTAGTGGTGTTTACGGGGCGTTCGTCATCAACTTCGTAGGTATCGTCGTCGCCTTCATCGACTCCGTCGATGGTATCACTGACTTGTCGTACCTTAGCCATGTAGCGGCGATCTTGTTCCGGAAGGTACGAGCACTCGCTGAGGAAGTGGTGTACATCACTGCGGCCTACTTGTTTGCAAAGAGGGCAAGTCTTCACGCTCGTGGGACGCCTAGGGTTGTTAGATGGTGCCGGTTGTCGTCTTGAGAACGCTGGTCTTTGTCCGCGTAGGTTAGGCCTAGTCTCGGTGCGCATAACCTTTGCGGTGTCAGCAGACGCAATCTCGTCTAGTAGTGATTCGAGTGCCTGTGATATTTCTGGCTTGATCGATGCTAGTGTTCTTGACCTCAGCTCTGTGCCATATCGTTGCTTTATGAGCTTAGGCAGTGCGGGGTTGATAACCAGGTCAGTACTACCATGTTCTCTAGGGAAGGAGACATTTCTTCGTCAACGTGTATGACGTCACCGTGGTGCAGAATGACACTTCCCTCTTGTAGCATGTTGTCTTCAACGAAGGCCACTAGACGCTGATACAAGTCTTCGGGGCGTTCGTCAGCTTGTAGGTGGATATCAGCAAAGTCCAGGAAATGGGCCCCTGTAGACTGGAACCCATAGTGCAGTCGGATAGTTTGCCAGATACCGGATAAACTGGTTGAGTTTTTGGTGATCGTTTTGCGCGATATGACTGGGCAATAGTTCGCTATTTGGCCTAACATTAGATCGAGCATGTAGGCTTGCTGAATGGCTGTATGACCATTATCGTCGGTGAAGCCGCGGTTTGGATGTGCTGCACATCGCTTCTCCCATTTAGCGTCAGTGGCGATAAACTGGGCGAAGTTTGGGTCGAGTGAGAGGGTGTAGACGAGGTTCTGGCACCAGTTCTCAAATGTGTTGACCGTTTCCGTTTTTGTGAGGCACCACTGTCTCGGTGCGCGTTGCATGTTGTTAGCCATGTTGTTACCACACCTGCTAGTGATACAGAGCCGTTTCGGCTAGCTGTTTGCGCCGTGAGGTCGGCGGACTGTCAATGTGTATCTGCTTTTATTGCGCCCGTTTTGGTGAGCGGGTTCGTTGTGAGCGCTGCCACCACGCCATTAGGTGATCAAATGCACACTTCGAGTCACACAAACAAACACTAGTACGTATGCGTAACTAGAACAGTGTTTTAATAAGAGAACACAAAACTGCAACTCACAACAGGAAGTATCCAAACATGCGAGGCCGTGACCCGGAAACTAGGGGTCACGACAATATTACCATTGAACTACAATCATGGAATAGTAACTAATAGCCATTGGCGCACTGTATCCTTGCGCACATGTGCAGCTGTATGAGTTGATGTTATCTTCACATGTCGCCCCATGTTGGCAAGGATTACTATGACATTCGTCTATATCTAAAGTTAGAAGATGGCTTCGATTGACTACGATAATATATAATCAATTTCTCTTGAATAAAAATAAAATATTAATCAACGACTCGAAGTAGTCATCCACATTGAGGGTACAACAATGCATTCGACATTGATTCCCACGCTTCATCGGCAAATGTTACATATATCATTAAGAGAAAACACAATTTATGCGAACAATACATCAATCTGATTCATTACTGCGCCATGCCAAAGCGTTATATTGCCGTATGTTTGTAATGTGTCGTTATATTGTTAAATCTGTTGACAAAAACTACATCAAAAAGATTATGCCACTTTTTACATTAGAACGGTATATCGTCACCATTTCCACACATACCTGTTTCACATTTATTGCTGGTGTTTCGTAGTACACGTACGCAATGTGACCGTATTGATACAAAGTGTCGTTGTGTTGTAGCGTTTTGTTTAGAGAAATTACATTCAAAAATATTATGCCGCACATTTCACTACAACAATGTATCGTCACCGTTTAGATCCCTACCTGTTTCACACGTCTCGCCGGAGTAACCTTTCAAACATGAGCATGTGAACGAATCGATTCCGTCGACACACGAGGCCTCGTTCCTGCACGGGTCCACAGCGCAGTTATCGGTGTCTTTGAAAGAGATGACACCTTATCATTATATCTGATCTACCCGCTTCGTAACCGTGAAAGTGACTGAGTAACATATCACCTGGTGATGTTAGAGGAAAACTAAACGTCTTACTGCTCTACTTAGCAGCAGAAGTTGTACGTAGATTGAAGCATTACTGAAAATGAAACAGGGAAACCTTTCAAGTAGAGCAGCCATAAACACTTATTCGAAGAAACATATCAGCATGGACAATTAGACCATCGAACAGGATTGCTCAAATTGAACGCACACCAGGATGGTGAAAGGGACCATTGCCTATAACCGTAACCATAAACTGCGTCGCTCACGTGAACACCCAAGTGAACAAAATTAAATAGCTATGTTTTTAAAACAATCCTTCACAGTGTGCATGTCGATGATTTTACCCATATTATATAATCTATCATTTGTTTAAGATAACATTACAATTAGCAATATATACTTGTTTCACAGCTGGTTCCGTTGTATCCTGCTACACACACGCAGCTAAATGAGTTCACTTTGTCCATGCAAGTCGCTCCGTTCATGCACGGAATACTTTTGCAATCGTCTACATCTGGAGACGAAAACAAAACTGACCGAGCACAGATCGACGAATTAAGAAACATGCCACGAAAACATTCGTATCCACATGTTATATGACATACCTCCACACTCAGTTAAACGTTTCATAAAGGCAACGTTCACCAAGCATAGAAGGTGAAAATTGTACAGTGGTTTTTACAAAAGGAAGCTGGACAAGCTGGTTCGCACGAACGCACGCACGCACGCGCGCACGCACGCACGCACGCACACACACACACACACACACAAACACGCACGCACTCACACACATACCCCCCACACATACCATCCACCCACCCACCCACCCACCCACCCACCCACCCACCCACCCACCCACCCACCCACCCACACACCCACACACAGACGCACGCACACACACACACACACACACACACACACACACACACACACACACACACACACACACACACACACACACACACACACACACAGACACACAAACAAACAAACAAGCAAGCAAACAAGCAAACAAGCAAACAAGCAAACAAGCAAACAAGCAAACAAGCAAACAAGCAAACAAGCAAATAAACAAACAAACAACACACACAACACACACAACACACACAACACATACAACACACACAACACACACACAACACACACCACACACACCACACACGCCACACAACACACACAACACACACAACACACACAACACACACAACACACACAACACACACAACACACACAACACACACAACACACACAACACACACACAACACACACCACACACACACCACACACGCCACACAACACACACAACACACACAACACACACAACACACACAACACACACAACACACACAACACACACAACACACACAACACACACAACACACACAACACACACAACGCACACAACGCACACAACGCACACAACGCACACAACGCACACAACGCACACAACGCACACAACGCACACAACGCACACAACGCACACAACGCACACAACGCACACAACACACACAACACACACACACAACACACACAACACACACAAACAAAAACACACACTCTCTTAAATACACACAGGCACACCCACACAACAAGCAAACACATATATTGTATTAAGCGCAACTTAACCTACCTGTCTCACAAAAAGTTCCAGTGTATCCTTGCGCGCAGGTGCAGTTGTATGAGTTGATATTATCGACACATGTCGCCCCATTCTTGCATGGTTCACTATGACATTCGTCTATGTCTGAAGTCATGAAACGGCAACGGTAGATCGTAATAACATATAATACATACACTTTCCTTGTTGCATTCAAAAAAACTGATAACGCAGACATCCATTTAAAGGGAGACATTCCGTTCCTCTACCCGTAGAATAGTAATGTGCAACAGTAAATCTGCAGTGTTGAATGTTGGAAGATGGGGAATCGCTGAACATTAATGGGTAATGCGGTCAACACAGCCCGTCTCGACGATATTGCTAATAAACTGGATGTTTTGATTACCATATAAATATGCTGCGGGGTCGATAATTTCAAATTGCAGTCAATGTTACAGGCTTACTACACACAACTTGGTGGAAAATATACCTTCAACATAATTATTAATTTCAGTCTTAAGAACGTTGTATTAAGTAATAAATGAAAACTTTGCAATAGACGGCCTCCGTCTAAAACAACACTAATGCATTAGTTATTTACGCGACATCAACACTAGTCCATGCATTATGTGGTTCAACATTAAACAAACTGCAACTGTAGGTTTTTTTGCACTTTATTACACGTCGGCACATACACGCCATTGCTTCAGTGCAAGGCAAATAATTGCACGGATTCATAGTTTCGTGAGTGTCAGTTAAAATTGTCGAATGTTGGTCAGAAAATAAATTAATGTAAAACACATAGACACACATGATATCATAGGCAAAATTGTCAATGAATAATTATTTTGTGAATTGATCATATACGTACTGTGTTCTTATTCGAGTGTGACCTCGGGTAATACGACTACCTTAACACCGATAGTAATGTAGCTGCTGGTTATTAAAATAAATAAAATAATACATGAAATCACTAAAAAATTATTTTCGTACAATAAAAATAAAAATTATTCATTCATTAAAATACAGTAATTTCAGTGATAATACGGCTGATAACATCATCGTTTCAAATGTAAATGTCTTAAAACCGTTTTTGATTTATAACATTTCGTATAAAACATTAACAGTATATATTTCTTTGTTTGATACACCAGCCAACCAAACACGGCCAATATCATATGCAGATATATCATTTGTTTTATTACATTTATTTAAGACGTGACGGTAATTTTCGCATCAAAAAAATTCCGGCGGAAACATATCAAATTAAGGAAGTACCTATAAAAGTACTCTCAATAACAAAATCTCACATCATCAGAGAACATATGACCATGTGAATTGGATGAAGAGATTTCAAGAAAATACAAGTTTATACACACACACACACACACACACACACACACACACACACACACACACACACACACACACACACACACACAC
This sequence comes from Escarpia spicata, assembly GCA_963995525.1. Lineage (NCBI taxonomy): Eukaryota > Metazoa > Annelida > Polychaeta > Sabellida > Siboglinidae > Escarpia > Escarpia spicata. Next base: position 49,580,161 of record OZ023209.1, read on the forward strand.
ACACACACACACACACACACACACACACACACACACACACACACACACACACACACACACACACACACACACACACACACACACACACACACACACACACACACACACACACGCACGCACACACACACACACACACACACACTCTCTCACACACATATATAATATATAGTTACAATTCATCACAATTGAAAACAACTTACTTGTCTCACAATGAATTCCACTGAACCCTTCAAAACATGTGCATTTGTAGGAATTCACGTCGTCAACACATTTACCCCCATTTTCACAAGGACTACTCGCACATTCGTCAATGCCTGAAGTATGAAGACAAACATAAAATATAGTAGTCAATAATAATGTAGCTCTAGATTATTCCAGTAGAAAACATAACGTAACAAAAAAAAGTGTAATACATACCTATATTAGACCAGCAGAAGAAATAAAAGAAGCGTGCATACGTAGAGCATGTTGCAGCGGATAGTAGGACGCTTTTATCGATCGGAAAATATTACTTTCAAACGAGAAGACCGAAATTAAATCTAGCTGATGGAGGGACATGGCACAAGATATACTATCTAACGAGGTATATTGGGTGAGGAGATGTTATGAAATACGAGTTAATATAAAGAATCTACATTGAAAACAACCTACTTGTCTCACAATTAATTCCATAGGTGGAAATACAAATTAGAAAATATTTCACAATGCGAATTGTACGAAGTAACTTTAAGAAAGCACAACTTACTTTAATGCATGAAGATCGAAGTTAATCTAATGCATCAATACTGGAAACAACTTACTTGTCTCACAATGAGTTCCATTGAATCCTTCCAAACATGTGCAGTTGTACGAGTTGATGCCGTCAACACAAGTCGCCCCGTTCTCGCAGGGATTACTCGAACATTCATCTATGTCTAAATAAAAATACAACAATTAAATACAGCAGTCGTTAACAATGTTGCTAATAATTATTTCATAACTATTCATAACGTTGACATGCTCATCGAAACTGATGTAACTAACTGATCGAAATAACATGACACCTTTGAAAGCACACTCATGGGTGAAAACGTACATTAGAAAATGTGTTACAATGCGAATTGGATGAAGTAGCTTTAATAAAGTACAACTTAATTTTATGCATGAAGATCGAACACAACCTACTTGTTTCACAATGAGTTCCATTGAATCCTTCGACACATGTGCAGTTGTACGAATTGATGTCGTCAACACAAGCCGCTCCGTTCTCGCAGGGATTACTCGCACATTCCTGGATGTCTAATATTAGAAGCAATACAAAATAATAGTAGTCGATTACAACGTAGCTCCTGATCATGCCGAAAGAATTCACAACATATAACACACAAGCAAATATGTTGTAGCAGATAGAAGGAAGCTATCATCTTTCTTCAATTTAAGTTCAAATTATGCGAGATGTCATGTGGTAATTTCAAGTGTTTATTGGTAAATCTTATTAAACCATGTCATTTAATTAATTAACCTTTCCAGAAAATTGTCCCATGCTGAAGACGAGCGGAAATAAATTGACTTGAGGCGGAACTTATACGGATGCATTCAAGGGTGAAAGGCCACATGATAGAATACCTCAGTATGTGAGTCGAGAATATACGAAATACAAGTGAACATCAATTGTTATAATTCGCCAATATTGAACACAACTTACTCGTCTCACAATGAGTTCCATTGAATCCTTCCACACATGTGCAGTTGTATGAATTGATGTCGTCAACACAAGTCGCCCCGTTCTCGCAAGAATTACTCGCACACTCGTCTATGTCTAAAGTTACACGGTATAATTTAATTACAGTCAGTAGATTATTCTAAAGAAGCTCTTGATTACAGCAGAAGATAACGCACAAACGGCACACACGCGTAACGATATTTCAATTGAGAGCAAAGCGCTTTTCTTTATAGGAAGTTAAGTTAAAATGAGACTTTCATGTACGGGTTGATTTCTGTCATTAATTTATAATTTTGTTCAGCCAGTTACTCCATTTGATTAAATTCACTTATATAATTACATTAATAACGCCATAACCAAGGAGACGAGATAACCTAAACGAGCTGAGGAGGTAGCTGTGAAGTCACACCAAAAGATAAAAGAGAAATTTATAGAAAATGTGTAGAATTGAAACGAGCGAAAAGAAAACCATTGACGCGGTACATAATGGTGAATCAACACATTGTTGAGTAACCCGTAAAGTAAATCGGATGAGGTGTGTTTGATGAGATACACATGTGTAATTGTAGGAATTTATATCGTCAACACAAATCGCCCAGTTCTCATAGGAATTACTCGTACTTTTGTGTACGTCTAAATTAAGAAGATAACATGTAATTATAGTATTCCATTGTAAAGTCTCTCTTGATTTTACCAAATGGACGATTAAACATAGCAAACACGCAGAGCATGTCGTAATCGAGTGTAGGATATAATTTATCATTGTCAACATTTATTTGAAATGAGACAACCAAAAACAAATCAAATTGAAGCGATATCTATGAATGCACACTCGATTGGGAAACAAGAAATTATGTCGGGTGAACAGAATATATAAAGTACAAGTTAATCTAATGCATCAACAATGGAAACAACTTACTTGTCTCACAATGAGTTCCATTGAATCCTCCCAAACATGTGCAGTTGTACGAGTTGATGTCGTCAACACAAGTCGCCCCGTTCTCGCAGGGATTACTCGAACATTCATCTATGTCTAAATAAAAAGACAACAATTAAATACAGCAATCGTTAACAATGTTGCTAATAATTATTTCATAACTATTCATAACGTTGACATGCTTATCGAAACTGATGTAACTAACCGATCGAAATAACATGATACCTTTGAAAGCACATTCATGGGTGAAAACGTACATTAGAAAATATGTCACAATGCGAATTGGATGAAGTAGCTTTAATAAAATACAACTTAATTTTATGCATGAAGATCGAACATAACCTACTTGTTTCACAATGAGTTCCATTGAATCCTTCGACACATGTGCAGTTGTACGAATTGATGTCGTCAACACAAGTCGCTCCGTTCTCGCAGGGATTACTCGCACATTCCTGGATGTCTAATATTAGAAGCAATACCAAATAATACCTGTCGATTACAACGTAGCTCCTTATAATGCCGAAAGAATTCACAATATATAACTCACAAGCAAATATGTTGTAGCAGATAGAAGGAAGCTATCATCTTTCTTCAAATTAAGTTGAAATTATGCGAGATGGCATGTGTTAATTTCAAGTGTTCATTGGTAAATCTTATTAAACCATGTCATTTAATTAATTAAACTTTCCAGAAAATTGTCCCATGCTGAAGACGAGCGGAAATAAATTGACTTGAGGCGGAACTTATACGGATGCATTCAAGGGTGAAAGGCCACATGATAGAATACCTCAGTATGTGAGTCGAGAATATACGAAATACAAGTGAACATCAATTGTTATAATGCGCCAATATTGAACACAACTTACTCGTCTCACAATGAGTTCCATTGAATCCTTCCACACATGTGCAGTTGTATGAATTGATGTCGTCAACACAAGTCGCCCCGTTCTCGCAAGGATTACTCGCACACTCTTCTATGTCTAAAGTTACACGGTATAATTTAATTACAGTCAGTAGATTATTCTAAAGAAGCTCTTGATTACAGCAGAAGATAATGCACAAGCGGCACACAAGCGAAACGATATTTCAATTAAGAGCAAAGCGCTTTTCTTTATAGGAAGTTAAGTTAAAATGAGACTTTCATGTACGGGTTGATTTCTGTCATTAATTTATAATTTTGTTCAGCCAGTTACTCCATTTGATTAAATTCACTTATATAATTACATTAATAACGCCATAACCAAGGAGACCAGGTAACCTAAACGAGCTGAGGAGGTAGCTGTGAAGTCACACCAAAAGATAAAAGAGAAATTTATAGAAAATGTGTAGAATTGAAACGAGCGAAAAGAAAACCATTGACGCGGTACATAATGGTGAATCAACACATTGTTGAGTAACCCGTAAGGTAAATCGAATGAGGTGAGTTTGAAGAGATACACATGTGTAATTGTAGGAATTGATATCGTCAACACACGCCCAGTTCTCATAGGAATTACTCGTACTTTTGTGTACGTCTAAATTAAGAAGATAACATGTAATTATAGTATTCCATTGTAAAGTCTCTCTTGATTTTACCAAATGGACGATTAAACGTAGCAAACACGCAGAGCATGTCGTAATCGAGTGTAGGATATAATTTCTCATTGTCAACATTTATTTGAAATGAGACGACCAAAAACAAATCAAATTGACACGATACCAATGAATGCACACTCGATTGGGAAACAAGAAATTATGTCGGGTGAATAGAATATATAAAGTACAAGTTAATCTAATGCATCGATAATGGAAACAACTTACTTGTCTCACAATGAGTTCCATTGAATCCTCCCAAACATGTGCAATTGTACGAGTTGATGTCGTCAACACAAGTCGCCCCGTTCTCGCAGGGATTACTCGAACATTCATCTATGTCTAAATAAAAAGACAACAATTAAATACAGCATTCGTTAACAAAGTTGCTAATAATTATTTCATAACTATTCATAACGTTGACATGCTCATCGAAACTGATGTAACTAACTGATCGAAATAACATGATACCTTTGAAAGCACACTCATGGGTGAAAACGTACATTAGAAAATATGTCACAATGCGAATTGGATGAAGTAGCTTTAATAAAGTACAACTTAATTTTATGCATGAAGATCGAACATAACCTACTTGTTTCACAATGAGTTCCATTGAATCCTTCGACACATGTGCAGTTGTACGAATTGATGTCGTCAACACAAGTCGCTCCGTTCTCGCAGGGATTACTCGCACATTCCTGGATGTCTAATATTAGAAGCAATACAAAATAATAGTATTCGATTACAACGTAGCTCCTTATCATGCCGAAAGAATTCACAACATACAACTCACAAGCAAATATGTTGTAGCAGATAGAAGGAAGCTATCATCTTTCTTCAAATTATGTTGAAATTATGCGAGATGGCATGTGTTAATTTCAAGTGTTTATTGGTAAATCTTATTAAACCATATAATTTAATTAATTAACCTTTCCAGAAAATTGTCCCATGCTGAAGACGAGCGGAAATAAATTGACTTGAGGCGGAACTTATACGGATGCATTCAAAGGTGAAAGGCCACATGATAGAATACCTCAGTATGTGAATCGAGAATATATGAAATACAAGTGAACATCAATTGTTATAATGCGCCAATATTGAACACAACATACTCGTCTCACAATGAGTTCCATTGAATCCTTCCACACATGTGCAGTTGTATGAATTGATGTCGTCAACACAAGTCGCCCCGTTCTCGCAATGATTACTCGCACACTCGTCTATGTCTAAAGTTACACGGTATAATTTAATTACAATCAGTAGATTATTCTAAAGAAGCTCTTGATTACAGCAGAAGATAACGCACAAGCGGCACACACGCGTAACGATATTTCAATTGAGAGCAAAGCGCTTTTCTTTATAGGAAGTTAAGTTAAAATGAGACTTTCATGTACGGGTTGATTTCTGTCATTAATTTATAATGTTGTTCAGCCAGTTACTCCATTTGATTAAATTCACTTATATAATTACATTAATAACGCCATAACCAAGGAGACCAGGTAACCTAAACGAGCTGAGGAGGTAGCTGTGAAGTCACACCAAAAGATAAAAGAGAAATTTATAGAAAATGTGTAGAATTGAAACGAGCGAAAAGAAAACCATTGACGCGGTACATAATGGTGAATCAACACATTGTTGAGTAACCCGTAAGGTAAATCGAATGAGGTGTGTTTGATGAGATACACATGTGTAATTGTAGGAATTTATATCGTCAACACAAATCGCCCAGTTCTCATAGGAATTACTCGTACTTTTGTGTACGTCTAAATTAAGAAGATAACATGTAATTATAGTATTCCATTGTAAAGTCTCTCTTGATTTTACCAAATGGACGATTAAACGTAGCAAACACGCAGAGCATGTCGTAATCGAGTGTAGGATATAATTTCTCATTGTCAACATTTATTTGAAATGAGACGACCAAAAACAAATCAAATTGACGCGATACCTATGAATGCACACTCGATTGGGAAACAAGAAATTATGTCGGGTGAACAGAATATATAAAGTACAAGTTAATCTAATGCATCAACAATGGAAACAACTTACTTGTCTCACAATGAGTTCCATTGAATCCTCCCAAACATGTGCAGTTGTACGAGTTGATGTCGTCAACACAAGTCGCCCCGTTCTCGCAGGGATTACTCGAACATTCATCTATGTCTAAATAAAAAGACAACAATTAAATACAGCAGTCGTTAACAATGTTGCTAATAATTATTTCATAACTATTCATAACGTTGACATGCTCATCGAAACTGATGTAACTAACTGATCGAAATAACATGATACCTTTGAAAGCACACTCATGGGTGAAAGCGTACATTAGAAAATATGTCACAATGCGAATTGGATGAAGTAGCTTTAATAAAGTACAACTTAATTTTATGCATGAAGATCGAACACAACCTACTTGTTTCACAATGAGTTCCATTGAATCCTTCGACACATGTGCAGTTGTACGAATTGATGTCGTCAACACAAGTCGCTCCGTTCTCGCAGGGATTACTCGCACATTCCTGGATGTCTAATATTAGAAGCAATACAACATAATAGTAGTCGATTACAACGTAGCTCCTGATCATGCCGAAAGAATTCACAACATATAACTCACAAGCAAATATGTTGTAGCAGATAGAAGGAAGCTATCATCTTTCTTCAATATAAGTTCAAATTATGCGAGATGGCATGTGTTAATTTCAAGTGTTTATTGGTAAATCTTATTAAACCATGTAATTTAATTAATTAACCTTTCCAGAAAATTGTCCCATGCTGAAGACGAGCGGAAATAAATTGACTTGAGGGGGAACTTATACGGATGCATTCAAAGGTGAAAGGCCACATGATAGAATACCTCAGTATGTGAATCGAGAATATACGAAATACAAGTGAACATCAATTGTTATAATGCGCCAATATTGAACACAACTTACTCGTCTCACAATGAGTTCCATTGAATCCTTCCACACATGTGCAGTTGTATGAATTGATGTCGTCAACACAAGTCGCCCCGTTCTCGCAAGGATTACTCGCACACTCGTCTATGTCTAAAGTTACACGGTATAATTTAATTACAGTCAGTAGATTATTCTAAAGAAGCTCTTGATTACAGCAGAAGATAACGCACAAGCGGAACACACGCGTAACGATATTTCAATTGAGAGCAAAGCGCTTTTCTTTATAGGAAGTTAAGTTAAAATGAGACTTTCATGTACGGGTTGATTTCTGTCATTAATTTATAATTTTGTTCAGCCAGTTACTCCATTTCATTAAATTCACTTATATAATTACATTAATAACGCCATAACCAAGGAGACCAGGTAACCTAAACGAGCTGAGGAGGTAGCTGTGAAGTCAAACCAAAAGATAAAAGAGAAATTTATAGAAAATGTGTAGAATTTAAACGAGCGAAAATAAAACCATTGACGCGGTACATAATGGTGATTCAACACATTGTTGAGTAACACATGGGTAGTTGTAGGAATTTATATCGTCAACACAAATCGCCCAGTTCTCATAGGAATTACTCGTACTTTTGTGTACGTCTAAATTAAGAAGATAACATGTAATTATAGTATTCCATTGTAAAGTCTCTCTTGATTTTACCAAATGGACGATTAAACGTAGCAAACACGCAGAGCATGTCGTAATCGAGTGTAGGATATAATTTCTCATTGTCAACATTTATTTGAAATGAGACGACCAAAAACAAATCAAATTGACGCGATACCTATGAATGCACACTCGATTGGGAAACAAGAAATTATGTCGGGTGAACAGAATATATAAAGTACAAGTTAATCTAATGCATCAACAATGGAAACAACTTACTTGTCTCACAATGAGTTCCATTGAATCCTCCCAAACATGTGCAGTTGTACGAGTTGATGTCGTCAACACAAGTCGCCCCGTTCTCGCAGGGATTACTCGAACATTCATCTATGTCTAAATAAAAAGACAACAATTAAATACAGCAGTCGTTAACAATGTTGCTAATAATTATTTCATAACTATTCACAACGTTGACATGCTCATTGAAACTGATGTAACTAACTGATCGAAATAACATGATACCTTTGAAAGCACACTCATGGGTGAAAACGTACATTAGAAAATTTGTCACAATGCGAATTGGATGAAGTAGCTTTAATAAAGTACAACTTAATTTTATGCATGAAGATCGAAAACAACCTACTTGTTTCACAATGAGTTCCATTGAATCCTTCGACACATGTGCAGTTGTACGAATTGATGTCGTCAACACAAGTCGCTCCGTTCTCGCAGGGATTACTCGCACATTCCTGGATATCTAATATTAGAAGCAATACAAAATAATAGTAGTCGATTACAACGTAGCTCCTGATCATGCCGAAAGAATTCACAACATATAACTCACAAGCAAATATGTTGTAGCAGATAGAAGGAAGCTATCATCTTTCTTCAATATAAGTTCAAATTATGCGAGATGGCATGTGTTAATTTCAAGTGTTTATTGGTAAATCTTATTAAACCATGTAATTTAATTAATTAACCTTTCCAGAAAATTGTCCCATGCTGAAGATGAGCGGAAATAAATTGACTTGAGGGGGAACTTATACGGATGCATTCAAAGGTGAAAGGCCACATGATAGAATACCTCAGTATGTGAATCGAGAATATACGAAATACAAGTGAACATCAATTGTTATAATGCGCCAATATTGAACACAACTTACTCGTCTCACAATGAGTTCCATTGAATCCTTCCACACATGTGCAGTTGTATGAATTGATGTCGTCAACACAAGTTGCCCCGTTCTCGCAAGGATTACTCGCACACTCGTCTATGTCTAAAGTTACACGGTATAATTTAATTACAGTCAGTATATTATTCTAAAGAAGCTCTTGATTACAGCAGAAGATAACGCACAAGCGGCACACACGCGTAACGATATTTCAATTGAGAGCAAAGCGCTTTTCTTTATAGGAAGTTAAGTTAAAATGAGACTTTCATGTACGGGTTGATTTCTGTCATTAATTTATAATTTTGTTCAGCCATTTACTCCATTTGATTAAATTCACTTATATAATTACATTAATAACGCCATAACCAAGGAGACCAGGTAACCTAAACGAGCTGAGGAGGTAGCTGTGAAGTTACACCAAAAGATAAAAGAGAAATTTATAGAAAATGTGTAGAATTGAAACGAGCGAAAAGAAAACCATTGACGCGGTACATAATGGTGAATCAACACAATGTTGAGTAACCCGTAAGGTAAATCGAATGAGGTGTGTTTGATGAGATACACATGTGTAATTGTAGGAATTGATATCGTCATCACAAATCGCCCAGTTCTCATAGGAATTACTCGTACTTTTGTGTACGTCTAAATTAAGAAGATAACATGTAATTATAGTATTCCACTGTAAAGTCTCTCTTGATTTTACCAAATGGACGATTAAACGTAGCAAACACGCAGAGCATGTCGTAATCGAGTGTAGGATATAATTTCTCATTGTCAACATTTATTTGAAATGAGACAACCAAAAACAAATCAAATTGACGCGATACCTATGAATGCACACTCGATTGGGAAACAAGAAATTATGTCGGGTGAACAGAATATATAAAGTACAAGTTAATCTAATACATCAACAATGGAAACAACTTACTTGTCTCACAATGAGTTCCATTGAATCCTCCCAAACATGTGCAGTTGTACGAGTTGATGTCGTCAACACAAGTCGCTCCGTTCTCGCAGGGATTACTCGAACATTCATCTATGTCTAAATAAAAAGACAACAATTAAATACAGCAGTCGTTAACAATGTTGCTAATAATTATTTCATAACTATTCATAACGTTGACATGCTCATCGAAACTGATGTAACTAACTGATCGAAATAACATACCTTTGAAAGCACACTCATGGGTGAAAACGTACATTAGAAAATTTGTCACAATGCGAATTGGATGAAGTAGCTTTAATAAAGTACAACTTAATTTTATGCATGAAGATCGAACACAACCTACTTGTTTCACAATGAGTTCCATTGAATCCTTCGACACATGTGCAGTTGTACGAATTGATGTCGTCAACACAAGTCGCTCCGTTCTCGCAGGGATTACTCGCACATTCCTGGATGTCTAATATTAGAAGCAATACAAAATAATAGTAGTCGATTACAACGTAGCTCCTGATCATGCCGAAAGAATTCACAACATATAACTCACAAGCAAATATGTTGTAGCAGATAGAAGGAAGCTATCATCTTTCTTCAATATAAGTTCAAATTATGCGAGATGGCATGTGTTAATTTCAAGTGTTTATTGGTAAATCTTATTAAACCATGTAATTTAATTAATTAACCTTTCCAGAAAATTGTCCCATGCTGAAGACGAGCGGAAATAAATTGACTTGAGGGGGAACTTATACGGATGCATTCAAAGGTGAAAGGCCACATGATAGAATACCTCAGTATGTGAATCGAGAATATACGAATAACAAGTGAACATCAATTGTTATAATGCGCCAATATTGAACACAACTTACTCGTCTCACAATGAGTTCCATTGAATCCTTCCACACATGTGCAGTTGTATGAATTGATGTCGTCAACACAAGTCGCCCCGTTCTCGCAAGGATTACTCGCACACTCGTCTATGTCTAAAGTTACACGGTATAATTTAATTACAGTCAGTAAATTATTCTAAAGAAGCTCTTGATTACAGCAGAAGATAACGCACATGCGGCACACACGCGTAACGATATTTCAATTGAGAGCAAAGCGCTTTTCTTTATAGGAAGTTAAGTTAAAATGAGACTTTCATGTACGGGTTGATTTCTGTCATTAATTTATAATGTTGTTCAGCCAGTTACTCCATTTGATTAAATTCACTTATATAATTACATTAATAACGCCATAACCAAGGAGACCAGGTAACCTAAACGAGCTGAGGAGATAGCTGTGAAGTCACACCAAAAGATAAAAGAGAAATGTATAGAAAATGTGTAGAATTGAAACAAGTGAAAAGAAAACCATTGACGCGGTACATAATAGTGATTCAACACATTGTTGAGTAACCCGTAAGGTAAATCGAATGAGGTGTGTTTGATGAGATACACATGGGTAGTTGTAGGAATTTATATCGTCAACACAAATCGCCCAGTTCTCATAGGAATTACTCGTACTTTTGTGTACGTCTAAATTAAGAAGATAACATGTAATTATAGTATTCCATTGTAAAGTCTCTCTTGATTTTACCAAATGGACGATTAAACGTAGCAAACACGCAGAGCATGTCGTAATCGAGTGTAGGATATAATTTCTCATTGTCAACATTTATTTGAAATGAGACAACCAAAAAGAAATCAAATTGACGCGATACCTATGAATGCACACTCGATTGGGAAACAAGAAATTATGTCGGGTGAACAGAATATATAAAGTACAAGTTAATATAATACATCAACAATGGAAACAACTTACTTGTCTCACAATGAGTTCCATTGAATCCTCCCAAACATGTGCAGTTGTACGAGTTGATGTCGTCAACACAAGTCGCCCCGTTCTCGCAGGGATTACTCGAACATTCATCTATGTCTAAATAAAAAGACAACAATTAAATACAGCAGTCGTTAACAATGTTGCTAATACTTATTTCATAACTATTCACAACGTTGACATGCTCATCGAAACTGATGTAACTAACTGATCGAAATAACATGATACCTTTGAAAGCACACTCATGGGTGAAAACGTACATTAGAAAATTTGTCACAATGCGAATTGGATGAAGTAGCTTTAATAAAGTACAACTTAATTTTATGCATGAAGATCGAAAACAACCTACTTGTTTCACAATGAGTTCCATTGAATCCTTCGACACATGTGCAGTTGTACGAATTGATGTCGTCAACACAAGTCGCTCCGTTCTCGCAGGGATTACTCGCACATTCCTGGATGTCTAATATTAGAAGCAATACAACATAATAGTAGTCGATTACAACGTAGCTCCTGATCATGCCGAAAGAATTCACAACATATAACTCACAAGCAAATATGTTGTAGCAGATAGAAGGAAGCTATCATCTTTCTTCAATATAAGTTCAAATTATGCGAGATGGCATGTGTTAATTTCAAGTGTTTATTGGTAAATCTTATTAAACCATGTAATTTAATTAATTAACCTTTCCAGAAAATTGTCCCATGCTGAAGACGAGCGGAAATAAATTGACTTGAGGGGGAACTTATACGGATGCATTCAAAGGTGAAAGGCCACATGATAGAATACCTCAGTATGTGAATCGAGAATATACGAATAACAAGTGAACATCAATTGTTATAATGCGCCAATATTGAACACAACTTACTCGTCTCACAATGAGTTCCATTGAATCCTTCCACACATGTGCAGTTGTATGAATTGATGTCGTCAACACAAGTCGCCCCGTTCTCGCAAGGATTACTCGCACACTCGTCTATGTCTAAAGTTACACGGTATAATTTAATTACAGTCAGTAAATTATTCTAAAGAAGCTCTTGATTACAGCAGAAGATAACGCACATGCGGCACACACGCGTAACGATATTTCAATTGAGAGCAAAGCGCTTTTCTTTATAGGAAGTTAAGTTAAAATGAGACTTTCATGTACGGGTTGATTTCTGTCATTAATTTATAATGTTGTTCAGCCAGTTACTCCATTTGATTAAATTCACTTATATAATTACATTAATAACGCCATAACCAAGGAGACCAGGTAACCTAAACGAGCTGAGGAGATAGCTGTGAAGTCACACCAAAAGATAAAAGAGAAATGTATAGAAAATGTGTAGAATTGAAACAAGTGAAAAGAAAACCATTGACGCGGTACATAATAGTGATTCAACACATTGTTGAGTAACCCGTAAGGTAAATCGAATGAGGTGTGTTTGATGAGATACACATGGGTAGTTGTAGGAATTTATATCGTCAACACAAATCGCCCAGTTCTCATAGGAATTACTCGTACTTTTGTGTACGTCTAAATTAAGAAGATAACATGTAATTATAGTATTCCATTGTAAAGTCTCTCTTGATTTTACCAAATGGACGATTAAACGTAGCAAACACGCAGAGCATGTCGTAATCGAGTGTAGGATATAATTTCTCATTGTCAACATTTATTTGAAATGAGACAACCAAAAAGAAATCAAATTGACGCGATACCTATGAATGCACACTCGATTGGGAAACAAGAAATTATGTCGGGTGAACAGAATATATAAAGTACAAGTTAATCTAATACATCAACAATGGAAACAACTTACTTGTCTCACAATGAGTTCCATTGAATCCTCCCAAACATGTGCAGTTGTACGAGTTGATGTCGTCAACACAAGTCGCCCCGTTCTCGCAGGGATTACTCGAACATTCATCTACAGTATGTCTAAATAAAAAGACAACAATTAAATACAGCAGTCGTTAACAATGTTGCTAATACTTATTTCATAACTATTCACAACGTTGACATGCTCATCGAAACTGATGTAACTAACTGATCGAAATAACATGATACCTTTGAAAGCACACTCATGGGTGAAAACGTACATTAGAAAATTTGTCACAATGCGAATTGGATGAAGTAGCTTTAATAAAGTACAACTTAATTTTATGCATGAAGATCGAAAACAACCTACTTGTTTCACAATGAGTTCCATTGAATCCTTCGACACATGTGCAGTTGTACGAATTGATGTCGTCAACACAAGTCGCTCCGTTCTCGCAGGGATTACTCGCACATTCCTGGATGTCTAATATTAGAAGCAATACAACATAATAGTAGTCGATTACAACGTAGCTCCTGATCATGCCGAAAGAATTCACAACATATAACTCACAAGCAAATATGTTGTAGCAGATAGAAGGAAGCTATCATCTTTCTTCAATATAAGTTCAAATTATGCGAGATGGCATGTGTTAATTTCAAGTGTTTATTGGTAAATCTTATTAAACCATGTAATTTAATTAATTAACCTTTCCAGAAAATTGTCCCATGCTGAAGACGAGCGGAAATAAATTGACTTGAGGGGGAACTTATACGGATGCATTCAAAGGTGAAAGGCCACATGATAGACTACCTCAGTATGTGAATCGAGAATATACGAATTACAAGTGAACATCAATTGTTATAATGTGCCAATATTGAACACAACTTACTCGTCTCACAATGAGTTCCATTGAATCCTTCCACACATGTGCAGTTGTATGAATTGATGTCGTCAACACAAGTCGCCCCGTTCTCGCAAGGATTACTCGCACACTCGTCTATGTCTAAAGTTACACGGTATAATTTAATTACAGTCAGTATATTATTCTAAAGAAGCTCTTGATTACAGCAGAAGATAACGCACAAGCGGCACACACGCGTAACGATATTTCAATTGAGAGCAAAGCGCTTTTCTTTATAGGAAGTTAAGTTAAAATGAGACTTTCATGTACGGGTTGATTTCTGTCATTAATTTATAATTTTGTTCAGCCATTTACTCCATTTGATTAAATTCACTTATATAATTACATTAATAACGCCATAACCAAGGAGACCAGGTAACCTAAACGAGCTGAGGAGGTACCTGTGAAGTTACACCAAAAGATAAAAGAGAAATTTATAGAAAATGTGTAGAATTGAAACGAGCGAAAAGAAAACCATTGACGCGGTACATAATGGTGAATCAACACATTGTTGAGTAACCCGTAAGGTAAATCGAATGAGGTGTGTTTGATGAGATACACATGTGTAATTGTAGGAATTGATATCGTCAACACAAATCGCCTAGTTCTCATAGGAATTACTCGTACTTTTGTGTACGTCTAAATTAAGAAGATAACATGTAATTATAGTATTCCATTGTAAAGTCTCTCTTGATTTTACCAAATGGACGATTAAACGTAGCAAACACGCAGAGCATGTCGTAATCGAGTGTAGGATATAATTTCTCATTGTCAACATTTATTTGAAATGAGACAACCAAAAACAAATCAAATTGACGCGATACCTATGAATGCACACTCGATTGGGAAACAAGAAATTATGTCGGGTGAACAGAATATATAAAGTACAAGTTAATCTAATACATCAACAATGGAAACAACTTACTTGTCTCACAATGAGTTCCATTGAATCCTCCCAAACATGTGCAGTTGTACGAGTTGATGTCGTCAACACAAGTCGCTCCGTTCTCGCAGGGATTACTCGAACATTCATCTATGTCTAAATAAAAAGACAACAATTAAATACAGCAGTCGTTAACAATGTTGCTAATACTTATTTCATAACTATTCACAACGTTGACATGCTCATCGAAACTGATGTAACTAACTGATCGAAATAACATGATACCTTTGAAAGCACACTCATGGGTGAAAACGTACATTAGAAAATTTGTCACAATGCGAATTGGATGAAGTAGCTTTAATAAAGTACAACTTAATTTTATGCATGAAGATCGAAAACAACCTACTTGTTTCACAATGAGTTCCATTGAATCCTTCGACACATGTGCAGTTGTACGAATTGATGTCGTCAACACAAGTCGCTCCGTTCTCGCAGGGATTACTAGCACATTCCTGGATGTCTAATATTAGAAGCAATACAACATAATAGTAGTCGATTACAACGTAGCTCCTGATCATGCCGAAAGAATTCACAACATATAACTCACAAGCAAATATGTTGTAGCAGATAGAAGGAAGCTATCATCTTTCTTCAATATAAGTTCAAATTATGCGAGATGGCATGTGTTAATTTCAAGTGTTTATTGGTAAATCTTATTAAACCATGTAATTTAATTAATTAACCTTTCCAGAAAATTGTCCCATGCTGAAGACGAGCGGAAATAAATTGACTTGAGGGGGAACTTATACGGATGCATTCAAAGGTGAAAGGCCACATGATAGACTACCTCAGTATGTGAATCGAGAATATACGAATTACAAGTGAACATCAATTGTTATAATGTGCCAATATTGAACACAACTTACTCGTCTCACAATGAGTTCCATTGAATCCTTCCACACATGTGCAGTTGTATGAATTGATGTCGTCAACACAAGTCGCCCCGTTCTCGCAAGGATTACTCGCACACTCGTCTATGTCTAAAGTTACACGGTATAATTTAATTACAGTCAGTATATTATTCTAAAGAAGCTCTTGATTACAGCAGAAGATAACGCACAAGCGGCACACACGCGTAACGATATTTCAATTGAGAGCAAAGCGCTTTTCTTTATAGGAAGTTAAGTTAAAATGAGACTTTCATGTACGGGTTGATTTCTGTCATTAATTTATAATTTTGTTCAGCCATTTACTCCATTTGATTAAATTCACTTATATAATTACATTAATAACGCCATAACCAAGGAGACCAGGTAACCTAAACGAGCTGAGGAGGTAGCTGTGAAGTTACACCAAAAGATAAAAGAGAAATTTATAGAAAATGTGTAGAATTGAAACGAGCGAAAAGAAAACCATTGACGCGGTACATAATGGTGAATCAACACATTGTTGAGTAACCCGTAAGGTAAATCGAATGAGGTGTGTTTGATGAGATACACATGTGTAATTGTAGGAATTGATATCGTCAACACAAATCGCCTAGTTCTCATAGGAATTACTCGTACTTTTGTGTACGTCTAAATTAAGAAGATAACATGTAATTATAGTATTCCATTGTAAAGTCTCTCTTGATTTTACCAAATGGACGATTAAACGTAGCAAACACGCAGAGCATGTCGTAATCGAGTGTAGGATATAATTTCTCATTGTCAACATTTATTTGAAATGAGACAACCAAAAACAAATCAAATTGACGCGATACCTATGAATGCACACTCGATTGGGAAACAAGAAATTATGTCGGGTGAACAGAATATATAAAGTACAAGTTAATCTAATACATCAACAATGGAAACAACTTACTTGTCTCACAATGAGTTCCATTGAATCCTCCCAAACATGTGCAGTTGTACGAGTTGATGTCGTCAACACAAGTCGCTCCGTTCTCGCAGGGATTACTCGAACATTCATCTATGTCTAAATAAAAAGACAACAATTAAATACAGCAGTCGTTAACAATGTTGCTAATAATTATTTCATAACTATTCATAACGTTGACATGCTCATCGAAACTGAAGTAACTAACTGATCGAAATAACATGATACCTTTGAAAGCACACTCATGGGTGAAAACGTACATTAGAAAATGTGTCACAATGCGAATTGGATGAAGTAGCTTTAATAAAGTACAACTTAATTTTATGCATGAAGATCGAAAACAACCTACTTGTTTCACAATGAGTTCCATTGAATCCTTCGACACATGTGCAGTTGTACGAATTGATGTCGTCAACACAAGTCGCTCCGTTCTCGCAGGGATTACTCGCACATTCCTGGATGTCTAATATTAGAAGCAATACAAAATAATAGTAGTCGATTACAACGTAGCTCCTGATCATGCCGAAAGAATTCACAACATATAACTCACAAGCAAATATGTTGTAGCAGATAGAAGGAAGCTATCATCTTTCTTCAATATAAGTT
Source organism: Escarpia spicata (assembly GCA_963995525.1). Taxonomy (NCBI): domain Eukaryota; kingdom Metazoa; phylum Annelida; class Polychaeta; order Sabellida; family Siboglinidae; genus Escarpia; species Escarpia spicata. The sequence continues at coordinate 49,597,931 of OZ023209.1, forward strand.
CAAATTATGCGAGATGGCATGTGTTAATTTCAAGTGTTTATTGGTAACTCTTATTAAACCATGTAATTTAATTAATTAACCTTTCCAGAAAATTGTCCCATGCTGAAGACGAGCGGAAATAAATTGACTTGAGGGGGAACTTATACGGATGCATTCAAAGGTGAAAGGCCACATGATAGAATACCTCAGTATGTGAATCGAGAATATACGAATTACAAGTGAACATCAATTGTTATAATGCGCCAATATTGAACACAACTTACTCGTCTCACAATGAGTTCCATTGAATCCTTCCACACATGTGCAGTTGTATGAATTGATGTCGTCAACACAAGTCGCCCCGTTCTCGCAAGGATTACTCGCACACTCGTCTATGTCTAAAGTTACACGGTATAATTTAATTACATTCAGTATATTATTCTAAAGAAGCTCTTGATTACAGCAGAAGATAACGCACAAGCGGCACACACGCGTAACGATATTTCAATTGAGAGCAAAGCGCTTTTCTTTATAGGAAGTTAAGTTAAAATGAGACTTTCATGTACGGGTTGATTTCTGTCATTAATTTATAATGTTGTTCAGCCAGTTACTCCATTTGATTAAATTCACTTATATAATTACATTAATAACGCCATAACCAAGGAGACCAGGTAACCTAAACGAGCTGAGGAGATAGCTGTGAAGTCACACCAAAAGATAAAAGAGAAATGTATAGAAAATGTGTAGAATTGAAACGACCGAAAAGAAAACCATTGACGCGGTACATAATGGTGATTCAACACATTGTTGAGTAACCCGTAAGGTAAATCGAATGAGGTGTGTTTGATGAGATAAACATGGGTAGTTGTAGGAATTTATATCGTCAACACAAATCGCCCAGTTCTCATAGGAATTACTCGTACTTTTGTGTACGTCTAAATTAAGAAGATAACATGTAATTATAGTATTCCATTGTAAAGTCTCTCTTGATTTTACCAAATGGACGATTAAACGTAGCAAACACGCAGAGCATGTCGTAATCGAGTGTAGGATATAATTTCTCATTGTCAACATTTATTTGAAATGAGACGACCAAAAACAAATCAAATTGACGCGATACCTATGAATGCACACTCGATTGGGAAACAAGAAATTATGTCGGGTGAACAGAATATATAAAGTACAAGTTAATCTAATACATCAACAATGGAAACAACTTACTTGTCTCACAATGAGTTCCATTGAATCCTCCCAAACATGTGCAGTTGTACGAGTTGATGTCGTCAACACAAGTCGCTCCGTTCTCGCAGGGATTACTCGAACATTCATCTATGTCTAAATAAAAAGACAACAATTAAATACAGCAGTCGTTAACAATGTTGCTAATAATTATTTCATAACTATTCATAACGTTGACATGCTCATCGAAAATGAAGTAACTAACTGATCGAAATAACATGATACCTTTGAAAGCACACTCATGGGTGAAAACGTACATTAGAAAATGTGTCACAATGCGAATTGGATGAAGTAGCTTTAATAAAGTACAACTTAATTTTATGCATGAAGATCGAAAACAACCTACTTGTTTCACAATGAGTTCCATTGAATCCTTCGACACATGTGCAGTTGTACGAATTGATGTCGTCAACACAAGTCGCTCCGTTCTCGCAGGGATTACTCGCACATTCCTGGATGTCTAATATTAGAAGCAATACAAAATAATAGTAGTCGATTACAACGTAGCTCCTGATCATGCCGAAAGAATTCACAACATATAACTCACAAGCAAATATGTTGTAGCAGATAGAAGGAAGCTATCATCTTTCTTCAATATAAGTTCAAATTATGCGAGATGGCATGTGTTAATTTCAAGTGTTTATTGGTAACTCTTATTAAACCATGTAATTTAATTAATTAACCTTTCCAGAAAATTGTCCCATGCTGAAGACGAGCGGAAATAAATTGACTTGAGGGGGAACTTATACGGATGCATTCAAAGGTGAAAGGCCACATGATAGAATACCTCAGTATGTGAATCGAGAATATACGAATTACAAGTGAACATCAATTGTTATAATGCGCCAATATTGAACACAACTTACTCGTCTCACAATGAGTTCCATTGAATCCTTCCACACATGTGCAGTTGTATGAATTGATGTCGTCAACACAAGTCGCCCCGTTCTCGCAAGGATTACTCGCACACTCGTCTATGTCTAAAGTTACACGGTATAATTTAATTACATTCAGTATATTATTCTAAAGAAGCTCTTGATTACAGCAGAAGATAACGCACAAGCGGCACACACGCGTAACGATATTTCAATTGAGAGCAAAGCGCTTTTCTTTATAGGAAGTTAAGTTAAAATGAGACTTTCATGTACGGGTTGATTTCTGTCATTAATTTATAATGTTGTTCAGCCAGTTACTCCATTTGATTAAATTCACTTATATAATTACATTAATAACGCCATAGCCAAGGAGACCAGGTAACCTAAACGAGCTGAGGAGATAGCTGTGAAGTCACACCAAAAGATAAAAGAGAAATGTATAGAAAATGTGTAGAATTGAAACGACCGAAAAGAAAACCATTGACGCGGTACATAATGGTGATTCAACACATTGTTGAGTAACCCGTAAGGTAAATCGAATGAGGTGTGTTTGATGAGATAAACATGGGTAGTTGTAGGAATTTATATCGTCAACACAAATCGCCCAGTTCTCATAGGAATTACTCGTACTTTTGTGTACGTCTAAATTAAGAAGATAACATGTAATTATAGTATTCCATTGTAAAGTCTCTCTTGATTTTACCAAATGGACGATTAAACGTAGCAAACACGCAGAGCATGTCGTAATCGAGTGTAGGATATAATTTCTCATTGTCAACATTTATTTGAAATGAGACGACCAAAAACAAATCAAATTGACGCGATACCTATGAATGCACACTCGATTGGGAAACAAGAAATTATGTCGGGTGAACAGAATATATAAAGTACAAGTTAATCTAATGCATCAACAATGGAAACAACTTACTTGTCTCACAATGAGTTCCATTGAATCCTCCCAAACATGTGCAGTTGTACGAGTTGATGTCGTCAACACAAGTCGCCCCGTTCTCGCAGGGATTACTCGAACATTCATCTATGTCTAAATAAAAAGACAACAATTAAATACAGCAGTCGTTAACAATGTTGCTAATAATTATTTCATAACTATTCATAACGTTGACATGCTCATCGAAACTGATGTAACTAACTGATCGAAATAACATACCTTTGAAAGCACACTCTTGGGTGAAAACGTACATTAGAAAATTTGTCACAATGCGAATTGGATGAAGTAGCTTTAATAAAGTACAACTTAATTTTATGCATGAAGATCGAACACAACCTACTTGTTTCACAATGAGTTCCATTGAATCCTTCGACACATGTGCAGTTGTACGAATTGATGTCGTCAACACAAGTCGCTCCGTTCTCGCAGGGATTACTCGCACATTCCTGGATGTCTAATATTAGAAGCAATACAAAATAATAGTAGTCGATTACAACGTAGCTCCTGATCATGCCGAAAGAATTCACAACATATAACTCACAAGCAAATATGTTGTAGCAGATAGAAGGAAGCTATCATCTTTCTTCAATATAAGTTCAAATTATGCGAGATGGCATGTGTTAATTTCAAGTGTTTATTGGTAAATCTTATTAAACCATGTAATTTAATTAATTAACCTTTCCAGAAAATTGTCCCATGCTGAAGACGAGCGGAAATAAATTGACTTGAGGGGGAACTTATACGGATGCATTCAAAGGTGAAAGGCCACATGATAGAATACCTCAGTATGTGAATCGAGAATATACGAATAACAAGTGAACATCAATTGTTATAATGCGCCAATATTGAACACAACTTACACGTCTCACAATGAGTTCCATTGAATCCTTCCACACATGTGCAGTTGTATGAATTGATGTCGTCAACACAAGTCGCCCCGTTCTCGCAAGGATTACTCGCACACTCGTCTATGTCTAAAGTTACACGGTATAATTTAATTACATTCAGTATATTATTCTAAAGAAGCTCTTGATTACAGCAGAAGATAACGCACAAGCGGCACACACGCGTAACGATATTTCAATTGAGAGCAAAGCGCTTTTCTTTATAGGAAGTTAAGTTAAAATGAGACTTTCATGTACGGGTTGATTTCTGTCATTAATTTATAATGTTGTTCAGCCAGTTACTCCATTTGATTAAATTCACTTATATAATTACATTAATAACGCCATAACCAAGGAGACCAGGTAACCTAAACGAGCTGAGGAGATAGCTGTGAAGTCACACCAAAAGATAAAAGAGAAATGTATAGAAAATTTGTAGAATTGAAACGACCGAAAAGAAAACCATTGACGCGGTACATAATGGTGATTCAACACATTGTTGAGTAACCCGTAAGGTAAATCGAATGAGGTGTGTTTGATGAGATACACATGGGTAGTTGTAGGAATTTATATCGTCAACACAAATCGCCCAGTTCTCATAGGAATTACTCGTACTTTTGTGTACGTCTAAATTAAGAAGATAACATGTAATTATAGTATTCCATTGTAAAGTCTCTCTTGATTTTACCAAATGGACGATTAAACGTAGCAAACACGCAGAGCATGTCGTAATCAAGTGTAGGATATAATTTCTCATTGTCAACATTTATTTGAAATGAGACAACCAAAAACAAATCAAATTGACGCGATACCTATGAATGCACACTCGATTGGGAAACAAGAAATTATGTCGGGTGAACAGAATATATAAAGTACAAGTTAATCTAATACATCAACAATGGAAACAACTTACTTGTCTCACAATGAGTTCCATTGAATCCTCCCAAACATGTGCAGTTGTACGAGTTGATGTCGTCAACACAAGTCGCTCCGTTCTCGCAGGGATTACTCGAACATTCATCTATGTCTAAATAAAAAGACAACAATTAAATACAGCAGTCGTTAACAATGTTGCTAATAATTATTTCATAACTATTCATAACGTTGACATGCTCATCGAAACTGATGTAACTAACTGATCGAAATAACATGATACCTTTGAAAGCACACTCATGGGCGAAAACGTACATTAGAAAATTTGTCACAATGCGAATTGGATGAAGTAGCTTTAATAAAGTACAACTTAATTTTATGCATGAAGATCGAAAACAACCTACTTGTTTCACAATGAGTTCCATTGAATCCTTCGACACATGTGCAGTTGTACGAATTGATGTCGTCAACACAAGTCGCTCCGTTCTCGCAGGGATTACTCGCACATTCCTGGATGTCTAATATTAGAAGCAATACAAAATAATAGTAGTCGATTACAACGTAGCTCCTGATCATGCCGAAAGAATTCACAACATATAACTCACAAGCAAATATGTTGTAGCAGATAGAAGGAAGCTATCATCTTTCTTCAATATAAGTTCAAATTATGCGAGATGGCATGTGTTAATTTCAAGTGTTTATTGGTAAATCTTATTAAACCATGTAATTTAATTAATTAACCTTTCCAGAAAATTGTCCCATGCTGAAGACGAGCGGAAATAAATTGACTTGATGGGGAACTTATACGGATGCATTCAAAGGTGAAAGGCCACGTGATAGAATACCTCAGTATGTGAATCGAGAATATACGAATTACAAGTGAACATCAATTGTTATAATGCGCCAATATTGAACACAACTTACTCGTCTCACAATGAGTTCCATTGAATCCTTCCACACATGTGCAGTTGTATGAATTGATGTCGTCAACACAAGTCGCCCCGTTCTCGCAAGGATTACTCGCACACTCGTCTATGTCTAAAGTTACACGGTATAATTTAATTACAGTCAGTATATTATTCTAAAGAAGCTCTTGATTACAGCAGAAGATAACGCACAAGCGGCACACACGCGTAACGATATTTCAATTGAGAGCAAAGCGCTTTTCTTTATAGGAAGTTAAGTTAAAATGAGACTTTCATGTACGGGTTGATTTCTGTCATTAATTTATAATGTTGTTCAGCCAGTTACTCCATTTGATTAAATTCACTTATATAATTACATTAATAACGCCATAACCAAGGAGACCAGGTAACCTAAACGAGCTGAGGAGATAGCTGTGAAGTCACACGAAAAGATAAAAGAGAAATTTATAGAAAATGTGTAGAATTGAAACGAGCGAAAAGAAAACCATTGACGCGGTACATAATAGTGATTCAACACATTGTTGAGTAACCCGTAAGGTAAATCGAATGAGGTGTGTTTGATGAGATACACATGGGTAGTTGTAGGAATTTATATCGTCAACACAAATCGCCCAGTTCTCATAGGAATTACTCGTACTTTTGTGTACGTCTAAATTAAGAAGATAACATGTAATTATAGTATTCCATTGTAAAGTCTCTCTTGATTTTACCAAATGGACGATTAAACGTAGCAAACACGCAGAGCATGTCGTAATCGAGTGTAGGATATAATTTCTCATTGTCAACATTTATTTGAAATGAGACAACCAAAAACAAATCAAATTGACGCGATACCTATGAATGCACAGTCGATTGGGAAACAAGAAATTATGTCGGGTGAACAGAATATATAAAGTACAAGTTAATATAATACATCAACAATGGAAACAACTTACTTGTCTCACAATGAGTTCCATTGAATCCTCCCAAACATGTGCAGTTGTACGAGTTGATGTCGTCAACACAAGTCGCCCCGTTCTCGCAGGGATTACTCGAACATTCATCTATGTCTAAATAAAAAGACAACAATTAAATACAGCAGTCGTTAACAATGTTGCTAATAATTATTTCATAACTATTCACAACGTTGACATGCTCATCGAAACTGATGTAACTAACTGATCGAAATAACATGATACCTTTGAAAGCACACTCATGGGTGAAAACGTACATTAGAAAATATGTCACAATGCGAATTGGATGAAGTAGCTTTAATAAAGTACAACTTAATTTTATGCATGAAGATCGAACACAACTTACTTGTTTCACAATGAGTTCCATTGAATCCTTCGACACATGTGCAGTTGTACGAATTGATGTCGTCAACACAAGTCGCTCCGTTCTCGCAGGGATTACTCGCACATTCCTGGATGTCTAATATTAAAAGCAATACAAAATAATAGTAGTCGATTACAACGTAGCTCCTGATCATGCCGAAAGAATTCACAACATATAACTCACAAGCAAATATGTTGTAGCAGATAGAAGGAAGCTATCATCTTTCTTCAATATAAGTTCAAATTATGCGAGATGGCATGTGTTAATTTCAAGTGTTTATTGGTAAATCTTATTAAACCATGTAATTTAATTAATTAACCTTTCCAGAAAATTGTCCCATGCTGAAGACGAGCGGAAATAAATTGACTTGAGGGGGAACTTATACGGATGCATTCAAAGGTGAAAGGCCACATGATAGAATACCTCAGTATGTGAATCGAGAATATACGAATTACAAGTGAACATCAATTGTTATAATGCGCCAATATTGAACACAACTTACTCGTCTCACAATGAGTTCCATTGAATCCTTCCACACATGTGCAGTTGTATGAATTGATGTCGTCAACACAAGTCGCCCCGTTCTCGCAAGGATTACTCGCACACTCGTCTATGTCTAAAGTTACACGGTATAATTTAATTACAGTCAGTATATTATTCTAAAGAAGCTCTTGATTACAGCAGAAGATAACGCACAAGCGGCACACACGCGTAACGATATTTCAATTGAGAGCAAAGCGCTTTTCTTTATAGGAAGTTAAGTTAAAATGAGACTTTCATGTACGGGTTGATTTCTGTCATTAATTTATAATGTTGTTCAGCCAGTTACTCCATTTGATTAAATTCACTTATATAATTACATTAATAACGCCATAACCAAGGAGACCAGGTAACCTAAACGAGCTGAGGAGATAGCTGTGAAGTCACACCAAAAGATAAAAGAGAAATTTATAGAAAATGTGTAGAATTGAAACGAGCGAAAAGAAAACCATTGACGCGGTACATAATAGTGATTCAACACATTGTTGAGTAACCCGTAAGGTAAATCGAATGAGGTGTGTTTGATGAGATACACATGGGTAGTTGTAGGAATTTATATCGTCAACACAAATCGCCCAGTTCTCATAGGAATTACTCGTACTTTTGTGTACGTCTAAATTAAGAAGATAACATGTAATTATAGTATTCCATTGTAAAGTCTCTCTTGATTTTACCAAATGGACGATTAAACGTAGCAAACACGCAGATCATGTCGTAATCGAGTGTAGGATATAATTTCTCATTGTCAACATTTATTTGAAATGAGACAACCAAAAACAAATCAAATTGACGCGATACCTATGAATGCACACTCGATTGGGAAACAAGAAATTATGTCGGGTGAACAGAATATATAAAGTACAAGTTAATCTAATACATCAACAATGGAAACAACTTACTTGTCTCACAATGAGTTCCATTGAATCCTCCCAAACATGTGCAGTTGTACGAGTTGATGTCGTCAACACAAGTCGCCCCGTTCTCGCAGGGATTACTCGAACATTCATCTATGTCTAAATAAAAAGACAACAATTAAATACAGCAGTCGTTAACAATGTTGCTAATACTTATTTCATAACTATTCACAACGTTGACATGCTCATCGAAACTGATGTAACTAACTGATCGAAATAACATGATACCTTTGAAAGCACACTCATGGGTGAAAACGTACATTAGAAAATTTGTCACAATGCGAATTGGATGAAGTAGCTTTAATAAAGTACAACTTAATTTTATGCATGAAGATCGAAAACAACCTACTTGTTTCACAATGAGTTCCATTGAATCCTTCGACACATGTGCAGTTGTACGAATTGATGTCGTCAACACAAGTCGCTCCGTTCTCGCAGGGATTACTCGCACATTCCTGGATGTCTAATATTAGAAGCAATACAAAATAATAGTAGTCGATTACAACGTAGCTCCTGATCATGCCGAAAGAATTCACAACATATAACTCACAAGCAAATATGTTGTAGCAGATAGAAGGAAGCTATCATCTTTCTTCAATATAAGTTCAAATTATGCGAGATGGCATGTGTTAATTTCAAGTGTTTATTGGTAAATCTTATTAAACCATGTAATTTAATTAATTAACCTTTCCAGAAAATTGTCCCATGCTGAAGACGAGCGGAAATAAATTGACTTGAGGGGGAACTTATACGGATGCATTCAAAGGTGAATGGCCACATGATAGAATACCTCAGTATGTGAATCGAGAATATACGAATTACAAGTGAACATCAATTGTTATAATGCGCCAATATTGAACACAACTTACTCGTCTCACAATGAGTTCCATTGAATCCTTCCACACATGTGCAGTTGTATGAATTGATGTCGTCAACACAAGTCGCCCCGTTCTCGCAAGGATTACTCGCACACTCGTCTATGTCTAAAGTTACACGGTATAATTTAATTACAGTCAGTATATTATTCTAAAGAAGCTCTTGATTACAGCAGAAGATAACGCACAAGCGGCACACACGCGTAACGATATTTCAATTGAGAGCAAAGCGCTTTTCTTTATAGGAAGTTAAGTTAAAATGAGACTTTCATGTACGGGTTGATTTCTGTCATTAATTTATAATGTTGTTCAGCCAGTTACTCCATTTGATTAAATTCACTTATATAATTACATTAATAACGCCATAACCAAGGAGACCAGGTAACCTAAACGAGCTGAGGAGATAGCTGTGAAGTAATACCAAAAGATAAAAGAGAAATTTATAGAAAATGTGTAGAATTGAAACGAGTGAAAAGAAAACCATTGACGCGGTACATAATAGTGATTCAACACATTGTTGAGTAACCCGTAAGGTAAATCGAATGAGGTGTGTTTGATGAGATACACATGGGTAGTTGTAGGAATTTATATCGTCAACAAAAATCGCCCAGTTCTCATAGGAATTACTCGTACTTTTGTGTACGTCTAAATTAAGAAGATAACATGTAATTATAGTATTCCATTGTAAAGTCTCTCTTGATTTTACCAAATGGACGATTAAACGTAGCAAACACGCAGAGCATGTCGTAATCGAGTGTAGGATATAATTTCTCATTGTCAACATTTATTTGAAATGAGACAACCAAAAACAAATCAAATTGACGCGATACCTATGAATGCACACTCGATTGGGAAACAAGAAATTATGTCGGGTGAACAGAATATATAAAGTACAAGTTAATCTAATACATCAACAATGGAAACAACTTACTTGTCTCACAATGAGTTCCATTGAATCCTCCCAAACATGTGCAGTTGTACGAGTTGATGTCGTCAACACAAGTCGCCCCGTTCTCGCAGGGATTACTCGAACATTCATCTATGTCTAAATAAAAAGACAACAATTAAATACAGCAGTCGTTAACAATGTTGCTAATACTTATTTCATAACTATTCTCAACGTTGACATGCTCATCGAAACTGATGTAACTAACTGATCGAAATAACATGATATCTTTGAAAGCACACTCATGGGTGAAAACGTACATTAGAAAATTTGTCACAATGCGAATTGGATGAAGTAGCTTTAATAAAGTACAACTTAATTTTATGCATGAAGATCGAAAACAACCTACTTGTTTCACAATGAGTTCCATTGAATCCTTCGACACATGTGCAGTTGTACGAATTGATGTCGTCAACACAAGTCGCTCCGTTCTCGCAGGGATTACTCGCACATTCCTGGATGTCTAATATTAGAAGCAATACAAAATAATAGTAGTCGATTACAACGTAGCTCCTGATCATGCCGAAAGAATTCACAACATATAACTCACAAGCAAATATGTTGTAGCAGATAGAAGGAAGCTATCATCTTTCTTCAATATAAGTTCAAATTATGCGAGATGGCATGTGTTAATTTCAAGTGTTTATTGGTAAATCTTATTAAACCATGTAATTTAATTAATTAACCTTTCCAGAAAATTGTCCCATGCTGAAGACGAGCGGAAATAAATTGACTTGAGGGGGAACTTATACGGATGCATTCAAAGGTGAAAGGCCACATGATAGAATACCTCAGTATGTGAATCGAGAATATACGAATTACAAGTGAACATCAATTGTTATAATGCGCCAATATTGAACACAACTTACTCGTCTCACAATGAGTTCCATTGAATCCTTCCACACATGTGCAGTTGTATGAATTGATGTCGTCAACACAAGTCGCCCCGTTCTCGCAAGGATTACTCGCACACTCGTCTATGTCTAAAGTTACACGGTATAATTTAATTACAGTCAGTATATTATTCTAAAGAAGCTCTTGATTACAGCAGAAGATAACGCACAAGCGGCACACACGCGTAACGATATTTCAATTGAGAGCAAAGCGCTTTTCTTTATAGGAAGTTAAGTTAAAATGAGACTTTCATGTACGGGTTGATTTCTGTCATTAATTTATAATGTTGTTCAGCCAGTTACTCCATTTGATTAAATTCACTTATATAATTACATTAATAACGCCATAACCAAGGAGACCAGGTAACCTAAACGAGCTGAGGAGATAGCTGTGAAGTAATACCAAAAGATAAAAGAGAAATTTATAGAAAATGTGTAGAATTGAAACGAGTGAAAAGAAAACCATTGACGCGGTACATAATAGTGATTCAACACATTGTTGAGTAACCCGTAAGGTAAATCGAATGAGGTGTGTTTGATGAGATACACATGGGTAGTTGTAGGAATTTATATCGTCAACACAAATCGCCCAGTTCTCATAGGAATTACTCGTACTTTTGTGTACGTCTAAATTAAGAAGATAACATGTAATTATAGTATTCCATTGTAAAGTCTCTCTTGATTTTACCAAATGGACGATTAAACGTAGCAAACACGCAGAGCATGTCGTAATCGAGTGTAGGATATAATTTCTCATTGTCAACATTTATTTGAAATGAGACAACCAAAAACAAATCAAATTGACGCGATACCTATGAATGCACACTCGATTGGGAAACAAGAAATTATGTCGGGTGAACAGAATATATAAAGTACAAGTTAATCTAATACATCAACAATGGAAACAACTTACTTGTCTCACAATGAGTTCCATTGAATCCTCCCAAACATGTGCAGTTGTACGAGTTGATGCCGTCAACACAAGTCGCCCCGTTCTCGCAGGGATTACTCGAACATTCATCTATGTCTAAATAAAAAGACAACAATTAAATACAGCAGTCGTTAACAATGTTGCTAATACTTATTTCATAACTATTCACAACGTTGACATGCTCATCGAAACTGATGTAACTAACTGATCGAAATAACATGATACCTTTGAAAGCACACTCATGGGTGAAAACGTACATTAGAAAATTTGTCACAATGCGAATTGGATGAAGTAGCTTTAATAAAGTACAACTTAATTTTATGCATGAAGATCGAAAACAACCTACTTGTTTCACAATGAGTTCCATTGAATCCTTCGACACATGTGCAGTTGTACGAATTGATGTCGTCAACACAAGTCGCTCCGTTCTCGCAGGGATTACTCGCACATTCCTGGATGTCTAATATTAGAAGCAATACAAAATAATAGTAGTCGATTACAACGTAGCTCCTGATCATGCCGAAAGAATTCACAACATATAACTCACAAGCAAATATGTTGTAGCAGATAGAAGGAAGCTATCATCTTTCTTCAATATAAGTTCAAATTATGCGAGATGGCATGTATTAATTTCAAGTGTTTATTGGTAAATCTTATTAAACCATGTAATTTAATTAATTAACCTTTCCAGAAAATTGTCCCATGCTGAAGACGAGCGGAAATAAATTGACTTGAGGGGGAACTTATACGGATGCATTCAAAGGTGAAAGGCCACATGATAGAATACCTCAGTATGTGAATCGAGAATATACGAATTACAAGTGAACATCAATTGTTATAATGCGCCAATATTGAACACAACTTACTCGTCTCACAATGAGTTCCATTGAATCCTTCCACACATGTGCAGTTGTATGAATTGATGTCGTCAACACAAGTCGCCCCGTTCTCGCAAGGATTACTCGCACACTCGTCTATGTCTAAAGTTACACGGTATAATTTAATTACAGTCAGTATATTATTCTAAAGAAGCTCTTGATTACAGCAGAAGATAATGCACAAGCGGCACACACGCGTAACGATATTTCAATTGAGAGCAAAGCGCTTTTCTTTATAGGAAGTTAAGTTAAAATGAGACTTTCATGTACGGGTTGATTTCTGTCATTAATTTATAATGTTGTTCAGCCAGTTACTCCATTTGATTAAATTCACTTATATAATTACATTAATAACGCCATAACCAAGGAGACCAGGTAACCTAAACGAGCTGAGGAGATAGCTGTGAAGTAATACCAAAAGATAAAAGAGAAATTTATAGAAAATGTGTAGAATTGAAACGAGTGAAAAGAAAACCATTGACGCGGTACATAATAGTGATTCAACACATTGTTGAGTAACCCGTAAGGTAAATCGAATGAGGTGTGTTTGATGAGATACACATGGGTAGTTGTAGGAATTTATATCGTCAACACAAATCGCCCAGTTCTCATAGGAATTACTCGTACTTTTGTGTACGTCTAAATTAAGAAGATAACATGTAATTATAGTATTCCATTGTAAAGTCTCTCTTGATTTTACCAAATGGACGATTAAACGTAGCAAACACGCAGAGCATGTCGTAATCGAGTGTAGGATATAATTTCTCATTGTCAACATTTATTTGAAATGAGACAACCAAAAACAAATCAAATTGACGCGATACCTATGAATGCACACTCGATTGGGAAACAAGAAATTATGTCGGGTGAACAGAATATATAAAGTACAAGTTAATCTAATACATCAACAATGGAAACAACTTACTTGTCTCACAATGAGTTCCATTGAATCCTCCCAAACATGTGCAGTTGTACGAGTTGATGTCGTCAACACAAGTCGCCCCGTTCTCGCAGGGATTACTCGAACATTCATCTATGTCTAAATAAAAAGACAACAATTAAATACAGCAGACGTTAACAATGTTGCTAATACTTATTTCATAACTATTCACAACGTTGACATGCTCATCGAAACTGATGTAACTAACTGATCGAAATAACATGATACCTTTGAAAGCACACTCATGGGTGAAAACGTACATTAGAAAATTTGTCACAATGCGAATTGGATGAAGTAGCTTTAATAAAGTACAACTTAATTTTATGCATGAAGATCGAAAACAACCTACTTGTTTCACAATGAGTTCCATTGAATCCTTCGACACATGTGCAGTTGTACGAATTGATGTCGTCAACACAAGTCGCTCCGTTCTCGCAGGGATTACTCGCACATTCCTGGATGTCTAATATTAGAAGCAATACAAAATAATAGTAGTCGATTACAACGTAGCTCCTGATCATGCCGAAAGAATTCACAACATATAACTCACAAGCAAATATGTTGTAGCAGATAGAAGGAAGCTATCATCTTTCTTCAATATAAGTTCAAATTATGCGAGATGGCATGTGTTAATTTCAAGTGTTTATTGGTAAATCTTATTAAACCATGTAATTTAATTAATTAACCTTTCCAGAAAATTGTCCCATGCTGAAGACGAGCGGAAATAAATTGACTTGAGGGGGAACTTATACGGATGCATTCAAAGGTGAAAGGCCACATGATAGAATACCTCAGTATGTGAATCGAGAATATACGAATTACAAGTGAACATCAATTGTTATAATGCGCCAATATTGAACACAACTTACTCGTCTCACAATGAGTTCCATTGAATCCTTCCACACATGTGCAGTTGTATGAATTGATGTCGTCAACACAAGTCGCCCCGTTCTCGCAAGGATTACTCGCACACTCGTCTATGTCTAAAGTTACACGGTATAATTTAATTACAGTCAGTATATTATTCTAAAGAAGCTCTTGATTACAGCAGAAGATAACGCACAAGCGGCACACACGCGTAACGATATTTCAATTGAGAGCAAAGCGCTTTTCTTTATAGGAAGTTAAGTTAAAATGAGACTTTCATGTACGGGTTGATTTATGTCATTAATTTATAATGTTGTTCAGCCAGTTACTCCATTTGATTAAATTCACTTATATAATTACATTAATAACGCCATAACCAAGGAGACCAGGTAACCTAAACGAGCTGAGGAGATAGCTGTGAAGTCACACCAAAAGATAAAAGAGAAATTTATAGAAAATGTGTAGAATTGAAACGAGCGAAAAGAAAACCATTGACGCGGTACATAATAGTGATTCAACACATTGTTGAGTAACCCGTAAGGTAAATCGAATGAGGTGTGTTTGATGAGATACACATGGGTAGTTGTAGGAATTTATATCGTCAACACAAATCGCCCAGTTCTCATAGGAATTACTCGTACTTTTGTGTACGTCTAAATTAAGAAGATAACATGTAATTATAGTATTCCATTGTAAAGTCTCTCTTGATTTTACCAAATGGACGATTAAACGTAGCAAACACGCAGAGCATGTCGTAATCGAGTGTAGGATATAATTTCTCATTGTCAACATTTATTTGAAATGAGACAACCAAAAAGAAATCAAATTGACGCGATACCTATGAATGCACACTCGATTGGGAAACAAGAAATTATGTCGGGTGAACAGAATATATAAAGTACAAGTTAATATAATACATCAACAATGGAAACAACTTACTTGTCTCACAATGAGTTCCATTGAATCCTCCCAAACATGTGCAGTTGTACGAGTTGATGTCGTCAACACAAGTCGCCCCGTTCTCGCAGGGATTACTCGAACATTCATCTATGTCTAAATAAAAAGACAACAATTAAATACAGCAGTCGTTAACAATGTTGCTAATAATTATTTCATAACTATTCACAACGTTGACATGCTCATCGAAACTGATGTAACTAACTGATCGAAATAACATGATACCTTTGAAAGCACACTCATGGGTGAAAACGTACATTAGAAAATATGTCACAATGCGAATTGGATGAAGTAGCTTTAATAAAGTACAACTTAATTTTATGCATGAAGATCGAAAACAACCTACTTGTTTCACAATGAGTTCCATTGAATCCTTCGACACATGTGCAGTTGTACGAATTGATGTCGTCAACACAAGTCGCTCCGTTCTCGCAGGGATTACTCGCACATTCCTGGATGTCTAATATTAGAAGCAATACAAAATAATAGTAGTCGATTACAACGTAGCTCCTGATCATGCCGAAAGAATTCACAACATATAACTCACAAGCAAATATGTTGTAGCAGATAGAAGGAAGCTATCATCTTTCTTCAATATAAGTTCAAATTATGCGAGATGGCATGTGTTAATTTCAAGTGTTTATTGGTAAATCTTATTAAACCATGTAATTTAATTAATTAACCTTTCCAGAAAATTGTCCCATGCTGAAGACGAGCGGAAATAAATTGACTTGAGGGGGAACTTATACGGATGCATTCAAAGGTGAAAGGCCACATGATAGAATACCTCAGTATGTGAATCGAGAATATACGAATTACAAGTGAACATCAATTGTTATAATGCGCCAATATTGAACACAACTTACTCGTCTCACAATGAGTTCCATTGAATCCTTCCACACATGTGCAGTTGTATGAATTGATGTCGTCAACACAAGTCGCCCCGTTCTCGCAAGGATTACTCGCACACTCGTCTATGTCTAAAGTTACACGGTATAATTTAATTACAGTCAGTATATTATTCTAAATAAGCTCTTGATTACAGCAGAAGATAACGCACAAGCGGCACACACGCGTAACGATATTTCAATTGAGAGCAAAGCGCTTTTCTTTATAGGAAGTTAAGTTAAAATGAGACTTTCATGTACGGGTTGATTTCTGTCATTAATTTATAATGTTGTTCAGCCAGTTACTCCATTTGATTAAATTCACTTATATAATTACATTAATAACGCCATAACCAAGGAGACCAGGTAACCTAAACGAGCTGATGAGATAGCTGTGAAGTAATACCAAAAGATAAAAGAGAAATTTATAGAAAATGTGTAGAATTGAAACGAGTGAAAAGAAAACCATTGACGCGGTACATAATAGTGATTCAACACATTGTTAAGTAACCCGTAAGGTAAATCGAATGAGGTGTGTTTGATGAGATACACATGGGTAGTTGTAGGAATTTATATCGTCAACACAAATCGCCCAGTTCTCATAGGAATTACTCGTACTTTTGTGTACGTCTAAATTAAGAAGATAACATGTAATTATAGTATTCCATTGTAAAGTCTCTCTTGATTTTACCAAATGGACGATTAAACGTAGCAAACACGCAGAGCATGTCGTAATCGAGTGTAGGATATAATTTCTCATTGTCAACATTTATTTGAAATGAGACAACCAAAAACAAATCAAATTGACGCGATACCTATGAATGCACACTCGATTGGGAAACAAGAAATTATGTCGGGTGAACAGAATATATAAAGTACAAGTTAATCTAATACATCAACAATGGAAACAACTTACTTGTCTCACAATGAGTTCCATTGAATCCTCCCAAACATGTGCAGTTGTACGAGTTGATGCCGTCAACACAAGTCGCCCCGTTCTCGCAGGGATTACTCGAACATTCATCTATGTCTAAATAAAAAGACAACAATTAAATACAGCAGTCGTTAACAATGTTGCTAATAATTATTTCATAACTATTCACAACGTTGACATGCTCATCGAAACTGATGTAACTAACTGATCGAAATAACATGATACCTTTGAAAGCACACTCATGGGTGAAAACGTACATTAGAAAATTTGTCACAATGCGAATTGGATGAAGTAGCTTTAATAAAGTACAACTTAATTTTATGCATGAAGATCGAAAACAACCTACTTGTTTCACAATGAGTTCCATTGAATCCTTCGACACATGTGCAGTTGTACGAATTGATGTCGTCAACACAAGTCGCTCCGTTCTCGCAGGGATTACTCGCACATTCCTGGATGTCTAATATTAGAAGCAATACAAAATAATAGTAGTCGATTACAACGTAGCTCCTGATCATGCCGAAAGAATTCACAACATATAACTCACAAGCAAATATGTTGTAGCAGATAGAAGGAAGCTATCATCTTTCTTCAATATAAGTTCAAATTATGCGAGATGGCATGTGTTAATTTCAAGTGTTTATTGGTAAATCTTATTAAACCATGTAATTTAATTAATTAACCTTTCCAGAAAATTGTCCCATGCTGAAGACGAGCGGAAATAAATTGACTTGAGGGGGAACTTATACGGATGCATTCAAAGGTGAAAGGCCACATGATAGAATACCTCAGTATGTGAATCGAGAATATACGAATTACAAGTGAACATCAATTGTTATAATGCGCCAATATTGAACACAACTTACTCGTCTCACAATGAGTTCCATTGAATCCTTCCACACATGTGCAGTTGTATGAATTGATGTCGTCAACACAAGTCGCCCCGTTCTCGCAAGGATTACTCGCACACTCGTCTATGTCTAAAGTTACACGGTATAATTTAATTACAGTCAGTATATTATTCTAAAGAAGCTCTTGATTACAGCAGAAGATAACGCACAAGCGGCACACACGCGTAACGATATTTCAATTGAGAGCAAAGCGCTTTTCTTTATAGGAAGTTAAGTTAAAATGAGACTTTCATGTACGGGTTGATTTCTGTCATTAATTTATAATGTTGTTCAGCCAGTTACTCCATTTGATTAAATTCACTTATATAATTACATTAATAACGCCATAACCAAGGAGACCAGGTAACCTAAACGAGCTGAGGAGATAGCTGTGAAGTCACACCAAAAGATAAAAGAGAAATGTATAGAAAATGTGTAGAATTGAAACAAGTGAAAAGAAAACCATTGACGCGGTACATAATAGTGATTCAACACATTGTTGAGTAACCCGTAAGGTAAATCGAATGAGGTGTGTTTGATGAGATACACATGGGTAGTTGTAGGAATTTATATCGTCAACACAAATCGCCCAGTTCTCATAGGAATTACTCGTACTTTTGTGTACGTCTAAATTAAGAAGATAACATGTAATTATAGTATTCCATTGTAAAGTCTCTCTTGATTTTACCAAATGGACGATTAAACGTAGCAAACACGCAGAGCATGTCGTAATCGAGTGTAGGATATAATTTCTCATTGTCAACATTTATTTGAAATGAGACAACCAAAAAGAAATCAAATTGACGCGATACCTATGAATGCACACTCGATTGGGAAACAAGAAATTATGTCGGGTGAACAGAATATATAAAGTACAAGTTAATATAATACATCAACAATGGAAACAACTTACTTGTCTCACAATGAGTTCCATTGAATCCTCCCAAACATGTGCAGTTGTACGAGTTGATGTCGTCAACACAAGTCGCCCCGTTCTCGCAGGGATTACTCGAACATTCATCTATGTCTAAATAAAAAGACAACAATTAAATACAGCAGTCGTTAACAATGTTGCTAATACTTATTTCATAACTATTCACAACGTTGACATGCTCATCGAAACTGATGTAACTAACTGATCGAAATAACATGATACCTTTGAAAGCACACTCATGGGTGAAAACGTA
The DNA here is from genome assembly GCA_963995525.1 of Escarpia spicata. Classification (NCBI taxonomy): domain Eukaryota; kingdom Metazoa; phylum Annelida; class Polychaeta; order Sabellida; family Siboglinidae; genus Escarpia; species Escarpia spicata. The sequence continues at coordinate 49,617,612 of OZ023209.1, forward strand.
CATTAGAAAATTTGTCACAATGCGAATTGGATGAAGTAGCTTTAATAAAGTACAACTTAATTTTATGCATGAAGATCGAAAACAACCTACTTGTTTCACAATGAGTTCCATTGAATCCTTCGACACATGTGCAGTTGTACGAATTGATGTCGTCAACACAAGTCGCTCCGTTCTCGCAGGGATTACTCGCACATTCCTGGATGTCTAATATTAGAAGCAATACAACATAATAGTAGTCGATTACAACGTAGCTCCTGATCATGCCGAAAGAATTCACAACATATAACTCACAAGCAAATATGTTGTAGCAGATAGAAGGAAGCTATCATCTTTCTTCAATATAAGTTCAAATTATGCGAGATGGCATGTGTTAATTTCAAGTGTTTATTGGTAAATCTTATTAAACCATGTAATTTAATTAATTAACCTTTCCAGAAAATTGTCCCATGCTGAAGACGAGCGGAAATAAATTGACTTGAGGGGGAACTTATACGGATGCATTCAAAGGTGAAAGGCCACATGATAGAATACCTCAGTATGTGAATCGAGAATATACGAATAACAAGTGAACATCAATTGTTATAATGCGCCAATATTGAACACAACTTACTCGTCTCACAATGAGTTCCATTGAATCCTTCCACACATGTGCAGTTGTATGAATTGATGTCGTCAACACAAGTCGCCCCGTTCTCGCAAGGATTACTCGCACACTCGTCTATGTCTAAAGTTACACGGTATAATTTAATTACAGTCAGTAAATTATTCTAAAGAAGCTCTTGATTACAGCAGAAGATAACGCACATGCGGCACACACGCGTAACGATATTTCAATTGAGAGCAAAGCGCTTTTCTTTATAGGAAGTTAAGTTAAAATGAGACTTTCATGTACGGGTTGATTTCTGTCATTAATTTATAATGTTGTTCAGCCAGTTACTCCATTTGATTAAATTCACTTATATAATTACATTAATAACGCCATAACCAAGGAGACCAGGTAACCTAAACGAGCTGAGGAGATAGCTGTGAAGTCACACCAAAAGATAAAAGAGAAATGTATAGAAAATGTGTAGAATTGAAACAAGTGAAAAGAAAACCATTGACGCGGTACATAATAGTGATTCAACACATTGTTGAGTAACCCGTAAGGTAAATCGAATGAGGTGTGTTTGATGAGATACACATGGGTAGTTGTAGGAATTTATATCGTCAACACAAATCGCCCAGTTCTCATAGGAATTACTCGTACTTTTGTGTACGTCTAAATTAAGAAGATAACATGTAATTATAGTATTCCATTGTAAAGTCTCTCTTGATTTTACCAAATGGACGATTAAACGTAGCAAACACGCAGAGCATGTCGTAATCGAGTGTAGGATATAATTTCTCATTGTCAACATTTATTTGAAATGAGACAACCAAAAAGAAATCAAATTGACGCGATACCTATGAATGCACACTCGATTGGGAAACAAGAAATTATGTCGGGTGAACAGAATATATAAAGTACAAGTTAATCTAATACATCAACAATGGAAACAACTTACTTGTCTCACAATGAGTTCCATTGAATCCTCCCAAACATGTGCAGTTGTACGAGTTGATGTCGTCAACACAAGTCGCCCCGTTCTCGCAGGGATTACTCGAACATTCATCTACAGTATGTCTAAATAAAAAGACAACAATTAAATACAGCAGTCGTTAACAATGTTGCTAATACTTATTTCATAACTATTCACAACGTTGACATGCTCATCGAAACTGATGTAACTAACTGATCGAAATAACATGATACCTTTGAAAGCACACTCATGGGTGAAAACGTACATTAGAAAATTTGTCACAATGCGAATTGGATGAAGTAGCTTTAATAAAGTACAACTTAATTTTATGCATGAAGATCGAAAACAACCTACTTGTTTCACAATGAGTTCCATTGAATCCTTCGACACATGTGCAGTTGTACGAATTGATGTCGTCAACACAAGTCGCTCCGTTCTCGCAGGGATTACTCGCACATTCCTGGATGTCTAATATTAGAAGCAATACAACATAATAGTAGTCGATTACAACGTAGCTCCTGATCATGCCGAAAGAATTCACAACATATAACTCACAAGCAAATATGTTGTAGCAGATAGAAGGAAGCTATCATCTTTCTTCAATATAAGTTCAAATTATGCGAGATGGCATGTGTTAATTTCAAGTGTTTATTGGTAAATCTTATTAAACCATGTAATTTAATTAATTAACCTTTCCAGAAAATTGTCCCATGCTGAAGACGAGCGGAAATAAATTGACTTGAGGGGGAACTTATACGGATGCATTCAAAGGTGAAAGGCCACATGATAGACTACCTCAGTATGTGAATCGAGAATATACGAATTACAAGTGAACATCAATTGTTATAATGTGCCAATATTGAACACAACTTACTCGTCTCACAATGAGTTCCATTGAATCCTTCCACACATGTGCAGTTGTATGAATTGATGTCGTCAACACAAGTCGCCCCGTTCTCGCAAGGATTACTCGCACACTCGTCTATGTCTAAAGTTACACGGTATAATTTAATTACAGTCAGTATATTATTCTAAAGAAGCTCTTGATTACAGCAGAAGATAACGCACAAGCGGCACACACGCGTAACGATATTTCAATTGAGAGCAAAGCGCTTTTCTTTATAGGAAGTTAAGTTAAAATGAGACTTTCATGTACGGGTTGATTTCTGTCATTAATTTATAATTTTGTTCAGCCATTTACTCCATTTGATTAAATTCACTTATATAATTACATTAATAACGCCATAACCAAGGAGACCAGGTAACCTAAACGAGCTGAGGAGGTACCTGTGAAGTTACACCAAAAGATAAAAGAGAAATTTATAGAAAATGTGTAGAATTGAAACGAGCGAAAAGAAAACCATTGACGCGGTACATAATGGTGAATCAACACATTGTTGAGTAACCCGTAAGGTAAATCGAATGAGGTGTGTTTGATGAGATACACATGTGTAATTGTAGGAATTGATATCGTCAACACAAATCGCCTAGTTCTCATAGGAATTACTCGTACTTTTGTGTACGTCTAAATTAAGAAGATAACATGTAATTATAGTATTCCATTGTAAAGTCTCTCTTGATTTTACCAAATGGACGATTAAACGTAGCAAACACGCAGAGCATGTCGTAATCGAGTGTAGGATATAATTTCTCATTGTCAACATTTATTTGAAATGAGACAACCAAAAACAAATCAAATTGACGCGATACCTATGAATGCACACTCGATTGGGAAACAAGAAATTATGTCGGGTGAACAGAATATATAAAGTACAAGTTAATCTAATACATCAACAATGGAAACAACTTACTTGTCTCACAATGAGTTCCATTGAATCCTCCCAAACATGTGCAGTTGTACGAGTTGATGTCGTCAACACAAGTCGCTCCGTTCTCGCAGGGATTACTCGAACATTCATCTATGTCTAAATAAAAAGACAACAATTAAATACAGCAGTCGTTAACAATGTTGCTAATACTTATTTCATAACTATTCACAACGTTGACATGCTCATCGAAACTGATGTAACTAACTGATCGAAATAACATGATACCTTTGAAAGCACACTCATGGGTGAAAACGTACATTAGAAAATTTGTCACAATGCGAATTGGATGAAGTAGCTTTAATAAAGTACAACTTAATTTTATGCATGAAGATCGAAAACAACCTACTTGTTTCACAATGAGTTCCATTGAATCCTTCGACACATGTGCAGTTGTACGAATTGATGTCGTCAACACAAGTCGCTCCGTTCTCGCAGGGATTACTAGCACATTCCTGGATGTCTAATATTAGAAGCAATACAACATAATAGTAGTCGATTACAACGTAGCTCCTGATCATGCCGAAAGAATTCACAACATATAACTCACAAGCAAATATGTTGTAGCAGATAGAAGGAAGCTATCATCTTTCTTCAATATAAGTTCAAATTATGCGAGATGGCATGTGTTAATTTCAAGTGTTTATTGGTAAATCTTATTAAACCATGTAATTTAATTAATTAACCTTTCCAGAAAATTGTCCCATGCTGAAGACGAGCGGAAATAAATTGACTTGAGGGGGAACTTATACGGATGCATTCAAAGGTGAAAGGCCACATGATAGACTACCTCAGTATGTGAATCGAGAATATACGAATTACAAGTGAACATCAATTGTTATAATGTGCCAATATTGAACACAACTTACTCGTCTCACAATGAGTTCCATTGAATCCTTCCACACATGTGCAGTTGTATGAATTGATGTCGTCAACACAAGTCGCCCCGTTCTCGCAAGGATTACTCGCACACTCGTCTATGTCTAAAGTTACACGGTATAATTTAATTACAGTCAGTATATTATTCTAAAGAAGCTCTTGATTACAGCAGAAGATAACGCACAAGCGGCACACACGCGTAACGATATTTCAATTGAGAGCAAAGCGCTTTTCTTTATAGGAAGTTAAGTTAAAATGAGACTTTCATGTACGGGTTGATTTCTGTCATTAATTTATAATTTTGTTCAGCCATTTACTCCATTTGATTAAATTCACTTATATAATTACATTAATAACGCCATAACCAAGGAGACCAGGTAACCTAAACGAGCTGAGGAGGTAGCTGTGAAGTTACACCAAAAGATAAAAGAGAAATTTATAGAAAATGTGTAGAATTGAAACGAGCGAAAAGAAAACCATTGACGCGGTACATAATGGTGAATCAACACATTGTTGAGTAACCCGTAAGGTAAATCGAATGAGGTGTGTTTGATGAGATACACATGTGTAATTGTAGGAATTGATATCGTCAACACAAATCGCCTAGTTCTCATAGGAATTACTCGTACTTTTGTGTACGTCTAAATTAAGAAGATAACATGTAATTATAGTATTCCATTGTAAAGTCTCTCTTGATTTTACCAAATGGACGATTAAACGTAGCAAACACGCAGAGCATGTCGTAATCGAGTGTAGGATATAATTTCTCATTGTCAACATTTATTTGAAATGAGACAACCAAAAACAAATCAAATTGACGCGATACCTATGAATGCACACTCGATTGGGAAACAAGAAATTATGTCGGGTGAACAGAATATATAAAGTACAAGTTAATCTAATACATCAACAATGGAAACAACTTACTTGTCTCACAATGAGTTCCATTGAATCCTCCCAAACATGTGCAGTTGTACGAGTTGATGTCGTCAACACAAGTCGCTCCGTTCTCGCAGGGATTACTCGAACATTCATCTATGTCTAAATAAAAAGACAACAATTAAATACAGCAGTCGTTAACAATGTTGCTAATAATTATTTCATAACTATTCATAACGTTGACATGCTCATCGAAACTGAAGTAACTAACTGATCGAAATAACATGATACCTTTGAAAGCACACTCATGGGTGAAAACGTACATTAGAAAATGTGTCACAATGCGAATTGGATGAAGTAGCTTTAATAAAGTACAACTTAATTTTATGCATGAAGATCGAAAACAACCTACTTGTTTCACAATGAGTTCCATTGAATCCTTCGACACATGTGCAGTTGTACGAATTGATGTCGTCAACACAAGTCGCTCCGTTCTCGCAGGGATTACTCGCACATTCCTGGATGTCTAATATTAGAAGCAATACAAAATAATAGTAGTCGATTACAACGTAGCTCCTGATCATGCCGAAAGAATTCACAACATATAACTCACAAGCAAATATGTTGTAGCAGATAGAAGGAAGCTATCATCTTTCTTCAATATAAGTTCAAATTATGCGAGATGGCATGTGTTAATTTCAAGTGTTTATTGGTAACTCTTATTAAACCATGTAATTTAATTAATTAACCTTTCCAGAAAATTGTCCCATGCTGAAGACGAGCGGAAATAAATTGACTTGAGGGGGAACTTATACGGATGCATTCAAAGGTGAAAGGCCACATGATAGAATACCTCAGTATGTGAATCGAGAATATACGAATTACAAGTGAACATCAATTGTTATAATGCGCCAATATTGAACACAACTTACTCGTCTCACAATGAGTTCCATTGAATCCTTCCACACATGTGCAGTTGTATGAATTGATGTCGTCAACACAAGTCGCCCCGTTCTCGCAAGGATTACTCGCACACTCGTCTATGTCTAAAGTTACACGGTATAATTTAATTACATTCAGTATATTATTCTAAAGAAGCTCTTGATTACAGCAGAAGATAACGCACAAGCGGCACACACGCGTAACGATATTTCAATTGAGAGCAAAGCGCTTTTCTTTATAGGAAGTTAAGTTAAAATGAGACTTTCATGTACGGGTTGATTTCTGTCATTAATTTATAATGTTGTTCAGCCAGTTACTCCATTTGATTAAATTCACTTATATAATTACATTAATAACGCCATAACCAAGGAGACCAGGTAACCTAAACGAGCTGAGGAGATAGCTGTGAAGTCACACCAAAAGATAAAAGAGAAATGTATAGAAAATGTGTAGAATTGAAACGACCGAAAAGAAAACCATTGACGCGGTACATAATGGTGATTCAACACATTGTTGAGTAACCCGTAAGGTAAATCGAATGAGGTGTGTTTGATGAGATAAACATGGGTAGTTGTAGGAATTTATATCGTCAACACAAATCGCCCAGTTCTCATAGGAATTACTCGTACTTTTGTGTACGTCTAAATTAAGAAGATAACATGTAATTATAGTATTCCATTGTAAAGTCTCTCTTGATTTTACCAAATGGACGATTAAACGTAGCAAACACGCAGAGCATGTCGTAATCGAGTGTAGGATATAATTTCTCATTGTCAACATTTATTTGAAATGAGACGACCAAAAACAAATCAAATTGACGCGATACCTATGAATGCACACTCGATTGGGAAACAAGAAATTATGTCGGGTGAACAGAATATATAAAGTACAAGTTAATCTAATACATCAACAATGGAAACAACTTACTTGTCTCACAATGAGTTCCATTGAATCCTCCCAAACATGTGCAGTTGTACGAGTTGATGTCGTCAACACAAGTCGCTCCGTTCTCGCAGGGATTACTCGAACATTCATCTATGTCTAAATAAAAAGACAACAATTAAATACAGCAGTCGTTAACAATGTTGCTAATAATTATTTCATAACTATTCATAACGTTGACATGCTCATCGAAAATGAAGTAACTAACTGATCGAAATAACATGATACCTTTGAAAGCACACTCATGGGTGAAAACGTACATTAGAAAATGTGTCACAATGCGAATTGGATGAAGTAGCTTTAATAAAGTACAACTTAATTTTATGCATGAAGATCGAAAACAACCTACTTGTTTCACAATGAGTTCCATTGAATCCTTCGACACATGTGCAGTTGTACGAATTGATGTCGTCAACACAAGTCGCTCCGTTCTCGCAGGGATTACTCGCACATTCCTGGATGTCTAATATTAGAAGCAATACAAAATAATAGTAGTCGATTACAACGTAGCTCCTGATCATGCCGAAAGAATTCACAACATATAACTCACAAGCAAATATGTTGTAGCAGATAGAAGGAAGCTATCATCTTTCTTCAATATAAGTTCAAATTATGCGAGATGGCATGTGTTAATTTCAAGTGTTTATTGGTAACTCTTATTAAACCATGTAATTTAATTAATTAACCTTTCCAGAAAATTGTCCCATGCTGAAGACGAGCGGAAATAAATTGACTTGAGGGGGAACTTATACGGATGCATTCAAAGGTGAAAGGCCACATGATAGAATACCTCAGTATGTGAATCGAGAATATACGAATTACAAGTGAACATCAATTGTTATAATGCGCCAATATTGAACACAACTTACTCGTCTCACAATGAGTTCCATTGAATCCTTCCACACATGTGCAGTTGTATGAATTGATGTCGTCAACACAAGTCGCCCCGTTCTCGCAAGGATTACTCGCACACTCGTCTATGTCTAAAGTTACACGGTATAATTTAATTACATTCAGTATATTATTCTAAAGAAGCTCTTGATTACAGCAGAAGATAACGCACAAGCGGCACACACGCGTAACGATATTTCAATTGAGAGCAAAGCGCTTTTCTTTATAGGAAGTTAAGTTAAAATGAGACTTTCATGTACGGGTTGATTTCTGTCATTAATTTATAATGTTGTTCAGCCAGTTACTCCATTTGATTAAATTCACTTATATAATTACATTAATAACGCCATAGCCAAGGAGACCAGGTAACCTAAACGAGCTGAGGAGATAGCTGTGAAGTCACACCAAAAGATAAAAGAGAAATGTATAGAAAATGTGTAGAATTGAAACGACCGAAAAGAAAACCATTGACGCGGTACATAATGGTGATTCAACACATTGTTGAGTAACCCGTAAGGTAAATCGAATGAGGTGTGTTTGATGAGATAAACATGGGTAGTTGTAGGAATTTATATCGTCAACACAAATCGCCCAGTTCTCATAGGAATTACTCGTACTTTTGTGTACGTCTAAATTAAGAAGATAACATGTAATTATAGTATTCCATTGTAAAGTCTCTCTTGATTTTACCAAATGGACGATTAAACGTAGCAAACACGCAGAGCATGTCGTAATCGAGTGTAGGATATAATTTCTCATTGTCAACATTTATTTGAAATGAGACGACCAAAAACAAATCAAATTGACGCGATACCTATGAATGCACACTCGATTGGGAAACAAGAAATTATGTCGGGTGAACAGAATATATAAAGTACAAGTTAATCTAATGCATCAACAATGGAAACAACTTACTTGTCTCACAATGAGTTCCATTGAATCCTCCCAAACATGTGCAGTTGTACGAGTTGATGTCGTCAACACAAGTCGCCCCGTTCTCGCAGGGATTACTCGAACATTCATCTATGTCTAAATAAAAAGACAACAATTAAATACAGCAGTCGTTAACAATGTTGCTAATAATTATTTCATAACTATTCATAACGTTGACATGCTCATCGAAACTGATGTAACTAACTGATCGAAATAACATACCTTTGAAAGCACACTCTTGGGTGAAAACGTACATTAGAAAATTTGTCACAATGCGAATTGGATGAAGTAGCTTTAATAAAGTACAACTTAATTTTATGCATGAAGATCGAACACAACCTACTTGTTTCACAATGAGTTCCATTGAATCCTTCGACACATGTGCAGTTGTACGAATTGATGTCGTCAACACAAGTCGCTCCGTTCTCGCAGGGATTACTCGCACATTCCTGGATGTCTAATATTAGAAGCAATACAAAATAATAGTAGTCGATTACAACGTAGCTCCTGATCATGCCGAAAGAATTCACAACATATAACTCACAAGCAAATATGTTGTAGCAGATAGAAGGAAGCTATCATCTTTCTTCAATATAAGTTCAAATTATGCGAGATGGCATGTGTTAATTTCAAGTGTTTATTGGTAAATCTTATTAAACCATGTAATTTAATTAATTAACCTTTCCAGAAAATTGTCCCATGCTGAAGACGAGCGGAAATAAATTGACTTGAGGGGGAACTTATACGGATGCATTCAAAGGTGAAAGGCCACATGATAGAATACCTCAGTATGTGAATCGAGAATATACGAATAACAAGTGAACATCAATTGTTATAATGCGCCAATATTGAACACAACTTACACGTCTCACAATGAGTTCCATTGAATCCTTCCACACATGTGCAGTTGTATGAATTGATGTCGTCAACACAAGTCGCCCCGTTCTCGCAAGGATTACTCGCACACTCGTCTATGTCTAAAGTTACACGGTATAATTTAATTACATTCAGTATATTATTCTAAAGAAGCTCTTGATTACAGCAGAAGATAACGCACAAGCGGCACACACGCGTAACGATATTTCAATTGAGAGCAAAGCGCTTTTCTTTATAGGAAGTTAAGTTAAAATGAGACTTTCATGTACGGGTTGATTTCTGTCATTAATTTATAATGTTGTTCAGCCAGTTACTCCATTTGATTAAATTCACTTATATAATTACATTAATAACGCCATAACCAAGGAGACCAGGTAACCTAAACGAGCTGAGGAGATAGCTGTGAAGTCACACCAAAAGATAAAAGAGAAATGTATAGAAAATTTGTAGAATTGAAACGACCGAAAAGAAAACCATTGACGCGGTACATAATGGTGATTCAACACATTGTTGAGTAACCCGTAAGGTAAATCGAATGAGGTGTGTTTGATGAGATACACATGGGTAGTTGTAGGAATTTATATCGTCAACACAAATCGCCCAGTTCTCATAGGAATTACTCGTACTTTTGTGTACGTCTAAATTAAGAAGATAACATGTAATTATAGTATTCCATTGTAAAGTCTCTCTTGATTTTACCAAATGGACGATTAAACGTAGCAAACACGCAGAGCATGTCGTAATCAAGTGTAGGATATAATTTCTCATTGTCAACATTTATTTGAAATGAGACAACCAAAAACAAATCAAATTGACGCGATACCTATGAATGCACACTCGATTGGGAAACAAGAAATTATGTCGGGTGAACAGAATATATAAAGTACAAGTTAATCTAATACATCAACAATGGAAACAACTTACTTGTCTCACAATGAGTTCCATTGAATCCTCCCAAACATGTGCAGTTGTACGAGTTGATGTCGTCAACACAAGTCGCTCCGTTCTCGCAGGGATTACTCGAACATTCATCTATGTCTAAATAAAAAGACAACAATTAAATACAGCAGTCGTTAACAATGTTGCTAATAATTATTTCATAACTATTCATAACGTTGACATGCTCATCGAAACTGATGTAACTAACTGATCGAAATAACATGATACCTTTGAAAGCACACTCATGGGCGAAAACGTACATTAGAAAATTTGTCACAATGCGAATTGGATGAAGTAGCTTTAATAAAGTACAACTTAATTTTATGCATGAAGATCGAAAACAACCTACTTGTTTCACAATGAGTTCCATTGAATCCTTCGACACATGTGCAGTTGTACGAATTGATGTCGTCAACACAAGTCGCTCCGTTCTCGCAGGGATTACTCGCACATTCCTGGATGTCTAATATTAGAAGCAATACAAAATAATAGTAGTCGATTACAACGTAGCTCCTGATCATGCCGAAAGAATTCACAACATATAACTCACAAGCAAATATGTTGTAGCAGATAGAAGGAAGCTATCATCTTTCTTCAATATAAGTTCAAATTATGCGAGATGGCATGTGTTAATTTCAAGTGTTTATTGGTAAATCTTATTAAACCATGTAATTTAATTAATTAACCTTTCCAGAAAATTGTCCCATGCTGAAGACGAGCGGAAATAAATTGACTTGATGGGGAACTTATACGGATGCATTCAAAGGTGAAAGGCCACGTGATAGAATACCTCAGTATGTGAATCGAGAATATACGAATTACAAGTGAACATCAATTGTTATAATGCGCCAATATTGAACACAACTTACTCGTCTCACAATGAGTTCCATTGAATCCTTCCACACATGTGCAGTTGTATGAATTGATGTCGTCAACACAAGTCGCCCCGTTCTCGCAAGGATTACTCGCACACTCGTCTATGTCTAAAGTTACACGGTATAATTTAATTACAGTCAGTATATTATTCTAAAGAAGCTCTTGATTACAGCAGAAGATAACGCACAAGCGGCACACACGCGTAACGATATTTCAATTGAGAGCAAAGCGCTTTTCTTTATAGGAAGTTAAGTTAAAATGAGACTTTCATGTACGGGTTGATTTCTGTCATTAATTTATAATGTTGTTCAGCCAGTTACTCCATTTGATTAAATTCACTTATATAATTACATTAATAACGCCATAACCAAGGAGACCAGGTAACCTAAACGAGCTGAGGAGATAGCTGTGAAGTCACACGAAAAGATAAAAGAGAAATTTATAGAAAATGTGTAGAATTGAAACGAGCGAAAAGAAAACCATTGACGCGGTACATAATAGTGATTCAACACATTGTTGAGTAACCCGTAAGGTAAATCGAATGAGGTGTGTTTGATGAGATACACATGGGTAGTTGTAGGAATTTATATCGTCAACACAAATCGCCCAGTTCTCATAGGAATTACTCGTACTTTTGTGTACGTCTAAATTAAGAAGATAACATGTAATTATAGTATTCCATTGTAAAGTCTCTCTTGATTTTACCAAATGGACGATTAAACGTAGCAAACACGCAGAGCATGTCGTAATCGAGTGTAGGATATAATTTCTCATTGTCAACATTTATTTGAAATGAGACAACCAAAAACAAATCAAATTGACGCGATACCTATGAATGCACAGTCGATTGGGAAACAAGAAATTATGTCGGGTGAACAGAATATATAAAGTACAAGTTAATATAATACATCAACAATGGAAACAACTTACTTGTCTCACAATGAGTTCCATTGAATCCTCCCAAACATGTGCAGTTGTACGAGTTGATGTCGTCAACACAAGTCGCCCCGTTCTCGCAGGGATTACTCGAACATTCATCTATGTCTAAATAAAAAGACAACAATTAAATACAGCAGTCGTTAACAATGTTGCTAATAATTATTTCATAACTATTCACAACGTTGACATGCTCATCGAAACTGATGTAACTAACTGATCGAAATAACATGATACCTTTGAAAGCACACTCATGGGTGAAAACGTACATTAGAAAATATGTCACAATGCGAATTGGATGAAGTAGCTTTAATAAAGTACAACTTAATTTTATGCATGAAGATCGAACACAACTTACTTGTTTCACAATGAGTTCCATTGAATCCTTCGACACATGTGCAGTTGTACGAATTGATGTCGTCAACACAAGTCGCTCCGTTCTCGCAGGGATTACTCGCACATTCCTGGATGTCTAATATTAAAAGCAATACAAAATAATAGTAGTCGATTACAACGTAGCTCCTGATCATGCCGAAAGAATTCACAACATATAACTCACAAGCAAATATGTTGTAGCAGATAGAAGGAAGCTATCATCTTTCTTCAATATAAGTTCAAATTATGCGAGATGGCATGTGTTAATTTCAAGTGTTTATTGGTAAATCTTATTAAACCATGTAATTTAATTAATTAACCTTTCCAGAAAATTGTCCCATGCTGAAGACGAGCGGAAATAAATTGACTTGAGGGGGAACTTATACGGATGCATTCAAAGGTGAAAGGCCACATGATAGAATACCTCAGTATGTGAATCGAGAATATACGAATTACAAGTGAACATCAATTGTTATAATGCGCCAATATTGAACACAACTTACTCGTCTCACAATGAGTTCCATTGAATCCTTCCACACATGTGCAGTTGTATGAATTGATGTCGTCAACACAAGTCGCCCCGTTCTCGCAAGGATTACTCGCACACTCGTCTATGTCTAAAGTTACACGGTATAATTTAATTACAGTCAGTATATTATTCTAAAGAAGCTCTTGATTACAGCAGAAGATAACGCACAAGCGGCACACACGCGTAACGATATTTCAATTGAGAGCAAAGCGCTTTTCTTTATAGGAAGTTAAGTTAAAATGAGACTTTCATGTACGGGTTGATTTCTGTCATTAATTTATAATGTTGTTCAGCCAGTTACTCCATTTGATTAAATTCACTTATATAATTACATTAATAACGCCATAACCAAGGAGACCAGGTAACCTAAACGAGCTGAGGAGATAGCTGTGAAGTCACACCAAAAGATAAAAGAGAAATTTATAGAAAATGTGTAGAATTGAAACGAGCGAAAAGAAAACCATTGACGCGGTACATAATAGTGATTCAACACATTGTTGAGTAACCCGTAAGGTAAATCGAATGAGGTGTGTTTGATGAGATACACATGGGTAGTTGTAGGAATTTATATCGTCAACACAAATCGCCCAGTTCTCATAGGAATTACTCGTACTTTTGTGTACGTCTAAATTAAGAAGATAACATGTAATTATAGTATTCCATTGTAAAGTCTCTCTTGATTTTACCAAATGGACGATTAAACGTAGCAAACACGCAGATCATGTCGTAATCGAGTGTAGGATATAATTTCTCATTGTCAACATTTATTTGAAATGAGACAACCAAAAACAAATCAAATTGACGCGATACCTATGAATGCACACTCGATTGGGAAACAAGAAATTATGTCGGGTGAACAGAATATATAAAGTACAAGTTAATCTAATACATCAACAATGGAAACAACTTACTTGTCTCACAATGAGTTCCATTGAATCCTCCCAAACATGTGCAGTTGTACGAGTTGATGTCGTCAACACAAGTCGCCCCGTTCTCGCAGGGATTACTCGAACATTCATCTATGTCTAAATAAAAAGACAACAATTAAATACAGCAGTCGTTAACAATGTTGCTAATACTTATTTCATAACTATTCACAACGTTGACATGCTCATCGAAACTGATGTAACTAACTGATCGAAATAACATGATACCTTTGAAAGCACACTCATGGGTGAAAACGTACATTAGAAAATTTGTCACAATGCGAATTGGATGAAGTAGCTTTAATAAAGTACAACTTAATTTTATGCATGAAGATCGAAAACAACCTACTTGTTTCACAATGAGTTCCATTGAATCCTTCGACACATGTGCAGTTGTACGAATTGATGTCGTCAACACAAGTCGCTCCGTTCTCGCAGGGATTACTCGCACATTCCTGGATGTCTAATATTAGAAGCAATACAAAATAATAGTAGTCGATTACAACGTAGCTCCTGATCATGCCGAAAGAATTCACAACATATAACTCACAAGCAAATATGTTGTAGCAGATAGAAGGAAGCTATCATCTTTCTTCAATATAAGTTCAAATTATGCGAGATGGCATGTGTTAATTTCAAGTGTTTATTGGTAAATCTTATTAAACCATGTAATTTAATTAATTAACCTTTCCAGAAAATTGTCCCATGCTGAAGACGAGCGGAAATAAATTGACTTGAGGGGGAACTTATACGGATGCATTCAAAGGTGAATGGCCACATGATAGAATACCTCAGTATGTGAATCGAGAATATACGAATTACAAGTGAACATCAATTGTTATAATGCGCCAATATTGAACACAACTTACTCGTCTCACAATGAGTTCCATTGAATCCTTCCACACATGTGCAGTTGTATGAATTGATGTCGTCAACACAAGTCGCCCCGTTCTCGCAAGGATTACTCGCACACTCGTCTATGTCTAAAGTTACACGGTATAATTTAATTACAGTCAGTATATTATTCTAAAGAAGCTCTTGATTACAGCAGAAGATAACGCACAAGCGGCACACACGCGTAACGATATTTCAATTGAGAGCAAAGCGCTTTTCTTTATAGGAAGTTAAGTTAAAATGAGACTTTCATGTACGGGTTGATTTCTGTCATTAATTTATAATGTTGTTCAGCCAGTTACTCCATTTGATTAAATTCACTTATATAATTACATTAATAACGCCATAACCAAGGAGACCAGGTAACCTAAACGAGCTGAGGAGATAGCTGTGAAGTAATACCAAAAGATAAAAGAGAAATTTATAGAAAATGTGTAGAATTGAAACGAGTGAAAAGAAAACCATTGACGCGGTACATAATAGTGATTCAACACATTGTTGAGTAACCCGTAAGGTAAATCGAATGAGGTGTGTTTGATGAGATACACATGGGTAGTTGTAGGAATTTATATCGTCAACAAAAATCGCCCAGTTCTCATAGGAATTACTCGTACTTTTGTGTACGTCTAAATTAAGAAGATAACATGTAATTATAGTATTCCATTGTAAAGTCTCTCTTGATTTTACCAAATGGACGATTAAACGTAGCAAACACGCAGAGCATGTCGTAATCGAGTGTAGGATATAATTTCTCATTGTCAACATTTATTTGAAATGAGACAACCAAAAACAAATCAAATTGACGCGATACCTATGAATGCACACTCGATTGGGAAACAAGAAATTATGTCGGGTGAACAGAATATATAAAGTACAAGTTAATCTAATACATCAACAATGGAAACAACTTACTTGTCTCACAATGAGTTCCATTGAATCCTCCCAAACATGTGCAGTTGTACGAGTTGATGTCGTCAACACAAGTCGCCCCGTTCTCGCAGGGATTACTCGAACATTCATCTATGTCTAAATAAAAAGACAACAATTAAATACAGCAGTCGTTAACAATGTTGCTAATACTTATTTCATAACTATTCTCAACGTTGACATGCTCATCGAAACTGATGTAACTAACTGATCGAAATAACATGATATCTTTGAAAGCACACTCATGGGTGAAAACGTACATTAGAAAATTTGTCACAATGCGAATTGGATGAAGTAGCTTTAATAAAGTACAACTTAATTTTATGCATGAAGATCGAAAACAACCTACTTGTTTCACAATGAGTTCCATTGAATCCTTCGACACATGTGCAGTTGTACGAATTGATGTCGTCAACACAAGTCGCTCCGTTCTCGCAGGGATTACTCGCACATTCCTGGATGTCTAATATTAGAAGCAATACAAAATAATAGTAGTCGATTACAACGTAGCTCCTGATCATGCCGAAAGAATTCACAACATATAACTCACAAGCAAATATGTTGTAGCAGATAGAAGGAAGCTATCATCTTTCTTCAATATAAGTTCAAATTATGCGAGATGGCATGTGTTAATTTCAAGTGTTTATTGGTAAATCTTATTAAACCATGTAATTTAATTAATTAACCTTTCCAGAAAATTGTCCCATGCTGAAGACGAGCGGAAATAAATTGACTTGAGGGGGAACTTATACGGATGCATTCAAAGGTGAAAGGCCACATGATAGAATACCTCAGTATGTGAATCGAGAATATACGAATTACAAGTGAACATCAATTGTTATAATGCGCCAATATTGAACACAACTTACTCGTCTCACAATGAGTTCCATTGAATCCTTCCACACATGTGCAGTTGTATGAATTGATGTCGTCAACACAAGTCGCCCCGTTCTCGCAAGGATTACTCGCACACTCGTCTATGTCTAAAGTTACACGGTATAATTTAATTACAGTCAGTATATTATTCTAAAGAAGCTCTTGATTACAGCAGAAGATAACGCACAAGCGGCACACACGCGTAACGATATTTCAATTGAGAGCAAAGCGCTTTTCTTTATAGGAAGTTAAGTTAAAATGAGACTTTCATGTACGGGTTGATTTCTGTCATTAATTTATAATGTTGTTCAGCCAGTTACTCCATTTGATTAAATTCACTTATATAATTACATTAATAACGCCATAACCAAGGAGACCAGGTAACCTAAACGAGCTGAGGAGATAGCTGTGAAGTAATACCAAAAGATAAAAGAGAAATTTATAGAAAATGTGTAGAATTGAAACGAGTGAAAAGAAAACCATTGACGCGGTACATAATAGTGATTCAACACATTGTTGAGTAACCCGTAAGGTAAATCGAATGAGGTGTGTTTGATGAGATACACATGGGTAGTTGTAGGAATTTATATCGTCAACACAAATCGCCCAGTTCTCATAGGAATTACTCGTACTTTTGTGTACGTCTAAATTAAGAAGATAACATGTAATTATAGTATTCCATTGTAAAGTCTCTCTTGATTTTACCAAATGGACGATTAAACGTAGCAAACACGCAGAGCATGTCGTAATCGAGTGTAGGATATAATTTCTCATTGTCAACATTTATTTGAAATGAGACAACCAAAAACAAATCAAATTGACGCGATACCTATGAATGCACACTCGATTGGGAAACAAGAAATTATGTCGGGTGAACAGAATATATAAAGTACAAGTTAATCTAATACATCAACAATGGAAACAACTTACTTGTCTCACAATGAGTTCCATTGAATCCTCCCAAACATGTGCAGTTGTACGAGTTGATGCCGTCAACACAAGTCGCCCCGTTCTCGCAGGGATTACTCGAACATTCATCTATGTCTAAATAAAAAGACAACAATTAAATACAGCAGTCGTTAACAATGTTGCTAATACTTATTTCATAACTATTCACAACGTTGACATGCTCATCGAAACTGATGTAACTAACTGATCGAAATAACATGATACCTTTGAAAGCACACTCATGGGTGAAAACGTACATTAGAAAATTTGTCACAATGCGAATTGGATGAAGTAGCTTTAATAAAGTACAACTTAATTTTATGCATGAAGATCGAAAACAACCTACTTGTTTCACAATGAGTTCCATTGAATCCTTCGACACATGTGCAGTTGTACGAATTGATGTCGTCAACACAAGTCGCTCCGTTCTCGCAGGGATTACTCGCACATTCCTGGATGTCTAATATTAGAAGCAATACAAAATAATAGTAGTCGATTACAACGTAGCTCCTGATCATGCCGAAAGAATTCACAACATATAACTCACAAGCAAATATGTTGTAGCAGATAGAAGGAAGCTATCATCTTTCTTCAATATAAGTTCAAATTATGCGAGATGGCATGTATTAATTTCAAGTGTTTATTGGTAAATCTTATTAAACCATGTAATTTAATTAATTAACCTTTCCAGAAAATTGTCCCATGCTGAAGACGAGCGGAAATAAATTGACTTGAGGGGGAACTTATACGGATGCATTCAAAGGTGAAAGGCCACATGATAGAATACCTCAGTATGTGAATCGAGAATATACGAATTACAAGTGAACATCAATTGTTATAATGCGCCAATATTGAACACAACTTACTCGTCTCACAATGAGTTCCATTGAATCCTTCCACACATGTGCAGTTGTATGAATTGATGTCGTCAACACAAGTCGCCCCGTTCTCGCAAGGATTACTCGCACACTCGTCTATGTCTAAAGTTACACGGTATAATTTAATTACAGTCAGTATATTATTCTAAAGAAGCTCTTGATTACAGCAGAAGATAATGCACAAGCGGCACACACGCGTAACGATATTTCAATTGAGAGCAAAGCGCTTTTCTTTATAGGAAGTTAAGTTAAAATGAGACTTTCATGTACGGGTTGATTTCTGTCATTAATTTATAATGTTGTTCAGCCAGTTACTCCATTTGATTAAATTCACTTATATAATTACATTAATAACGCCATAACCAAGGAGACCAGGTAACCTAAACGAGCTGAGGAGATAGCTGTGAAGTAATACCAAAAGATAAAAGAGAAATTTATAGAAAATGTGTAGAATTGAAACGAGTGAAAAGAAAACCATTGACGCGGTACATAATAGTGATTCAACACATTGTTGAGTAACCCGTAAGGTAAATCGAATGAGGTGTGTTTGATGAGATACACATGGGTAGTTGTAGGAATTTATATCGTCAACACAAATCGCCCAGTTCTCATAGGAATTACTCGTACTTTTGTGTACGTCTAAATTAAGAAGATAACATGTAATTATAGTATTCCATTGTAAAGTCTCTCTTGATTTTACCAAATGGACGATTAAACGTAGCAAACACGCAGAGCATGTCGTAATCGAGTGTAGGATATAATTTCTCATTGTCAACATTTATTTGAAATGAGACAACCAAAAACAAATCAAATTGACGCGATACCTATGAATGCACACTCGATTGGGAAACAAGAAATTATGTCGGGTGAACAGAATATATAAAGTACAAGTTAATCTAATACATCAACAATGGAAACAACTTACTTGTCTCACAATGAGTTCCATTGAATCCTCCCAAACATGTGCAGTTGTACGAGTTGATGTCGTCAACACAAGTCGCCCCGTTCTCGCAGGGATTACTCGAACATTCATCTATGTCTAAATAAAAAGACAACAATTAAATACAGCAGACGTTAACAATGTTGCTAATACTTATTTCATAACTATTCACAACGTTGACATGCTCATCGAAACTGATGTAACTAACTGATCGAAATAACATGATACCTTTGAAAGCACACTCATGGGTGAAAACGTACATTAGAAAATTTGTCACAATGCGAATTGGATGAAGTAGCTTTAATAAAGTACAACTTAATTTTATGCATGAAGATCGAAAACAACCTACTTGTTTCACAATGAGTTCCATTGAATCCTTCGACACATGTGCAGTTGTACGAATTGATGTCGTCAACACAAGTCGCTCCGTTCTCGCAGGGATTACTCGCACATTCCTGGATGTCTAATATTAGAAGCAATACAAAATAATAGTAGTCGATTACAACGTAGCTCCTGATCATGCCGAAAGAATTCACAACATATAACTCACAAGCAAATATGTTGTAGCAGATAGAAGGAAGCTATCATCTTTCTTCAATATAAGTTCAAATTATGCGAGATGGCATGTGTTAATTTCAAGTGTTTATTGGTAAATCTTATTAAACCATGTAATTTAATTAATTAACCTTTCCAGAAAATTGTCCCATGCTGAAGACGAGCGGAAATAAATTGACTTGAGGGGGAACTTATACGGATGCATTCAAAGGTGAAAGGCCACATGATAGAATACCTCAGTATGTGAATCGAGAATATACGAATTACAAGTGAACATCAATTGTTATAATGCGCCAATATTGAACACAACTTACTCGTCTCACAATGAGTTCCATTGAATCCTTCCACACATGTGCAGTTGTATGAATTGATGTCGTCAACACAAGTCGCCCCGTTCTCGCAAGGATTACTCGCACACTCGTCTATGTCTAAAGTTACACGGTATAATTTAATTACAGTCAGTATATTATTCTAAAGAAGCTCTTGATTACAGCAGAAGATAACGCACAAGCGGCACACACGCGTAACGATATTTCAATTGAGAGCAAAGCGCTTTTCTTTATAGGAAGTTAAGTTAAAATGAGACTTTCATGTACGGGTTGATTTATGTCATTAATTTATAATGTTGTTCAGCCAGTTACTCCATTTGATTAAATTCACTTATATAATTACATTAATAACGCCATAACCAAGGAGACCAGGTAACCTAAACGAGCTGAGGAGATAGCTGTGAAGTCACACCAAAAGATAAAAGAGAAATTTATAGAAAATGTGTAGAATTGAAACGAGCGAAAAGAAAACCATTGACGCGGTACATAATAGTGATTCAACACATTGTTGAGTAACCCGTAAGGTAAATCGAATGAGGTGTGTTTGATGAGATACACATGGGTAGTTGTAGGAATTTATATCGTCAACACAAATCGCCCAGTTCTCATAGGAATTACTCGTACTTTTGTGTACGTCTAAATTAAGAAGATAACATGTAATTATAGTATTCCATTGTAAAGTCTCTCTTGATTTTACCAAATGGACGATTAAACGTAGCAAACACGCAGAGCATGTCGTAATCGAGTGTAGGATATAATTTCTCATTGTCAACATTTATTTGAAATGAGACAACCAAAAAGAAATCAAATTGACGCGATACCTATGAATGCACACTCGATTGGGAAACAAGAAATTATGTCGGGTGAACAGAATATATAAAGTACAAGTTAATATAATACATCAACAATGGAAACAACTTACTTGTCTCACAATGAGTTCCATTGAATCCTCCCAAACATGTGCAGTTGTACGAGTTGATGTCGTCAACACAAGTCGCCCCGTTCTCGCAGGGATTACTCGAACATTCATCTATGTCTAAATAAAAAGACAACAATTAAATACAGCAGTCGTTAACAATGTTGCTAATAATTATTTCATAACTATTCACAACGTTGACATGCTCATCGAAACTGATGTAACTAACTGATCGAAATAACATGATACCTTTGAAAGCACACTCATGGGTGAAAACGTACATTAGAAAATATGTCACAATGCGAATTGGATGAAGTAGCTTTAATAAAGTACAACTTAATTTTATGCATGAAGATCGAAAACAACCTACTTGTTTCACAATGAGTTCCATTGAATCCTTCGACACATGTGCAGTTGTACGAATTGATGTCGTCAACACAAGTCGCTCCGTTCTCGCAGGGATTACTCGCACATTCCTGGATGTCTAATATTAGAAGCAATACAAAATAATAGTAGTCGATTACAACGTAGCTCCTGATCATGCCGAAAGAATTCACAACATATAACTCACAAGCAAATATGTTGTAGCAGATAGAAGGAAGCTATCATCTTTCTTCAATATAAGTTCAAATTATGCGAGATGGCATGTGTTAATTTCAAGTGTTTATTGGTAAATCTTATTAAACCATGTAATTTAATTAATTAACCTTTCCAGAAAATTGTCCCATGCTGAAGACGAGCGGAAATAAATTGACTTGAGGGGGAACTTATACGGATGCATTCAAAGGTGAAAGGCCACATGATAGAATACCTCAGTATGTGAATCGAGAATATACGAATTACAAGTGAACATCAATTGTTATAATGCGCCAATATTGAACACAACTTACTCGTCTCACAATGAGTTCCATTGAATCCTTCCACACATGTGCAGTTGTATGAATTGATGTCGTCAACACAAGTCGCCCCGTTCTCGCAAGGATTACTCGCACACTCGTCTATGTCTAAAGTTACACGGTATAATTTAATTACAGTCAGTATATTATTCTAAATAAGCTCTTGATTACAGCAGAAGATAACGCACAAGCGGCACACACGCGTAACGATATTTCAATTGAGAGCAAAGCGCTTTTCTTTATAGGAAGTTAAGTTAAAATGAGACTTTCATGTACGGGTTGATTTCTGTCATTAATTTATAATGTTGTTCAGCCAGTTACTCCATTTGATTAAATTCACTTATATAATTACATTAATAACGCCATAACCAAGGAGACCAGGTAACCTAAACGAGCTGATGAGATAGCTGTGAAGTAATACCAAAAGATAAAAGAGAAATTTATAGAAAATGTGTAGAATTGAAACGAGTGAAAAGAAAACCATTGACGCGGTACATAATAGTGATTCAACACATTGTTAAGTAACCCGTAAGGTAAATCGAATGAGGTGTGTTTGATGAGATACACATGGGTAGTTGTAGGAATTTATATCGTCAACACAAATCGCCCAGTTCTCATAGGAATTACTCGTACTTTTGTGTACGTCTAAATTAAGAAGATAACATGTAATTATAGTATTCCATTGTAAAGTCTCTCTTGATTTTACCAAATGGACGATTAAACGTAGCAAACACGCAGAGCATGTCGTAATCGAGTGTAGGATATAATTTCTCATTGTCAACATTTATTTGAAATGAGACAACCAAAAACAAATCAAATTGACGCGATACCTATGAATGCACACTCGATTGGGAAACAAGAAATTATGTCGGGTGAACAGAATATATAAAGTACAAGTTAATCTAATACATCAACAATGGAAACAACTTACTTGTCTCACAATGAGTTCCATTGAATCCTCCCAAACATGTGCAGTTGTACGAGTTGATGCCGTCAACACAAGTCGCCCCGTTCTCGCAGGGATTACTCGAACATTCATCTATGTCTAAATAAAAAGACAACAATTAAATACAGCAGTCGTTAACAATGTTGCTAATAATTATTTCATAACTATTCACAACGTTGACATGCTCATCGAAACTGATGTAACTAACTGATCGAAATAACATGATACCTTTGAAAGCACACTCATGGGTGAAAACGTACATTAGAAAATTTGTCACAATGCGAATTGGATGAAGTAGCTTTAATAAAGTACAACTTAATTTTATGCATGAAGATCGAAAACAACCTACTTGTTTCACAATGAGTTCCATTGAATCCTTCGACACATGTGCAGTTGTACGAATTGATGTCGTCAACACAAGTCGCTCCGTTCTCGCAGGGATTACTCGCACATTCCTGGATGTCTAATATTAGAAGCAATACAAAATAATAGTAGTCGATTACAACGTAGCTCCTGATCATGCCGAAAGAATTCACAACATATAACTCACAAGCAAATATGTTGTAGCAGATAGAAGGAAGCTATCATCTTTCTTCAATATAAGTTCAAATTATGCGAGATGGCATGTGTTAATTTCAAGTGTTTATTGGTAAATCTTATTAAACCATGTAATTTAATTAATTAACCTTTCCAGAAAATTGTCCCATGCTGAAGACGAGCGGAAATAAATTGACTTGAGGGGGAACTTATACGGATGCATTCAAAGGTGAAAGGCCACATGATAGAATACCTCAGTATGTGAATCGAGAATATACGAATTACAAGTGAACATCAATTGTTATAATGCGCCAATATTGAACACAACTTACTCGTCTCACAATGAGTTCCATTGAATCCTTCCACACATGTGCAGTTGTATGAATTGATGTCGTCAACACAAGTCGCCCCGTTCTCGCAAGGATTACTCGCACACTCGTCTATGTCTAAAGTTACACGGTATAATTTAATTACAGTCAGTATATTATTCTAAAGAAGCTCTTGATTACAGCAGAAGATAACGCACAAGCGGCACACACGCGTAACGATATTTCAATTGAGAGCAAAGCGCTTTTCTTTATAGGAAGTTAAGTTAAAATGAGACTTTCATGTACGGGTTGATTTCTGTCATTAATTTATAATGTTGTTCAGCCAGTTACTCCATTTGATTAAATTCACTTATATAATTACATTAATAACGCCATAACCAAGGAGACCAGGTAACCTAAACGAGCTGAGGAGATAGCTGTGAAGTCACACCAAAAGATAAAAGAGAAATTTATAGAAAATGTGTAGAATTGAAACGAGCGAAAAGAAAACCATTGACGCGGTACATAATAGTGATTCAACACATTGTTGAGTAACCCGTAAGGTAAATCGAATGAGGTGTGTTTGATGAGATACACATGGGTAGTTGTAGGAATTTATATCGTCAACACAAATCGCCCAGTTCTCATAGGAATTACTCGTACTTTTGTGTACGTCTAAATTAAGAAGATAACATGTAATTATAGTATTCCATTGTAAAGTCTCTCTTGATTTTACCAAATGGACGATTAAACGTAGCAAACACGCAGAGCATGTCGTAATCGAGTGTAGGATATAATTTCTCATTGTCAACATTTATTTGAAATGAGACAACCAAAAAGAAATCAAATTGACGCGATACCTATGAATGCACACTCGATTGGGAAACAAGAAATTATGTCGGGTGAACAGAATATATAAAGTACAAGTTAATATAATACATCAACAATGGAAACAACTTACTTGTCTCACAATGAGTTCCATTGAATCCTCCCAAACATGTGCAGTTGTACGAGTTGATGTCGTCAACACAAGTCGCCCCGTTCTCGCAGGGATTACTCGAACATTCATCTATGTCTAAATAAAAAGACAACAATTAAATACAGCAGTCGTTAACAATGTTGCTAATAATTATTTCATAACTATTCACAACGTTGACATGCTCATCGAAACTGATGTAACTAACTGATCGAAATAACATGATACCTTTGAAAGCACACTCATGGGTGAAAACGTACATTAGAAAATATGTCACAATGCGAATTGGATGAAGTAGCTTTAATAAAGTACAACTTAATTTTATGCATGAAGATCGAAAACAACCTACTTGTTTCACAATGAGTTCCATTGAATCCTTCGACACATGTGCAGTTGTACGAATTGATGTCGTCAACACAAGTCGCTCCGTTCTCGCAGGGATTACTCGCACATTCCTGGATGTCTAATATTAGAAGCAATACAAAATAATAGTAGTCGATTACAACGTAGCTCCTGATCATGCCGAAAGAATTCACAACATATAACTCACAAGCAAATATGTTGTAGCAGATAGAAGGAAGCTATCATCTTTCTTCAATATAAGTTCAAATTATGCGAGATGGCATGTGTTAATTTCAAGTGTTTATTGGTAAATCTTATTAAACCATGTAATTTAATTAATTAACCTTTCCAGAAAATTGTCCCATGCTGAAGACGAGCGGAAATAAATTGACTTGAGGGGGAACTTATACGGATGCATTCAAAGGTGAAAGGCCACATGATAGAATACCTCAGTATGTGAATCGAGAATATACGAATTACAAGTGAACATCAATTGTTATAATGCGCCAATATTGAACACAACTTACTCGTCTCACAATGAGTTCCATTGAATCCTTCCACACATGTGCAGTTGTATGAATTGATGTCGTCAACACAAGTCGCCCCGTTCTCGCAAGGATTACTCGCACACTCGTCTATGTCTAAAGTTACACGGTATAATTTAATTACAGTCAGTATATTATTCTAAATAAGCTCTTGATTACAGCAGAAGATAACGCACAAGCGGCACACACGCGTAACGATATTTCAATTGAGAGCAAAGCGCTTTTCTTTATAGGAAGTTAAGTTAAAATGAGACTTTCATGTACGGGTTGATTTCTGTCATTAATTTATAATGTTGTTCAGCCAGTTACTCCATTTGATTAAATTCACTTATATAATTACATTAATAACGCCATAACCAAGGAGACCAGGTAACCTAAACGAGCTGAGGAGATAGCTGTGAAGTAATACCAAAAGATAAAAGAGAAATTTATAGAAAATGTGTAGAATTGAAACGAGTGAAAAGAAAACCATTGACGCGGTACATAATAGTGATTCAACACATTGTTGAGTAACCCGTAAGGTAAATCGAATGAGGTGTGTTTGATGAGATACACATGGGTAGTTGTAGGAATTTATATCGTCAACACAAATCGCCCAGTTCTCATAGGAATTACTCGTACTTTTGTGTACGTCTAAATTAAGAAGATAACATGTAATTATAGTATTCCATTGTAAAGTCTCTCTTGATTTTACCAAATGGACGATTAAACGTAGCAAACACGCAGAGCATGTCGTAATCGAGTGTAGGATATAATTTCTCATTGTCAACATTTATTTGAAATGAGACAACCAAAAACAAATCAAATTGACGCGATACCTATGAATGCACACTCGATTGGGAAACAAGAAATTATGTCGGGTGAACAGAATATATAAAGTACAAGTTAATCTAATACATCAACAATGGAAACAACTTACTTGTCTCACAATGAGTTCCATTGAATCCTCCCAAACATGTGCAGTTGTACGAGTTGATGTCGTCAACACAAGTCGCCCCGTTCTCGCAGGGATTACTCGAACATTCATCTATGTCTAAATAAAAAGACAACAATTAAATACAGCAGACGTTAACAATGTTGCTAATACTTATTTCATAACTATTCACAACGTTGACATGCTCATCGAAACTGATGTAACTAACTGATCGAAATAACATGATACCTTTGAAAGCACACTCATGGGTGAAAACGTACATTAGAAAATTTGTCACAATGCGAATTGGATGAAGTAGCTTTAATAAAGTACAACTTAATTTTATGCATGAAGATCGAAAACAACCTACTTGTTTCACAATGAGTTCCATTGAATCCTTCGACACATGTGCAGTTGTACGAATTGATGTCGTCAACACAAGTCGCTCCGTTCTCGCAGGGATTACTCGCACATTCCTGGATGTCTAATATTAGAAGCAATACAAAATAATAGTAGTCGATTACAACGTAGCTCCTGATCATGCCGAAAGAATTCACAACATATAACTCACAAGCAAATATGTTGTAGCAGATAGAAGGAAGCTATCATCTTTCTTCAATATAAGTTCAAATTATGCGAGATGGCATGTGTTAATTTCAAGTGTTTATTGGTAAATCTTATTAAACCATGTAATTTAATTAATTAACCTTTCCAGAAAATTGTCCCATGCTGAAGACGAGCGGAAATAAATTGACTTGAGGGGGAACTTATACGGATGCATTCAAAGGTGAAAGGCCACATGATAGAATACCTCAGTATGTGAATCGAGAATATACGAATTACAAGTGAACATCAATTGTTATAATGCGCCAATATTGAACACAACTTACTCGTCTCACAATGAGTTCCATTGAATCCTTCCACACATGTGCAGTTGTATGAATTGATGTCGTCAACACAAGTCGCCCCGTTCTCGCAAGGATTACTCGCACACTCGTCTATGTCTAAAGTTACACGGTATAATTTAATTACAGTCAGTATATTATTCTAAAGAAGCTCTTGATTACAGCAGAAGATAACGCACAAGCGGCACACACGCGTAACGATATTTCAATTGAGAGCAAAGCGCTTTTCTTTATAGGAAGTTAAGTTAAAATGAGACTTTCATGTACGGGTTGATTTATGTCATTAATTTATAATGTTGTTCAGCCAGTTACTCCATTTGATTAAATTCACTTATATAATTACATTAATAACGCCATAACCAAGGAGACCAGGTAACCTAAACGAGCTGAGGAGATAGCTGTGAAGTCACACCAAAAGATAAAAGAGAAATTTATAGAAAATGTGTAGAATTGAAACGAGCGAAAAGAAAACCATTGACGCGGTACATAATAGTGATTCAACACATTGTTGAGTAACCCGTAAGGTAAATCGAATGAGGTGTGTTTGATGAGATACACATGGGTAGTTGTAGGAATTTATATCGTCAACACAAATCGCCCAGTTCTCATAGGAATTACTCGTACTTTTGTGTACGTCTAAATTAAGAAGATAACATGTAATTATAGTATTCCATTGTAAAGTCTCTCTTGATTTTACCAAATGGACGATTAAACGTAGCAAACACGCAGAGCATGTCGTAATCGAGTGTAGGATATAATTTCTCATTGTCAACATTTATTTGAAATGAGACAACCAAAAAGAAATCAAATTGACGCGATACCTATGAATGCACACTCGATTGGGAAACAAGAAATTATGTCGGGTGAACAGAATATATAAAGTACAAGTTAATATAATACATCAACAATGGAAACAACTTACTTGTCTCACAATGAGTTCCATTGAATCCTCCCAAACATGTGCAGTTGTACGAGTTGATGTCGTCAACACAAGTCGCCCCGTTCTCGCAGGGATTACTCGAACATTCATCTATGTCTAAATAAAAAGACAACAATTAAATACAGCAGTCGTTAACAATGTTGCTAATAATTATTTCATAACTATTCACAACGTTGACATGCTCATCGAAACTGATGTAACTAACTGATCGAAATAACATGATACCTTTGAAAGCACACTCATGGGTGAAAACGTACATTAGAAAATATGTCACAATGCGAATTGGATGAAGTAGCTTTAATAAAGTACAACTTAATTTTATGCATGAAGATCGAAAACAACCTACTTGTTTCACAATGAGTTCCATTGAATCCTTCGACACATGTGCAGTTGTACGAATTGATGTCGTCAACACAAGTCGCTCCGTTCTCGCAGGGATTACTCGCACATTCCTGGATGTCTAATATTAGAAGCAATACAAAATAATAGTAGTCGATTACAACGTAGCTCCTGATCATGCCGAAAGAATTCACAACATATAACTCACAAGCAAATATGTTGTAGCAGATAGAAGGAAGCTATCATCTTTCTTCAATATAAGTTCAAATTATGCGAGATGGCATGTGTTAATTTCAAGTGTTTATTGGTAAATCTTATTAAACCATGTAATTTAATTAATTAACCTTTCCAGAAAATTGTCCCATGCTGAAGACGAGCGGAAATAAATTGACTTGAGGGGGAACTTATACGGATGCATTCAAAGGTGAAAGGCCACATGATAGAATACCTCAGTATGTGAATCGAGAATATACGAATTACAAGTGAACATCAATTGTTATAATGCGCCAATATTGAACACAACTTACTCGTCTCACAATGAGTTCCATTGAATCCTTCCACACATGTGCAGTTGTATGAATTGATGTCGTCAACACAAGTCGCCCCGTTCTCGCAAGGATTACTCGCACACTCGTCTATGTCTAAAGTTACACGGTATAATTTAATTACAGTCAGTATATTATTCTAAAGAAGCTCTTGATTACAGCAGAAGATAACGCACAAGCGGCACACACGCGTAACGATATTTCAATTGAGAGCAAAGCGCTTTTCTTTATAGGAAGTTAAGTTAAAATGAGACTTTCATGTACGGGTTGATTTCTGTCATTAATGTATAATGTTGTTCAGCCAGTTACTCCATTTGATTAAATTCACTTATATAATTACATTAATAACGCCATAACCAAGGAGACCAGGTAACCTAAACGAGCTGAGGAGATAGCTGTGAAGTCACACCAAAAGATAAAAGAGAAATTTATAGAAAATGTGTAGAATTGAAACGAGCGAAAAGAAAACCATTGACGCGGTACATAATGGTGATTCAACACATTGTTGAGTAACCCGTAAGGTAAATCGAATGAGGTGTGTTTGATGAGATACACATGGGTAGTTGTAGGAATTTATATCGTCAACACAAATCGCCCAGTTCTCATAGGAATTACTCGTACTTTTGTGTACGTCTAAATTAAGAAGATAACATGTAATTATAGTATTCCATTGTAAAGTCTCTCTTGATTTTACCAAATGGACGATTAAACGTAGCAAACACGCAGAGCATGTCGTAATCGAGTGTAGGATATAATTTCTCATTGTCAACATTTATTTGAAATGAGACGACCAAAAACAAATCAAATTGACGCGATACCTATGAATGCACACTCGATTGGGAAACAAGAAATTATGTCGGGTGAACAGAATATATAAAGTACAAGTAAATCTAATGCATCAACAATGGAAACAACATACTTGTCTCACAATGAGTTCCATTGAATCCTCCCAAACATGTGCAGTTGTACGAGTTGATGTCGTCAACACAAGTCGCTCCGTTCTCGCAGGGATTACTCGAACATTCATCTATGTCTAAATAAAAAGACAACAATTAAATACAGCAGTCGTTAACAATGTTGCTAATAATTATTTCATAACTATTCATAACGTTGACATGCTCATCGAAACTGATGTAACTAAATGATCGAAATAACATGATACCTTTGAAAGCACACTCATGGGTGAAAACGTACATTAGAAAATTTGTCACAATGCGAATTGGATGAAGTAGCTTTAATAAAGTACAACTTAATTTTATGCATGAAGATCGAAAACAACCTACTTGTTTCACAATGAGTTCCATTGAATCCTTCGACACATGTGCAGTTGTACGAATTGATGTCGTCAACACAAGTCGCTCCGTTCTCGCAGGGATTACTCGCACATTCCTGGATGTCTAATATTAGAAGCAATACAAAATAATAGTAGTCGATTACAACGTAGCTCCTGATCATGCCGAAAGAATTCACAACATATAACTCACAAGCAAATATGTTGTAGCAGATAGAAGGAAGCTATCATCTTTCTTCAATATAAGTTCAAATTATGCGAGATGGCATGTGTTAATTTCAAGTGTTTATTGGTAAATCTTATTAAACCATGTAATTTAATTAATTAACCTTTCCAGAAAATTGTCCCATGCTGAAGACGAGCGGAAATAAATTGACTTGAGGGGGAACTTATACGGATGCATTCAAAGGTGAAAGGCCACATGATAGAATACCTCAGTATGTGAATCGAGAATATACGAATTACAAGTGAACATCAATTGTTATAATGCGCCAATATTGAACACAACTTACTCGTCTCACAAAGAGTTCCATTGAATCCTTCCACACATGTGCAGTTGTATGAATTGATGTCGTCAACACAAGTCGCCCCGTTCTCGCAAGGATTACTCGCACACTCGTCTATGTCTAAAGTTACACGGTATAATTTAATTACAGTCAGTATATTATTCTAAAGAAGCTCTTGATTACAGCAGAAGATAACGCACAAGCGGCACACACGCGTAACGATATTTCAATTGAGAGCAAAGCGCTTTTCTTTATAGGAAGTTAAGTTAAAATGAGACTTTCATGTACGGGTTGATTTCTGTCATTAATGTATAATGTTGTTCAGCCAGTTACTCCATTTGATTAAATTCACTTATATAATTACATTAATAACGCCATAACCAAGGAGACCAGGTAACCTAAACGAGCTGAGGAGATAGCTGTGAAGTCACACCAAAA
The DNA here is from genome assembly GCA_963995525.1 of Escarpia spicata. Lineage (NCBI taxonomy): Eukaryota > Metazoa > Annelida > Polychaeta > Sabellida > Siboglinidae > Escarpia > Escarpia spicata. The sequence goes on from OZ023209.1 coordinate 49,649,613, forward strand.
GATAAAAGAGAAATTTATAGAAAATGTGTAGAATTGAAACGAGCGAAAAGAAAACCATTGACGCGGTACATAATGGTGATTCAACACATTGTTGAGTAACCCGTAAGGTAAATCGAATGAGGTGTGTTTGATGAGATACACATGGGTAGTTGTAGGAATTTATATCGTCAACACAAATCGCCCAGTTCTCATAGGAATTACTCGTACTTTTGTGTACGTCTAAATTAAGAAGATAACATGTAATTATAGTATTCCATTGTAAAGTCTCTCTTGATTTTACCAAATGGACGATTAAACGTAGCAAACACGCAGAGCATGTCGTAATCGAGTGTAGGATATAATTTCTCATTGTCAACATTTATTTGAAATGAGACGACCAAAAACAAATCAAATTGACGCGATACCTATGAATGCACACTCGATTGGGAAACAAGAAATTATGTCGGGTGAACAGAATATATAAAGTACAAGTAAATCTAATGCATCAACAATGGAAACAACATACTTGTCTCACAATGAGTTCCATTGAATCCTCCCAAACATGTGCAGTTGTACGAGTTGATGTCGTCAACACAAGTCGCTCCGTTCTCGCAGGGATTACTCGAACATTCATCTATGTCTAAATAAAAAGACAACAATTAAATACAGCAGTCGTTAACAATGTTGCTAATAATTATTTCATAACTATTCATAACGTTGACATGCTCATCGAAACTGATGTAACTAAATGATCGAAATAACATGATACCTTTGAAAGCACACTCATGGGTGAAAACGTACATTAGAAAATTTGTCACAATGCGAATTGGATGAAGTAGCTTTAATAAAGTACAACTTAATTTTATGCATGAAGATCGAAAACAACCTACTTGTTTCACAATGAGTTCCATTGAATCCTTCGACACATGTGCAGTTGTACGAATTGATGTCGTCAACACAAGTCGCTCCGTTCTCGCAGGGATTACTCGCACATTCCTGGATGTCTAATATTAGAAGCAATACAAAATAATAGTAGTCGATTACAACGTAGCTCCTGATCATGCCGAAAGAATTCACAACATATAACTCACAAGCAAATATGTTGTAGCAGATAGAAGGAAGCTATCATCTTTCTTCAATATAAGTTCAAATTATGCGAGATGGCATGTGTTAATTTCAAGTGTTTATTGGTAAATCTTATTAAACCATGTAATTTAATTAATTAACCTTTCCAGAAAATTGTCCCATGCTGAAGACGAGCGGAAATAAATTGACTTGAGGGGGAACTTATACGGATGCATTCAAAGGTGAAAGGCCACATGATAGAATACCTCAGTATGTGAATCGAGAATATACGAATTACAAGTGAACATCAATTGTTATAATGCGCCAATATTGAACACAACTTACTCGTCTCACAAAGAGTTCCATTGAATCCTTCCACACATGTGCAGTTGTATGAATTGATGTCGTCAACACAAGTCGCCCCGTTCTCGCAAGGATTACTCGCACACTCGTCTATGTCTAAAGTTACACGGTATAATTTAATTACAGTCAGTATATTATTCTAAAGAAGCTCTTGATTACAGCAGAAGATAACGCACAAGCGGCACACACGCGTAACGATATTTCAATTGAGAGCAAAGCGCTTTTCTTTATAGGAAGTTAAGTTAAAATGAGACTTTCATGTACGGGTTGATTTCTGTCATTAATGTATAATGTTGTTCAGCCAGTTACTCCATTTGATTAAATTCACTTATATAATTACATTAATAACGCCATAACCAAGGAGACCAGGTAACCTAAACGAGCTGAGGAGATAGCTGTGAAGTCACACCAAAAGATAAAAGAGAAATTTATAGAAAATGTGTAGAATTGAAACGAGCGAAAAGAAAACCATTGACGCGGTACATAATGGTGATTCAACACATTGTTGAGTAACCCGTAAGGTAAATCGAATGAGGTGTGTTTGATGAGATACACATGGGTAGTTGTAGGAATTTATATCGTCAACACAAATCGCCCAGTTCTCATAGGAATTACTCGTACTTTTGTGTACGTCTAAATTAAGAAGATAACATGTAATTATAGTATTCCATTGTAAAGTCTCTCTTGATTTTACCAAATGGACGATTAAACGTAGCAAACACGCAGAGCATGTCGTAATCGAGTGTAGGATATAATTTCTCATTGTCAACATTTATTTGAAATGAGACGACCAAAAACAAATCAAATTGACGCGATACCTATGAATGCACACTCGATTGGGAAACAAGAAATTATGTCGGGTGAACAGAATATATAAAGTACAAGTAAATCTAATGCATCAACAATGGAAACAACATACTTGTCTCACAATGAGTTCCATTGAATCCTCCCAAACATGTGCAGTTGTACGAGTTGATGTCGTCAACACAAGTCGCTCCGTTCTCGCAGGGATTACTCGAACATTCATCTATGTCTAAATAAAAAGACAACAATTAAATACAGCAGTCGTTAACAATGTTGCTAATAATTATTTCATAACTATTCATAACGTTGACATGCTCATCGAAACTGATGTAACTAAATGATCGAAATAACATGATACCTTTGAAAGCACACTCATGGGTGAAAACGTACATTAGAAAATTTGTCACAATGCGAATTGGATGAAGTAGCTTTAATAAAGTACAACTTAATTTTATGCATGAAGATCGAAAACAACCTACTTGTTTCACAATGAGTTCCATTGAATCCTTCGACACATGTGCAGTTGTACGAATTGATGTCGTCAACACAAGTCGCTCCGTTCTCGCAGGGATTACTCGCACATTCCTGGATGTCTAATATTAGAAGCAATACAAAATAATAGTAGTCGATTACAACGTAGCTCCTGATCATGCCGAAAGAATTCACAACATATAACTCACAAGCAAATATGTTGTAGCAGATAGAAGGAAGCTATCATCTTTCTTCAATATAAGTTCAAATTATGCGAGATGGCATGTGTTAATTTCAAGTGTTTATTGGTAAATCTTATTAAACCATGTAATTTAATTAATTAACCTTTCCAGAAAATTGTCCCATGCTGAAGACGAGCGGAAATAAATTGACTTGAGGGGGAACTTATACGGATGCATTCAAAGGTGAAAGGCCACATGATAGAATACCTCAGTATGTGAATCGAGAATATACGAATTACAAGTGAACATCAATTGTTATAATGCGCCAATATTGAACACAACTTACTCGTCTCACAAAGAGTTCCATTGAATCCTTCCACACATGTGCAGTTGTATGAATTGATGTCGTCAACACAAGTCGCCCCGTTCTCGCAAGGATTACTCGCACACTCGTCTATGTCTAAAGTTACACGGTATAATTTAATTACAGTCAGTATATTATTCTAAAGAAGCTCTTGATTACAGCAGAAGATAACGCACAAGCGGCACACACGCGTAACGATATTTCAATTGAGAGCAAAGCGCTTTTCTTTATAGGAAGTTAAGTTAAAATGAGACTTTCATGTACGGGTTGATTTCTGTCATTAATGTATAATGTTGTTCAGCCAGTTACTCCATTTGATTAAATTCACTTATATAATTACATTAATAACGCCATAACCAAGGAGACCAGGTAACCTAAACGAGCTGAGGAGATAGCTGTGAAGTCACACCAAAAGATAAAAGAGAAATTTATAGAAAATGTGTAGAATTGAAACGAGCGAAAAGAAAACCATTGACGCGGTACATAATGGTGATTCAACACATTGTTGAGTAACCCGTAAGGTAAATCGAATGAGGTGTGTTTGATGAGATACACATGGGTAGTTGTAGGAATTTATATCGTCAACACAAATCGCCCAGTTCTCATAGGAATTACTCGTACTTTTGTGTACGTCTAAATTAAGAAGATAACATGTAATTATAGTATTCCATTGTAAAGTCTCTCTTGATTTTACCAAATGGACGATTAAACGTAGCAAACACGCAGAGCATGTCGTAATCGAGTGTAGGATATAATTTCTCATTGTCAACATTTATTTGAAATGAGACGACCAAAAACAAATCAAATTGACGCGATACCTATGAATGCACACTCGATTGGGAAACAAGAAATTATGTCGGGTGAACAGAATATATAAAGTACAAGTAAATCTAATGCATCAACAATGGAAACAACATACTTGTCTCACAATGAGTTCCATTGAATCCTCCCAAACATGTGCAGTTGTACGAGTTGATGTCGTCAACACAAGTCGCTCCGTTCTCGCAGGGATTACTCGAACATTCATCTATGTCTAAATAAAAAGACAACAATTAAATACAGCAGTCGTTAACAATGTTGCTAATAATTATTTCATAACTATTCATAACGTTGACATGCTCATCGAAACTGATGTAACTAAATGATCGAAATAACATGATACCTTTGAAAGCACACTCATGGGTGAAAACGTACATTAGAAAATTTGTCACAATGCGAATTGGATGAAGTAGCTTTAATAAAGTACAACTTAATTTTATGCATGAAGATCGAAAACAACCTACTTGTTTCACAATGAGTTCCATTGAATCCTTCGACACATGTGCAGTTGTACGAATTGATGTCGTCAACACAAGTCGCTCCGTTCTCGCAGGGATTACTCGCACATTCCTGGATGTCTAATATTAGAAGCAATACAAAATAATAGTAGTCGATTACAACGTAGCTCCTGATCATGCCGAAAGAATTCACAACATATAACTCACAAGCAAATATGTTGTAGCAGATAGAAGGAAGCTATCATCTTTCTTCAATATAAGTTCAAATTATGCGAGATGGCATGTGTTAATTTCAAGTGTTTATTGGTAAATCTTATTAAACCATGTAATTTAATTAATTAACCTTTCCAGAAAATTGTCCCATGCTGAAGACGAGCGGAAATAAATTGACTTGAGGGGGAACTTATACGGATGCATTCAAAGGTGAAAGGCCACATGATAGAATACCTCAGTATGTGAATCGAGAATATACGAATTACAAGTGAACATCAATTGTTATAATGCGCCAATATTGAACACAACTTACTCGTCTCACAAAGAGTTCCATTGAATCCTTCCACACATGTGCAGTTGTATGAATTGATGTCGTCAACACAAGTCGCCCCGTTCTCGCAAGGATTACTCGCACACTCGTCTATGTCTAAAGTTACACGGTATAATTTAATTACAGTCAGTATATTATTCTAAAGAAGCTCTTGATTACAGCAGAAGATAACGCACAAGCGGCACACACGCGTAACGATATTTCAATTGAGAGCAAAGCGCTTTTCTTTATAGGAAGTTAAGTTAAAATGAGACTTTCATGTACGGGTTGATTTCTGTCATTAATGTATAATGTTGTTCAGCCAGTTACTCCATTTGATTAAATTCACTTATATAATTACATTAATAACGCCATAACCAAGGAGACCAGGTAACCTAAACGAGCTGAGGAGATAGCTGTGAAGTCACACCAAAAGATAAAAGAGAAATTTATAGAAAATGTGTAGAATTGAAACGAGCGAAAAGAAAACCATTGACGCGGTACATAATGGTGATTCAACACATTGTTGAGTAACCCGTAAGGTAAATCGAATGAGGTGTGTTTGATGAGATACACATGGGTAGTTGTAGGAATTTATATCGTCAACACAAATCGCCCAGTTCTCATAGGAATTACTCGTACTTTTGTGTACGTCTAAATTAAGAAGATAACATGTAATTATAGTATTCCATTGTAAAGTCTCTCTTGATTTTACCAAATGGACGATTAAACGTAGCAAACACGCAGAGCATGTCGTAATCGAGTGTAGGATATAATTTCTCATTGTCAACATTTATTTGAAATGAGACGACCAAAAACAAATCAAATTGACGCGATACCTATGAATGCACACTCGATTGGGAAACAAGAAATTATGTCGGGTGAACAGAATATATAAAGTACAAGTAAATCTAATGCATCAACAATGGAAACAACATACTTGTCTCACAATGAGTTCCATTGAATCCTCCCAAACATGTGCAGTTGTACGAGTTGATGTCGTCAACACAAGTCGCTCCGTTCTCGCAGGGATTACTCGAACATTCATCTATGTCTAAATAAAAAGACAACAATTAAATACAGCAGTCGTTAACAATGTTGCTAATAATTATTTCATAACTATTCATAACGTTGACATGCTCATCGAAACTGATGTAACTAAATGATCGAAATAACATGATACCTTTGAAAGCACACTCATGGGTGAAAACGTACATTAGAAAATTTGTCACAATGCGAATTGGATGAAGTAGCTTTAATAAAGTACAACTTAATTTTATGCATGAAGATCGAAAACAACCTACTTGTTTCACAATGAGTTCCATTGAATCCTTCGACACATGTGCAGTTGTACGAATTGATGTCGTCAACACAAGTCGCTCCGTTCTCGCAGGGATTACTCGCACATTCCTGGATGTCTAATATTAGAAGCAATACAAAATAATAGTAGTCGATTACAACGTAGCTCCTGATCATGCCGAAAGAATTCACAACATATAACTCACAAGCAAATATGTTGTAGCAGATAGAAGGAAGCTATCATCTTTCTTCAATATAAGTTCAAATTATGCGAGATGGCATGTGTTAATTTCAAGTGTTTATTGGTAAATCTTATTAAACCATGTAATTTAATTAATTAACCTTTCCAGAAAATTGTCCCATGCTGAAGACGAGCGGAAATAAATTGACTTGAGGGGGAACTTATACGGATGCATTCAAAGGTGAAAGGCCACATGATAGAATACCTCAGTATGTGAATCGAGAATATACGAATTACAAGTGAACATCAATTGTTATAATGCGCCAATATTGAACACAACTTACTCGTCTCACAAAGAGTTCCATTGAATCCTTCCACACATGTGCAGTTGTATGAATTGATGTCGTCAACACAAGTCGCCCCGTTCTCGCAAGGATTACTCGCACACTCGTCTATGTCTAAAGTTACACGGTATAATTTAATTACAGTCAGTATATTATTCTAAAGAAGCTCTTGATTACAGCAGAAGATAACGCACAAGCGGCACACACGCGTAACGATATTTCAATTGAGAGCAAAGCGCTTTTCTTTATAGGAAGTTAAGTTAAAATGAGACTTTCATGTACGGGTTGATTTCTGTCATTAATTTATAATGTTGTTCAGCCAGTTACTCCATTTGATTAAATTCACTTATATAATTACATTAATAACGTCATAGCCAAGGAGACCAGGTAACCTAAACGAGCTGAGGAGATAGCTGTGAAGTCACACCAAAAGATAAAAGAGAAATTTATAGAAAATGTGTAGAATTGAAACGAGCGAAAAGAAAACCATTGACGCGGTACATAATGGTGATTCAACACATTGTTGAGTAACCCGTAAGGTAAATCGAATGAGGTGTGTTTGATGAGATACACATGGGTAGTTGTAGGAATTTATATCGTCAACACAAATCGCCCAGTTCTCATAGGAATTACTCGTACTTTTGTGTACGTCTAAATTAAGAAGATAACATGTAATTATAGTATTCCATTGTAAAGTCTCTCTTGATTTTACCAAATGGACGATTAAACGTAGCAAACACGCAGAGCATGTCGTAATCGAGTGTAGGATATAATTTCTCATTGTCAACATTTATTTGAAATGAGACGACCAAAAACAAATCAAATTGACGCGATACTTATGAATGCACACTCGATTGGGGAACAAGAAATTATGTCGGGTGAACAGAATATATAAAGTACAAGTTAATCTAATGCATCAACAATGGAAACAACTTACTTGTCTCACAATGAGTTCCATTGAATCCTCCCAAACATGTGCAGTTGTACGAGTTGATGTCGTCAACACAAGTCGCTCCGTTCTCGCAGGGATTACTCGAACATTCATCTATGTCTAAATAAAAAGACAACAATTAAATACAGCAGTCGTTAACAATGTTGCTAATAATTATTTCATAACTATTCATAACGTTGATATGCTCATCGAAACTGATGTAACTAAATGATCGAAATAACATGATACCTTTGAAAGCACACTCATGGGTGAAAACGTACATTAGAAAATTTGTCACAATGCGAATTGGATGAAGTAGCTTTAATAAAGTACAACTTAATTTTATGCATGAAGATCGAAAACAACCTACTTGTTTCACAATGAGTTCCATTGAATCCTTCGACACATGTGCAGTTGTACGAATTGATGTCGTCAACACAAGTCGCTCCGTTCTCGCAGGGATTACTCGCACATTCCTGGATGTCTAATATTAGAAGCAATACAAAATAATAGTAGTCGATTACAACGTAGCTCCTGATCATGCCGAAAGAATTCACAACATATAACTCACAAGCAAATATGTTGTAGCAGATAGAAGGAAGCTATCATCTTTCTTCAATATAAGTTCAAATTATGCGAGATGGCATGTGTTAATTTCAAGTGTTTATTGGTAAATCTTATTAAACCATGTAATTTAATTAATTAACCTTTCCAGAAAATTGTCCCATGCTGAAGACGAGCGGAAATAAATTGACTTGAGGGGGAACTTATACGGATGCATTCAAAGGTGAAAGGCCACATGATAGAATACCTCAGTATGTGAATCGAGAATATACGAATTACAAGTGAACATCAATTGTTATAATGCGCCAATATTGAACACAACTTACTCGTCTCACAAAGAGTTCCATTGAATCCTTCCACACATGTGCAGTTGTATGAATTGATGTCGTCAACACAAGTCGCCCCGTTCTCGCAAGGATTACTCGCACACTCGTCTATGTCTAAAGTTACACGGTATAATTTAATTACAGTCAGTATATTATTCTAAAGAAGCTCTTGATTACAGCAGAAGATAACGCACAAGCGGCACACACGCGTAACGATATTTCAATTGAGAGCAAAGCGCTTTTCTTTATAGGAAGTTAAGTTAAAATGAGACTTTCATGTACGGGTTGATTTCTGTCATTAATTTATAATGTTGTTCAGCCAGTTACTCCATTTGATTAAATTCACTTATATAATTACATTAATAACGCCATAACCAAGGAGACCAGGTAACCTAAACGAGCTGAGGAGATAGCTGTGAAGTCACACCAAAAGATAAAAGAGAAATTTATAGAAAATGTGTAGAATTGAAACGAGCGAAAAGAAAACCATTGACGCGGTACATAATGGTGATTCAACACATTGTTGAGTAACCCGTAAGGTAAATCGAATGAGGTGTGTTTGATGAGATACACATGGGTAGTTGTAGGAATTTATATCGTCAACACAAATCGCCCAGTTCTCATAGGAATTACTCGTACTTTTGTGTACGTCTAAATTAAGAAGATAACATGTAATTATAGTATTCCATTGTAAAGTCTCTCTTGATTTTACCAAATGGACGATTAAACGTAGCAAACACGCAGAGCATGTCGTAATCGAGTGTAGGATATAATTTCTCATTGTCAACATTTATTTGAAATGAGACGACCAAAAACAAATCAAATTGACGCGATACCTATGAATGCACACTCGATTGGGGAACAAGAAATTATGTCGGGTGAACAGAATATATAAAGTACAAGTTAATCTAATGCATCAACAATGGAAACAACTTACTTGTCTCACAATGAGTTCCATTGAATCCTCCCAAACATGTGCAGTTGTACGAGTTGATGTCGTCAACACAAGTCGCTCCGTTCTCGCAGGGATTACTCGAACATTCATCTATGTCTAAATAAAAAGACAACAATTAAATACAGCAGTCGTTAACAATGTTGCTAATAATTATTTCATAACTATTCATAACGTTGACATGCTCATCGAAACTGATGTAACTAACTGATCGAAATAACATGATACCTTTGAAAGCACACTCATGGGTGAAAACGTACATTAGAAAATTTGTCACAATGCGAATTGGATGAAGTAGCTTTAATAAAGTACAACTTAATTTTATGCATGAAGATCGAAAACAACCTACTTGTTTCACAATGAGTTCCATTGAATCCTTCGACACATGTGCAGTTGTACGAATTGATGTCGTCAACACAAGTCGCTCCGTTCTCGCAGGGATTACTCGCACATTCCTGGATGTCTAATATTAGAAGCAATACAAAATAATAGTAGTCGATTACAACGTAGCTCCTGATCATGCCGAAAGAATTCACAACATATAACTCACAAGCAAATATGTTGTAGCAGATAGAAGGAAGCTATCATCTTTCTTCAATATAAGTTCAAATTATGCGAGATGGCATGTGTTAATTTCAAGTGTTTATTGGTAAATCTTATTAAACCATGTAATTTAATTAATTAACTTTTCCAGAAAATTGTCCCATGCTGAAGACGAGCGGAAATAAATTGACTTGAGGGGGAACTTATACGGATGCATTCAAAGGTGAAAGGCCACATGATAGAATACCTCAGTATGTGAATCGAGAATTTACGAAATACAAGTGAACATCAATTGTTATAATGCGCCAATACTGAACACAACTTACTCGTCTCACAATGAGTTCCATTGAATCCTTCCACACATGTGCAGTTGTATGAATTGATGTCGTCAACACAAGTCGCCCCGTTCTCGCAAGGATTACTCGCACACTCGTCTATGTCTAAAGTTACACGGTATAATTTAATTACAGTCAGTATATTATTCTAAAGAAGCTCTTGATTACAGCAGAAGATAACGCACAAGCGGCACACACGCGTAACGATATTTCAATTGAGAGCAAAGCGCTTTTCTTTATAGGAAGTTAAGTTAAAATGAGACTTTCATGTACGGGTTGATTTCTGTCATTAATTTATAATCTTGTTCAGCCAGTTACTCCATTTGATTAAATTCACTTATATAATTACATTAACAACGCCATAACCAAGGAGACCAGGTAACCTAAACGAGCTGAGGAGATAGCTGTGAAGTCACACCAAAATATAAAAGAGAAATTTATAGAAAATGTGTAGAATTGAAACGAGCGAAAAGAAAACCATTGACGCGGTACATAATGGTGATTCAACACATTGTTGAGTAACCCGTAAGGTAAATCGAATGAGGTGTGTTTGATGAGATACACATGGGTAGTTGTAGGAATTTATATCGTCAACACAAATCGCCCAGTTCTCATAGGAATTACTCGTACTTTTGTGTACGTCTAAATTAAGAAGATAACATGTAATTATAGTATTCCATTGTAAAGTCTCTCTTGATTTTACCAAATGGACGATTAAACGTAGCAAACACGCAGAGCATGTCGTAATCGAGTGTAGGATATAATTTCTCATTGTCAACATTTATTTGAAATGAGACGACCAAAAACAAATCAAATTGACGCGATACCTATGAATGCACACTCGATTGGGGAACAAGAAATTATGTCGGGTGAACAGAATATATAAAGTACAAGTTAATCTAATGCATCAACAATGGAAACAACTTACTTGTCTCACAATGAGTTCCATTGAATCCTCCCAAACATGTGCAGTTGTACGAGTTGATGTCGTCAACACAAGTCGCTCCGTTCTCGCAGGGATTACTCGAACATTCATCTATGTCTAAATAAAAAGACAACAATTAAATACAGCAGTCGTTAACAATGTTGCTAATCATTATTTCATAACTATTCATAACGTTGACATGCTCATCGAAACTGATGTAACTAACTGATCGAAATAACATGATACCTTTGAAAGCACACTCATGGGTGAAAACGTACATTAGAAAATGTGTCACAATGCGAATTGGATGAAGTAGCTTTAATAAAGTACAACTTAATTTTATGCATGAAGATCGAAAACAACCTACTTGTTTCACAATGAGTTCCATTGAATCCTTCGACACATGTGCAGTTGTACGAATTGATGTCGTCAACACAAGTCGCTCCGTTCTCGCAGGGATTACTCGCACATTCCTGGATGTCTAATATTAGAAGCAATACAAAATAATAGTAGTCGATTACAACGTAGCTCCTGATCATGCCGAAAGAATTCACAACATATAACTCACAAGCAAATATGTTGTAGCAGATAGAAGGAAGCTATCATCTTTCTTCAATATAAGTTCAAATTATGCGAGATGGCATGTGTTAATTTCAAGTGTTTATTGGTAAATCTTATTAAACCATGTAATTTAATTAATTAACCTTTCCAGAAAATTGTCCCATGCTGAAGACGAGCGGAAATAAATTGACTTGAGGGGGAACTTATACGGATGCATTCAAAGGTGAAAGGCCACATGATAGAATACCTCAGTATGTGAATCGAGAATATACGAATTACAAGTGAACATCAATTGTTATAATGCGCCAATATTGAACACAACTTACTCGTCTCACAAAGAGTTCCATTGAATCCTTCCACACATGTGCAGTTGTATGAATTGATGTCGTCAACACAAGTCGCCCCGTTCTCGCAAGGATTACTCGCACACTCGTCTATGTCTAAAGTTACACGGTATAATTTAATTACAGTCAGTATATTATTCTAAAGAAGCTCTTGATTACAGCAGAAGATAATGCACAAGCGGCACACACGCGTAACGATATTTCAATTGAGAGCAAAGCGCTTTTCTTTATAGGAAGTTAAGTTAAAATGAGCCTTTCATGTACGGGTTGATTTCTGTCATTAATTTATAATGTTGTTCAGCCAGTTACTCCATTTGATTAAATTCACTTATATAATTACATTAATAACGCCATAACCAAGGAGACCAGGTAACCTAAACGAGCTGAGGAGATAGCTGTGAAGTCACACCAAAAGATAAAAGAGAAATTTATAGAAAATGTGTAGAATTGAAACGAGCGAAAAGAAAACCATTGACGCGGTACATAATGGTGATTCAACACATTGTTGAGTAACCCGTAAGGTAAATCGAATGAGGTGTGTTTGATGAGATACACATGGGTAGTTGTAGGAATTTATATCGTCAACACAAATCGCCCAGTTCTCATAGGAATTACTCGTACTTTTGTGTACGTCTAAATTAAGAAGATAACATGTAATTATAGTATTCCATTGTAAAGTCTCTCTTGATTTTACCAAATGGACGATTAAACGTAGCAAACACGCAGAGCATGTCGTAATCGAGTGTAGGATATAATTTCTCATTGTCAACATTTATTTGAAATGAGACGACCAAAAACAAATCAAATTGACGCGATACCTATGAATGCACACTCGATTGGGGAACAAGAAATTATGTCGGGTGAACAGAATATATAAAGTACAAGTTAATCTAATGCATCAACAATGGAAACAACTTACTTGTCTCACAATGAGTTCCATTGAATCCTCCCAAACATGTGCAGTTGTACGAGTTGATGTCGTCAACACAAGTCGCTCCGTTCTCGCAGGGATTACTCGAACATTCATCTATGTCTAAATAAAAAGACAACAATTAAATACAGCAGTCGTTAACAATGTTGCTAATAATTATTTCATAACTATTCATAACGTTGACATGCTCATCGAAACTGATGTAACTAACTGATCGAAATAACATGATACCTTTGAAAGCACACTCATGGGTGAAAACGTACATTAGAAAATTTTTCACAATGCGAATTGGATGAAGTAGCTTTAATAAAGTACAACTTAATTTTATGCATGAAGATCGAAAACAACCTACTTGTTTCACAATGAGTTCCATTGAATCCTTCGACACATGTGCAGTTGTACGAATTGATGTCGTCAACACAAGTCGCTCCGTTCTCGCAGGGATTACTCGCACATTCCTGGATGTCTAATATTAGAAGCAATACAAAATAATAGTAGTCGATTACAACGTAGCTCCTGATCATGCCGAAAGAATTCACAACATATAACTCACAAGCAAATATGTTGTAGCAGATAGAAGGAAGCTATCATCTTTCTTCAATATAAGTTCAAATTATGCGAGATGGCATGTGTTAATTTCAAGTGTTTATTGGTAAATCTTATTAAACCATGTAATTTAATTAATTAACCTTTCCAGAAAATTGTCCCATGCTGAAGACGAGCGGAAATAAATTGACTTGAGGGGGAACTTATACGGATGCATTCAAAGGTGAAAGGCCACATGATAGAATACCTCAGTATGTGAATCGAGAATTTACGAAATACAAGTGAACATCAATTGTTATAATGCGCCAATACTGAACACAACTTACTCGTCTCACAATGAGTTCCATTGAATCCTTCCACACATGTGCAGTTGTATGAATTGATGTCGTCAACACAAGTCGCCCCGTTCTCGCAAGGATTACTCGCACACTCGTCTATGTCTAAAGTTACACGGTATAATTTAATTACAGTCAGTATATTATTCTAAAGAAGCTCTTGATTACAGCAGAAGATAACGCACAAGCGGCACACACGCGTAACGATATTTCAATTGAGAGCAAAGCGCTTTTCTTTATAGGAAGTTAAGTTAAAATGAGACTTTCATGTACGGGTTGATTTCTGTCATTAATTTATAATCTTGTTCAGCCAGTTACTCCATTTGATTAAATTCACTTATATAATTACATTAACAACGCCATAACCAAGGAGACCAGGTAACCTAAACGAGCTGAGGAGATAGCTGTGAAGTCACACCAAAATATAAAAGAGAAATTTATAGAAAATGTGTAGAATTGAAACGAGCGAAAAGAAAACCATTGACGCGGTACATAATGGTGATTCAACACATTGTTGAGTAACCCGTAAGGTAAATCGAATGAGGTGTGTTTGATGAGATACACATGGGTAGTTGTAGGAATTTATATCGTCAACACAAATCGCCCAGTTCTCATAGGAATTACTCGTACTTTTGTGTACGTCTAAATTAAGAAGATAACATGTAATTATAGTATTCCATTGTAAAGTCTCTCTTGATTTTACCAAATGGACGATTAAACGTAGCAAACACGCAGAGCATGTCGTAATCGAGTGTAGGATATAATTTCTCATTGTCAACATTTATTTGAAATGAGACGACCAAAAACAAATCAAATTGACGCGATACCTATGAATGCACACTCGATTGGGAAACAAGAAATTATGTCGGGTGAACAGAATATATAAAGTACAAGTTAATCTAATGCATCAACAATGGAAACAACTTACTTGTCTCACAATGAGTTCCATTGAATCCTCCCAAACATGTGCAGTTGTACGAGTTGATGTCGTCAACACAAGTCGCTCCGTTCTCGCAGGGATTACTCGAACATTCATCTATGTCTAAATATAAAGACAACAATTAAATACAGCAGTCGTTAACAATGTTGCTAATAATTATTTCATAACTATTCATAACGTTGACATGCTCATCAAAACTGATGTAACTAACAGATCGAAATAACATGATACCTTTGAAAGCACACTCATGGGTGAAAACGTACATTAGAAAATTTGTCACAATGCGAATTGGATGAAGTAGCTTTAATAAAGTACAACTTAATTTTATGCATGAAGATCGAACACAACCTAATTGTTTCACAATGAGTTCCATTGAATCCTTCGACACATGTGCAGTTGTACGAATTGATGTCGTCAACACAAGTCGCTCCGTTCTCGCAGGGATTACTCGCACATTCCTGGATGTCTAATATTAGAAGCAATACAAAATAATAGTAGTCGATTACAACGTAGCTCCTGATCATGCCGAAAGAATTCACAACATATAACTCACAAGCAAATATGTTGTAGCAGATAGAAGGAAGCTATCATCTTTCTTCAATATAAGTTCAAATTATGCGAGATGGCATGTGTTAATTTCAAGTGTTTATTGGTAAATCTTATTAAACCATGTAATTTAATTAATTAACCTTTCCAGAAAATTGTCCCATGCTGAAGACGAGCGGAAATAAATTGACTTGAGGGGGAACTTATACGGATGCATTCAAAGGTGAAAGGCCACATGATAGAATACCTCAGTATGTGAATCGAGAATATACGAATTACAAGTGAACATCAATTGTTATAATGCGCCAATATTGAACACAACTTACTCGTCTCACAAAGAGTTCCATTGAATCCTTCCACACATGTGCAGTTGTATGAATTGATGTCGTCAACACAAGTCGCCCCGTTCTCGCAAGGATTACTCGCACACTCGTCTATGTCTAAAGTTACACGGTATAATTTAATTACAGTCAGTATATTATTCTAAAGAAGCTCTTGATTACAGCAGAAGATAACGCACAAGCGGCACACACGCGTAACGATATTTCAATTGAGAGCAAAGCGCTTTTCTTTATAGGAAGTTAAGTTAAAACGAGACTTTCATGTACGGGTTGATTTCTGTCATTAATGTATAATGTTGTTCAGCCAGTTACTCCATTTGATTAAATTCACTTATATAATTACATTAATAACGCCATAACCAAGGAGACCAGGTAACCTAAACGAGCTGAGGAGATAGCTGTGAAGTCACACCAAAAGATAAAAGAGAAATTTATAGAAAATGTGTAGAATTGAAACGAGCGAAAAGAAAACCATTGACGCGGTACATAATGGTGATTCAACACATTGTTGAGTAACCCGTAAGGTAAATCGAATGAGGTGTGTTTGATGAGATACACATGGGTAGTTGTAGGAATTTATATCGTCAACACAAATCGCCCAGTTCTCATAGGAATTACTCGTACTTTTGTGTACGTCTAAATTAAGAAGATAATATGTAATTATAGTATTCCATTGTAAAGTCTCTCTTGATTTTACCAAATGGACGATTAAACGTAGCAAACACGCAGAGCATGTCGTAATCGAGTGTAGGATATAATTTCTCATTGTCAACATTTATTTGAAATGAGACGACCAAAAACAAATCAAATTGACGCGATACCTATGAATGCACACTCGATTGGGGAACAAGAAATTATGTCGGGTGAACAGAATATATAAAGTACAAGTTAATCTAATGCATCAACAATGGAAACAACTTACTTGTCTCACAATGAGTTCCATTGAATCCTCCCAAACATGTGCAGTTGTACGAGTTGATGTCGTCAACACAAGTCGCTCCGTTCTCGCAGGGATTACTCGAACATTCATCTATGTCTAAATAAAAAGACAACAATTAAATACAGCAGTCGTTAACAATGTTGCTAATCATTATTTCATAACTATTCATAACGTTGACATGCTCATCGAAACTGATGTAACTAACTGATCGAAATAACATGATACCTTTGAAAGCACACTCATGGGTGAAAACGTACATTAGAAAATGTGTCACAATGCGAATTGGATGAAGTAGCTTTAATAAAGTACAACTTAATTTTATGCATGAAGATCGAAAACAACCTACTTGTTTCACAATGAGTTCCATTGAATCCTTCGACACATGTGCAGTTGTACGAATTGATGTCGTCAACACAAGTCGCTCCGTTCTCGCAGGGATTACTCGCACATTCCTGGATGTCTAATATTAGAAGCAATACAAAATAATAGTAGTCGATTACAACGTAGCTCCTGATCATGCCGAAAGAATTCACAACATATAACTCACAAGCAAATATGTTGTAGCAGATAGAAGGAAGCTATCATCTTTCTTCAATATAAGTTCAAATTATGCGAGATGGCATGTGTTAATTTCAAGTGTTTATTGGTAAATCTTATTAAACCATGTAATTTAATTAATTAACCTTTCCAGAAAATTGTCCCATGCTGAAGACGAGCGGAAATAAATTGACTTGAGGGGGAACTTATACGGATGCATTCAAAGGTGAAAGGCCACATGATAGAATACCTCAGTATGTGAATCGAGAATATACGAATTACAAGTGAACATCAATTGTTATAATGCGCCAATATTGAACACAACTTACTCGTCTCACAAAGAGTTCCATTGAATCCTTCCACACATGTGCAGTTGTATGAATTGATGTCGTCAACACAAGTCGCCCCGTTCTCGCAAGGATTACTCGCACACTCGTCTATGTCTAAAGTTACACGGTATAATTTAATTACAGTCAGTATATTATTCTAAAGAAGCTCTTGATTACAGCAGAAGATAATGCACAAGCGGCACACACGCGTAACGATATTTCAATTGAGAGCAAAGCGCTTTTCTTTATAGGAAGTTAAGTTAAAATGAGACTTTCATGTACGGGTTGATTTCTGTCATTAATTTATAATGTTGTTCAGCCAGTTACTCCATTTGATTAAATTCACTTATATAATTACATTAATAACGCCATAACCAAGGAGACCAGGTAACCTAAACGAGCTGAGGAGATAGCTGTGAAGTCACACCAAAAGATAAAAGAGAAATTTATAGAAAATGTGTAGAATTGAAACGAGCGAAAAGAAAACCATTGACGCGGTACATAATGGTGATTCAACACATTGTTGAGTAACCCGTAAGGTAAATCGAATGAGGTGTGTTTGATGAGATACACATGGGTAGTTGTAGGAATTTATATCGTCAACACAAATCGCCCAGTTCTCATAGGAATTACTCGTACTTTTGTGTACGTCTAAATTAAGAAGATAACATGTAATTATAGTATTCCATTGTAAAGTCTCTCTTGATTTTACCAAATGGACGATTAAACGTAGCAAACACGCAGAGCATGTCGTAATCGAGTGTAGGATATAATTTCTCATTGTCAACATTTATTTGAAATGAGACGACCAAAAACAAATCAAATTGACGCGATACCTATGAATGCACACTCGATTGGGGAACAAGAAATTATGTCGGGTGAACAGAATATATAAAGTACAAGTTAATCTAATGCATCAACAATGGAAACAACTTACTTGTCTCACAATGAGTTCCATTGAATCCTCCCAAACATGTGCAGTTGTACGAGTTGATGTCGTCAACACAAGTCGCTCCGTTCTCGCAGGGATTACTCGAACATTCATCTATGTCTAAATAAAAAGACAACAATTAAATACAGCAGTCGTTAACAATGTTGCTAATAATTATTTCATAACTATTCATAACGTTGACATGCTCATCGAAACTGATGTAACTAACTGATCGAAATAACATGATACCTTTGAAAGCACACTCATGGGTGAAAACGTACATTAGAAAATTTGTCACAATGCGAATTGGATGAAGTAGCTTTAATAAAGTACAACTTAATTTTATGCATGAAGATCGAAAACAACCTACTTGTTTCACAATGAGTTCCATTGAATCCTTCGACACATGTGCAGTTGTACGAATTGATGTCGTCAACACAAGTCGCTCCGTTCTCGCAGGGATTACTCGCACATTCCTGGATGTCTAATATTAGAAGCAATACAAAATAATAGTAGTCGATTACAACGTAGCTCCTGATCATGCCGAAAGAATTCACAACATATAACTCACAAGCAAATATGTTGTAGCAGATAGAAGGAAGCTATCATCTTTCTTCAATATAAGTTCAAATTATGCGAGATGGCATGTGTTAATTTCAAGTGTTTATTGGTAAATCTTATTAAACCATGTAATTAAATTAATTAACCTTTCCAGAAAATTGTCCCATGCTGAAGACCAGCGGAAATAAATTGACTTGAGGGGGAACTTATACGGATGCATTCAAGGGTGAAAGGCCACATGATAGAATACCTCAGTATGTGAGTCGAGAATATACGAAATACAAGTGAACATCAATTGTTATAATGCGCCAATATTGAACACAACTTACTCGTCTCACAATGAGTTCCATTGAATCCTTCCACACATGTGCAGTTGTATGAATTGATGTCGTCATCACAAGTCGCCCCGTTCTCGCAAGGATTACTCGCACACTCGTCTATGTCTAAAGTTACACGATATAATTTAATTACAGTCAATATATTATTCTAAAGAAGCTCTTGATTACAGCAGAAGATAACGCACAAGCGGCACACACGCGTAACGATATTTCAATTGAGAGCAAAGCGCTTTTCTTTATAGGAAGTTAAGTTAAAATGAGACTTTCATGTACGGGTTGATTTCTGTCATTAATTTATAATTTTGTTCAGCCAGTTACTCCATTTGATTAAATTCACTTATATAATTACATTAATAACGCCATAACCAAGGAGACCAGGTAACCTAAATGAGTTGAGGAGGTAGCTGTGAAGTCACACCAAAAGATAAAAGAGAAATTAATAGAAAATGTGTAGAATTGAAACGAGCGAAAAGAAAACCATTGACGCGGTACATAATGGTGAATCAACACATTGTTGAGTAACCCGTAAGGTAAATCGAATGAGGTGTGTTTGATGAGATACACATGTGTAATTGTAGGAATTTATATCGTCAACACAAATCGCCCAGTTCTCAAAGGAATTACTCGTACTTTTGTGTACTTCTAAATTAAGAAGATAACATGTAATTATAGTATTCCATTGTAAAGTCTCTCTTGATTTTACAAAATGGACGATTAAACGTAGCAAACACGCAGAGCATGTCGTAATCGAGTGTAGGATATAATTTCTCATTGTCAACATTTATTTGAAATGAGACGACCAAAAACAAATCAAATTGAAGCGATACCTATGAATGCACACTCGATTGGGAAACAAGAAATTATGTCGGGTGAACATAATATATAAAGTACAAGTTAATATAATGCATCAACAATGGAAACAACTTACTTGTCTCACAATGAGTTCCATTGAATCCTCCCAAACATGTGCAGTTGTACGAGTTGATGTCGTCAACACAAGTCGCCCCGTTCTCGCAGGGATTACTCGAACATTCATCTATGTCTAAATAAAAAGACAACAATTAAATACAGCAGTCGTTAACAATGTTGCTAATAATTATTTCATAACTATTCATAACGTTGACATGCTCATCGAAACTGATGTAACTAACTGATCGAAATAACATGATACCTTTGAAAGCACACTCATGGGTGAAAACGTACATTATAAAATTTGTCACAATGCGAATTGGATGAAGTAGCTTTAATAAAGTACAACTTAATTTTATGCATGAAGATCGAACACAACCTACTTGTTTCACAATGAGTTCCATTGAATCCTTCGACACATGAGCAGTTGTACGAATTGATGTCGTCAACACAAGTCGCTCCGTTCTCGCACGGATTACTCGCACATTCCTGGATGTCTAATATTAGAAGCAATACAACATAATAGTAGTCGATTACAACGTAGCTCCTGATCATGCCGAAAGAATTCACAACATATAACTCACAAGCAAATATGTTGTAGCAGATAGAAGGAAGCTATCATCTTTCTTCAATATAAGTTAAAATTATGCGAGATGGCATGTGTTAATTTCAAGTGTTTATTGGTAAATCTTATTAAACCATGTAATTTAATTAATTAACCTTTCCAGAAATTTTTCCCATGCTGAAGACGAGCGGAAATAAATTGACTTGAGGCGGAACTTATACGTATGCATTCAAGGGTGAAAGGCCACATTATAGAATACCTCAGTATGTGAGTCGAGAATATACGAAATACAAGTGAACATCAATTGTTATAAAGCGCCAATATTGAACACAACTTACTCGTCTCACAATGAGTTCCATTGAATCCTTCCACACATGTGCAGTTGTATGAATTGATGTCGTCAACACAAGTCGCCCCGTTCTCGCAAGGATTACTCGCACACTCGTCTATGTCTAAAGTTACACGGTATAATTTAATTACAGTCAGTAGATTATTCTAAAGAAGCTCTTGATTACAGCAGAAGATAACGCACAAGCAGCACACACGCGTAACGATATTTCAATTGAGAGCAAAGCGCTTTTCTTTATAGGAAGTTAAGTTAAAATGAGACTTTCATGTACGGGTTGATTTCTGTAATTAATTTATAATTTTGTTCAGCCAGTTACTCCATTTGATTAAATTCACTTATATAATTACATTAATAACGCCATAACCAAGGAGACCAGGTAACCTAAACGAGCTGTGGAGGTAGCTGTGAAATCACACCAAAAGATAAAAGAGAAATTTATAGAAAATGTGTAGAATTGAAACGAGCGAAAAGAAAACCATTGACGCGGTACATAATGGTGAATCAACACATTGTTGAGTAACCCGTAAGGTAAATCGAATGAGGTGTGTTTGATGAGATACACATGTGTAATTGTAGGAATTGATATCGTCAACACAAATCGCCCAGTTCTCATAGGAATTACTCGTACTTTTGTGTACGTCTAAATTAAGAAGATAACACGTAATTATGGTATTCCATTGTAAAGTCTCTCTTGTTTTACCAAATGGACGATTAAACGTAGCAAACACGCAGAGCATGTCGTAATCGAGTGTAGGATATAATTTCTCATTGTCAACATTTATTTGAAATGAGACGACCAAAAACAAATCAAATTGACGCGATACCTATGAATGCACACTCGATTGGGAAACAAGAAATTATGTCGGGTGAACAGAATATATAAAGTACAAGTTAATCTAATGCATCAACAATGGAAACAACTTACTTGTCTCACAATGAGTTCCATTGAA
Source organism: Escarpia spicata (assembly GCA_963995525.1). Taxonomy (NCBI): domain Eukaryota; kingdom Metazoa; phylum Annelida; class Polychaeta; order Sabellida; family Siboglinidae; genus Escarpia; species Escarpia spicata. The sequence continues at coordinate 49,671,994 of OZ023209.1, forward strand.
TCCTCCCAAACATGTGTAGTTGTACGAGTTGATGTCGTCAACACAAGTCGCCCCGTTCTCGCAGGGATTACTCGAACATTCATCTATGTCTAAATAAAAAGACAACAATTAAATACAGCAGTCGTTAACAATGTTGCTAATAATTATTTCATAACTATTCATAACGTTGACATGCTCATCGAAACTGATGTAACTAACTGATCGAAATAACATGATACCTTTGAAAGCACACTCATGGGTGAAATCGTACATTAGAAAATATGTCACAATGCGAATTGGATGAAGTAGCTTTAATAAAGTACAACTTAATTTTATGCTTGAAGATCGAACACAACCTACTTGTTTCACAATGAGTTCCATTGAATCCTTCGACACATGTGCAGTTGTACGAATTGATGTCGTCAACACAAGTCGCTCCGTTCTCGCAGGGATTACTCGCACATTCCTGGATGTCTAATATTAGAAGCAATACAAAATAATAGTAGTCGATTGCAACGTAGCTCCTTATCATGCCGAAAGAACCCACAACATATAACTCACAAGCAAATATGTTGTAGCAGATAGAAGGAAGCTATCCTCTTTCGTCAAATTAAGTTGAAATTATGCGAGATGGCATGTGTTAATTTCAAGTGTTTATTGGTAAATCTTATTAAACCATGTAATTTAATTAATTAACCTTTCCAGAAAATTGTCCCATGCTGAAGACGAGCGGAAATAAATTGACTTGAGGGGGAACTTATACGGATGCATTCAAAGGTGAAAGGCCACATGATAGAATACCTCAGTATCTGAATCGAGAATATACGAATTACAAGTGAACATCAATTGTTATAATGCGCCAATATTGAACACAACTTACTCGTCTCACAAAGAGTTCCATTGAATCCTTCCACACATGTGCAGTTGTATGAATTGATGTCGTCAACACAAGTCGCCCCGTTCTCGCAAGGATTACTCGCACACTCGTCTATGTCTAAAGTTACACTTCATAATGTCATTACAGTCAGTAGATTATTCTAACGAATCTCTTCATTACAGCAGAAGATAACGCACAAGCGGCACACACTCATAAAATATATCAATAGACAGCAACGTGCTTTTCGTTTTAGGAAGTTAAGTTAAAATGAGACTTTCGTGTACGGGTATAGTATTCCATTTTAAAGTCCCTCTTGATTTTACCAAATGGACGATTAAATGTAGCCAACACGCAGAGCATGTCGTACTCGTCTATGTCTAAAGTTACACAGTATCATTTAATTACAGTCAGTAGATTATTCTAATGAAGCTGTTGATTACAGCAGAAGATAACGCACAAGTAACGCGTAACGATATCTCAACGATATATCAATTGACAGAAAAGCGCTTTTCTTTTTTGGAAGTTAAGTTAGTTTTATGTACGGGTTAATTTCTGTCATTAGTTTCTGTTCTTCCAGTTACTCCATTTGATTAAATTCATTTATATAATTACATTTAATAACGCCTTAACCAAGGAGACGAGGTAACCTAAACGAGCTGAGGAGGTAGCTGTGAAGTCACAACAAAATATAAAAGAGAAACTGATAGAAAATGTATAGAATTGAAACGAGCGAAAAGAAAAACATTTAGGCGCACATAATGGTGAATCGACATATTATTGAGTCCCCCCAAGTTAAATCGAATGAGGTGTGTTTTTTATGAAATACACATGTGTAATTTTAGGAATTGATGTCGTCAACACAAATCGTCCCGTTCTCGCAGGAATTACTAGTATTTTTTGTAAGTCTAAATTATGAAGATAACATGTAATTATAGTATTCCATTGTAATATCGCTCTTGATTTTACCAAAGGGACGAATAAACGTAGCCGACACGCAGAGTATGTTGTACTCGACTGTAGGAAATAATTTCTTATTCTCAAAATTTATTTGAAATGAGACGAGCAAAAACAAATCAAATTGATGCGCTACCTCTGAATGCACACTCGATTGAGAAAAAATGTGTTGTCGGGTGAATAGGATATAATTATAAAATACAAGTTAATCTATTGCATCAACACTGGAAACAACTTACTTGTCTCACAATGAGTTCCATAGAATCCTTCCAAACATTCGTCTATGTCTAACATAAAAAGACACCAATTAAATAGAGTAGTTGTTAACAATGTAGCTAATAATTATTTTATAACTATGCATAACGTTGACACACTCATCGAAACTAATGTAACTATCTGATCGAAATAACATGATATCCTTGAAAGCACACTCACTGGCGAAAACGCATATTAGAAAATATTTCACGATGCGAATTGGATGAAATAACTTTATTGCATGAAGATCAAACAGAACCTACTTGTTTCACAATGAATTCCAATGAATCCTTCGACACATTTACACATTGTTAACCCCATACATGCACAGCTGACGGAGATTAGTGCTATTTTACCTCCCCAATGGGCACGCTAAATCACATATAGAATTTTAGCTCCATACATGGAAATGTATCGGAAATATGAATTTATTAACAGAGAGCCAGACAGCCAGATGGACAGACGTACAGAAGGACAGACGGACAAACACACCGAGAACCGTATTGCTTTATAATATAGATATGTCTAAATGTGTAGGCGTACCGTTATACTTTGTATCGGCGGCCCCACGGGTCACTTCTAGTAGCACACAGTGTAGGTAAGTATTTACCTCTGTGTCTCACATTCAATAAACTCTATTGAAATAGATGGTATGTTTGGATATCCGCAGCCCGGTGGAATTCTGGTTAACTTCATACCTTCAGCAGTAGTCATGCTGCTTGCGTCTGTCGTGGAATCAATCGTGTATGGTTCGCAAAGTACTGCAAGAAGACCATTTATGAAACACTATATGTCTTAACGATTGTATTGAAAGACGACTTTGTACAACAGGCCCGTAGCCAGCTTTTCACAATGGGAGTTCACATTTTACCAATTCAAGTTCATGTGCGGTTATATTTTTCACAATGCAGAGGGTCCTATATGTTCACGTGGGGGCTGATAATGCTAAAAGTTACATTTCTAACTGGAAGAACAGTGAAGATTGGTGTGAGATTGGTGGACCATGTGGTTTCATCTTATATATATATAAGATGAAACCACATGGTCCACCAATCTCACACCAATCTTCACTGTTCTTCCAGTTAGAAATGTAACTTTTAGCATTATCAGCACCCCCAAAACAACCTCTGCTGGCGATACTAATGTGGTGTTTGTATATATATATATAGAGGTTGTTTTGGGGGTGCGTTTTTAGACAAAGTGGGATTTATATGAGGTCCGTGGTGATTGGTCCCATTTTGTTGCCTGATTAAGCCTA
>OZ023209.1:49682816-49742816 GCA_963995525.1 Escarpia spicata
CACAAACGTGTATATTTATATATATATATATATATATATACAGTGCGGCTGTACATATATATATATATATATATATACATATATATATATATATACATACGTACATACGTACGTACGTACATACGTACACACATACACAAGTACACACGTACGCACGTTCATAAGTGCATACGTACACACGTACACACGTACACACGTACATACGTTCATAGGTACATGCATACATACGTACATAAATGCATACATACATACATGCATATCTGTATGCATACATACATATATACATACACGCATTATGCTATACAATAAGTTATGATCTTTGCGAGTTGCGGTGTATAATTACAAATACGCTGCGCAAACCATTAAATCAGGTACAACTCGTGAGAAAGATTCAGCCGTGATCGACGAGTTCAAAAGGAGCAGATTGGAATCGAAATATCAGTGTGGACAGACGCACTGTTAATCCTCTGGTCATTGATTATTTGTGCACTGCGATAAACAGTTTACGCGTACTCTGATAGAAATTAACAATGAACAATCTAACCTGTAAATATTAGGTAGCAATCTGATGTCATATTTAATAATGATGCAATGCAGCATTCAGGTCAGTTGCAAGGCGTCGTGACACGGAAACACACACACGCACACACACGCGCACCCGCGGACACCGGCACACAATTGCACACAATTGCACACAATTGCACACAATTGCACACAATTGCACACAATTGCACACAATTGTATAGAGTCGCACACGCGCACGTGCACTTTCACGTGCACGGACACACACGCGCAAAGAGTCGCACCCGCGAAACCACGCACAGCACGCAGTCGCACATACGCATACACAAGGCCATGTTTTGGCTGTCTAGTTCAAGGAAGCCACTGCTGCCACCAGAGAGTGGACGCCGCATGTCTTCTATCACATATGTTGGCGATTTGTCATACCGCAATAATGCTATATGTGCATGTTGGGTCTGTTCACTATGCAGGAAATAATACAACACTAGATTTATCTAACTCAAGCCTCCCGGTTACTCGCGCAATGCCACGATCAGATACCATCCAGCGCCGTTTAGCAGAAGGATTCTCAATCAATCCAGCATCCCCTCCGTCACCAGTCAATGAGGCGCTGGTCCCTTTGTTGGTGTGGTCCAAGGCCACGGCAGTGAACGCGCGTGCTATCGTCACCCTTGGTAAGTTCCCTTTGAGAAACCTAACAAAGACATCGCAATGTTTGACTTAGAATGTGGCCATATCACTTAGTTGGAAATGAATAGGCGTAGTGTAATTGGTGAGATCTAACGCAACGGGCTACGGAATGATAGTGGCCAGTGCCTCGACGCAGATCAACAAATCTGCCGTTTGCTCTCGCATAGACCACCACGTCAGGCTGCAGCTGAAAGATGGTGGATCAAACGTCGAACAGAGGATATGTTCCAGCGCTGTAGGCACTCCTATTTCCCATAGGCGTCTGCTTCTATCTTTCTTCCACGCTGCGACTGTATTGAACATACTCCGTCTGCACTATAGGAATGCATACATAACATCAGCATTCATGTGAAGAGCGCTTCGATTATTGTTTCATGATTTACAATATATATATATAATATGTATATAACTATATATATATAATGTATACATATATATGTACATATATATATATATATATATATATATATATATATATATATATATATATATATGTACATATACATATATGTATACAAATTTGTTTCTGCAGTTTGTGTATATATATATGTATGTATGTATGTATGTATATATATGTATAATATATATATATACATATATATATATGTATATAATATTTATATGTATATATATATATATGTATACACACACACACACACACACACACACACACACACACACACACACACACACACACACACACACACACACACACACACACACACACACACACACACACACACACACACACACACACACACACACACACACACACACAAACACACATATTCGTTACTATTATGCTGGAGGAAATGGCATAGGCCTGAGTTCTAGAAGAAAAGTGCCGACAGAAGGTCACAATTGTTGCCACCACAAGTCTACTCATACTCAATTGGTAAACCTTTGAAATACGGAACTGATCCACTGGCACGAACCGTTTGAATGGGACGTGTCAGTCAAGCGTGACAACGCGTGTCGGTAAACACCTAGAGAGCACTAAGTGAATAATGTGTAGGCATCTATTGTGTGATGTGTCTACCGTACCTATTGTGAGATTCATACATTGTCGCTGCGAGCGAAAGCAGGATGGCAAGTATGTATTTGTTATATTGTGTTTGTTAGAAACAAACCATAACAATTTTGAGCAGTTCTACGAAAATAGAACATTCTTAGCTTTTGATGCACGTCCACATACGTACCTACATATATACTTACCAAGCATGGATTAATTTGCTCTCATGACTCTTCAGATGGCAGAGCAGTAGCTAGGCGTCTACGTGCTGCCATCTGCTGGACATGTTTCTCAGTCATTCGTGGTTATACTATATATATATATATATATATATATATACATATATTCTTCTTCAGTTCAGCATATCTCTGCGAGACGTAGCTGCCCGGATGATCCCACGATACGCTGCTCTGTCTGCCGTTCGTCTCCCTGCTCTCACGATGTCGTCTTCCAACCAGTCGCTGATGTCCTGCTCCCATCTTCTCATTGGTCTTCCCCTTCCTCTCTTTCCCTCCACTTTGCCTTCTAGGACTGTTTTCTCTAAGGAATTATGTCTTTTGATGTGGCCAAAATAGCTAAGTTTTAGTCCTTTTATTCTATTCACTAGTTGGCAATTCATTACGTCTAATTTTGTTAAGGATCTCTGCATTGGTTGTTCTTGTTATCCATGGCACTCATAGGACTTTTCTGTAACATTTAATCTCAAACGCGTGTATTCTTCTCATGTCTTCTTTGTTCAGTGTCCACGTTTCGCTCCCGTATAGAGTTGTTGGGAAAACGCAAGTTTTAAAAATTCTTATCTTTGTTGGTATGTTTTGTCCTTTCCATACTTTTGTTAGATTATTTAGTTTTTGCTTTGCTATGGCTATTCTTCTTCTGATCTCTGATGATGTCTTGCCGTCTCCTTGTAGTCTTGCTCCAAGGTATTCGTAGTGGTTCATATTTTCAACTTGCTCCCCGTTGATTGCAATTTCTGTTTTTTCAATGCATTTGTCAGTGTCCATGATCTTTGTTTTCTTCACATTAAGTAATAATAAGTAAAGACATGATTACGTTTGTTAAGCCGATGGTTGTAGTGGACAGGAGTGCGGTATCGTCTGCGTATCGTAGGTCTCTGATTCTATGTCCATGAATATTCACTTCATCATATCTTGTACTTCTGTCTTCTAATTCTACATCTCTCATTATGTATTCTGTGTAGAGATTGAATAGGTATGGAGATAAAATACACCCTTGTCTTACTCCTTTTCTCACTGTAAAAGTTTATGTAATTGTGTTTTCCAGCCTGACTACTGCTTGTTGGTTGCTATAAAGTGATTTCAAGAGGGCGATTATCTTTGGGTGGAAGTTCATGTCGCTGATCGTTTTCCACATCATCTGATGATTCACACAGTCGAAAGCCTTGGAATAGTCGATGAAGCATATTCTTAGATCATTATTTATCTCTCTGATTTTTTTAATCAACATTCTCAGAATGAATATGTGCTCCCTTGTGCCTCTGTTTTTTCTGAAGCCTGCCTGTGTATTGCTCCCTTCCATTTCCATTTTATCTTGCATTCTTTTCATTATGATTTTCAGCAATATTTTGCTTGCATGGCTAATGAGTGATATGGTTCTGTAGTTGGGGCATAGCTGTAGGTCTCCTTTCTTTGGTAATGGGATGTATATTGATTTCTTCCAGTCGTCTGGCCATTTTCCACTCTTCCATATTTTCTTACACAGTGCTGGTATATGTCCGTTCCTTCTTCTTCCGCTGCTTTTATCATTTCTGCCTGTATGTTGTCGCACCCAGGGCTTTTCCCATCTTTTAGACTATTAATGGCTCATTCCACATCATCTCTTAATGGTTCGATATCGTCCTCGGCTTGGTCTTCGTTTCCCATATCAGGGGGGTCTTTGTTATCTCCATCTCGTGCGTACATATATATATATTATATATATATATATATATATATATACAATATAACCACGAATGACTAAGAAACATGTCCAGCAGATGGCAACACGTAGACGCCTAGATACTGCTCTGCCATCTGAAGAGTCACGAGAACAATATATATTACAGCTGAAGTAATCAAAGCAGGTGGTGAAACATTTGTACAGTAGTTTGGGTCTGCGCATGCGTACCGTGTGGTTGTTTGTTCTCGTTCGCTCCTACATCTACAATGATAATGATAATAATATTTGATAAGTACAGAGAGTAATTTCCATAAAATGCTCAATGCTATATATATAATTAAAATCTGCAAAACAGAAACTTCAGATAAAATGTAGAACATAGTAAGTTAGTTATCTTTAAACTATTAATTAAAGACTATAAATAATTAAAATTATATTAATTAAAAAGTACATTAATTGTTACTCTATTTACATACATGCATACCTATACATACATACCCACACACACCATACACACGCACGTACGCACGCACGCACACATAAAAATACATACTGATACATGCACTCAAAATAATATATATGTATAAAAAGTAAGGTATGCAGTAAAATGTCCTCAAATGCATCAGTACCGGCATAGTTTCAGGCATAAGTATTCCCATGAGACACAATAAATCGGTGCCACAAAATAGATTGCAAAGAACATAGATAACGAAATAACGCGATTTTCTTATTATACAACAAGCAATTTTCGACTCACAATCGACGGCCTTCATCGGGAACTTCCTCTGCTCGCCAGATGGTGTGGCGAGCAGGAGGTCCCACACGTGAGTCAGTCTGTATCCCCCGTCGTGTCTATTCATTGTTGGTGCTGTCTTTCTAATCCAGATGGCCTCCTTAATCCATCGCGGACACCTGTCGTTTTCTCTATCTAACACGGTGGCATCCTCCCAGTCTATTACAATGTTGTTTCTGTCCGCATGGTTAGTTAACGCCGACTTGTGTTCGATGTTTGACGAGACTTTCCTTTTTTCTCGAGTGAAACGTCTGGATGTTGTAGTTTCAACTTCTTTCTTATGTTCTTGTAGCCTCGTGCCAAATCTATCCAATTAGCCAATCTGTTTATGGAATGGCTAGAACGACAAGCTATCGTAAGAAAGGGTTGTCAACAACAATTAACAAATCACCTTAACGCCATTGACGCAACGGGCAACATCAAGTTCGAAGTAGAGAGTGAAGCGTCACTGCCGTTCTTAGACACATCGACGGTACGGAAAGAGGATGGAACGTGTATCGAACGAAGACCCACACTGATCAGTATCTGAACTTTAGTTCACACCATCAGCTACGTCAGAAATAGGGTGTCATAAAATCTTTACTGGATAGATGCAACAACATCGTAACTGAGCCAGAGAACAGAAAGAAAGAGGTGGAGCACACCACCAAGGCGCTACAGAAGTGCGGGTACCCAACTTGGACTAAGACCATAAGGAAGATGAGGGAACAACAACAAAACCAGAGGGGAAAGCCAAAGTACAGGACGAACACAGAACAGTCCAGAGGTATGGTCACCTTACCTTACATCCAAGGAGTGACAGAACCGGTGCAACGAAAATAAAAAAAAACATGACATAGCGTCAGTTGTCAGACCACATCTAAACCTCAGAAAAATATTAGTACACTCAACAGACAAAGTGGAAGACAGCAGGGAGACCGACCGTGTATACCAAATCCCCTGCAAGACCAGTAAAACCACGTACATTGGGGAAACGGGGATAACATTTGGCACGAGGCTAGGAGAACGTAAGAAAGAGGTTGAATCTCTAACAACCATGCGGACTGAAACAACTATGTAATAGACTTGGAGGGTGCCAGAGTAGTAGACAAAGAAACGGACAGGTGTGCGCGATGGATTAAGGAGGCCATCTGGATTAGAAAGATAACACCAACAATGAAAAGAAATACAGTCTGAGTCACGTGTGGGACAGCCTGCTAGCCAAACCATATGGCGAGGAGAGGAAGAACAGTTCCTGATGAAGGCCGTGGAAGGTGGTTGAAACGTCGATTGTGAGTCGAAAATTTCTTGTTGTGTAATAAGAAAATTGTGTTATTTCATTTCTTCCAACTTGATAAACATTGTCACGAACATAGACAACGACCACCAAACTGATCTCCTAATATTATACTTTTGTTAAGACCTTTGACACCGTGCCCCTTGCATCCTTTATGAGAAAACTCCAGTATTACGGGGTCAGTGGCAGAGTCATCAAATGGATTTCAAACTGGCTTGCTGAAAGAAAGCAGAGCGTAATAGTAGATGGCGAGTCATCGAAAGAGGTGGTAGCGGCGTTTGGGGTACCACAGGGCATTGTACTGGGCCTTCCTTTTTTAATGGATGTCAGTGACATAGGAGAGGGCGTCACCTCTAAAATCCGGGTTTTTGCAGCTGATTGTATTTTATACAGGAGTCTCAGTGATTATAATGGTGCAGAAGCCCTCCAGTGCGACTTTCAGAGACTGGTGGACTGGTCTGCAAATTGGCAGATGCATTTTAACATCAATAAATGCCCAGTTATGAATATCATGAAGAATTGAACTGTACACCAGTCCCGGTATACCATCAATGGAGCCTATATGGGGATTGCATACCACCACTCAAACCTAGGTTGACGACCCCAGGTGGGACATTAACATCTCGTCTTACCTTACCCTAGTTCGCCTTAACCTCGAATACGCGAGCGCCGCTTGGGACCCCTACACGAACAAAAATATAACAGACATTCAGCGCCGAGCGGCGAGATTTGTAAAACAGTAACTTCAGTCGCAAAAACAATAAGACAAATGATTAAAGAACGTAAATGGGAGTCCCTAGAACGCCGAAGAGAGGTCAGCCGCCTAACATTAGTTTTTATAAATCTTTACACGGGGAAGCAGCCCTTTCTTTGCCCAAACATCTTGTTCATTCAGTTAACATCACGCGTCGCCATAGTGAACGATTTATTAAGGTGCCGGCCAGGACGAACGGACTATCCAAAACAGTTGTGTCTGCAGCGACGATGGACACTTTTAAAACTAGACTGGGCAAACAAATCTTATGGCCTTGTAGTTTTTGGCATAATGACCTTCAGGGTTTTGCCAATTAATATATGCGCGGTCTATGCAAGTATATATGGTACTCTGGCATCGTTCCTGAAAATTGGAAATACGGTACTGTTGTATGTATTCTCAAGAAAGGAAATTTAACTGGACAGGCGTGATACTGTTTTCAATACCAGGAAAAGTGTACTGCTAGATGATATTGAACCGAATGTGAGATGTAGTAGATAGTGAACTGTGTGAGGAACAAGCAGGCTTTAGGCCTAAACGCTCTTGTGCTGAGCAATTATCCACACTCAGAAGCATTGCTGAGAAATGTCAATAGATCCTGTGACCCCTCGCAATCAATCTCACAGACTTCAACGTTTTCGACAGCATCCACATGTCCTCCTTATGGACAATTTAATGAACAACACACGCATTCCCACGAAAGATTGTATTAGCGTAGGGGCAGATATATAAAAACTCGAGATGTGAAAAAACAGAAGAAGGTTACAGCCACACAGTGGTTGCATACGGTGACTGGTGTCAGAAAGGCTGCATTACATTATTCCCACTAGTCTTCGCCGTGACCATTGACTGGTTCATACGCCTGGCTACTAGAGGCAATGAAGGGATTGTATGGGTTACGAAGGAGGGTTTGTCAGACCTGGACTTTGCTGATGACATTGCCGCCGTCCCAGATCCCATCTACGGCCTGCGACATCTCGTGGAATCAGTCATAAGATACACTGATGGTTTGGGAATTGTAATCACTCAAAAGAAAAAACAAAACATTCGGACAAGGGAGCATAAACCACACACATATGTTTTGATCAACCAGAACAAAGCAGAAACAGTCAAAACCGTCATCTTCTTTAATACTTCCTTAAACAACAAAACATCACGAAGTAAACTGCAGAGTGGGAAACCCGGCAGCCGAGGACAATAATATGGGAAACGCATACACACGTTATTATCTGGCAACGAGGATCAGTTTCAATGAAGCTACCAGCGTCATTGATATTTTTGTCACTACGCTTGGCATGCTTCCAATTCTCCAGCGGCCGGCAGAAGGCAATGACACGATGTCTATCGTAATAAGTCGCTTTGTTTACATACTTGTAACTTGTACAGTTATTGTAAGTGTTAAACGGATGGTCGTTGTATTTGACACATACATCAATCAGTCAGTTAATGAAACGTTCATTCATGTCCGTAGATGAAATCAAGTATGTCTAGGCTCGGTTCCTCAGCCATTACACGACGGGGCACGGTAAACACATACCCAATGGATGTGAACTCATCTTAAGTGGGGTGTTTCAAGATGACAGTAGTGAAAAATCAACGGTTCGAGATCTTATGCATTTAAGTGCGAATCACCGAGGACGCAGACACGCGCCTCATATTATGTGCATGTTATTAAGTAACAATCACGTTCATCAGTAATTTTAGATTAGTAAAACATTTGGCACGTAAATATCACGACCTCAAAGTAATGAAGGAATGTGTGGATGGTGGTGTAAGAGAAATCCTTCACCACACGTGTCGCTTATGAAGCCACTTTCAAACGACGTATACACAATTAACCAGCTACTATCAGTTGAACATCTTTTTCTCAAATTGAGGTCAGTGACATTGCAAGACCTCTGCCTGCGCCAAAACCCATTATGTACAGGCTGTGTTAGTAAATCAGTCGTGATTAATTTCAGGTGTTTGTGGATTCCCGAATGACTGTTATATTAATGCGTCAGATTTACACATTGATTGAACAAGTAACTATTTATTTCAAGCACCCATAGTATAGTGCACAACGAGTTAAAAATGTTTAAAAAGCTAAAACAACCTATATATACATATAATATATATATAATATGAATATTGTTTTACCTTATACGAATAATTATAAAACAGTGCATCAGTATCACTGCGAGACATACATTTTGAACATCGCCGCTATCAAACTGTAAAGTAACGAATATATGCTTGTAAATCGAGTATAAAACATGCAATATTATACGAGATGTCTACCCTGTTTCCATTTTCTGGTTATCCATTTTTTAAATAATGCATATATATATTTAACAAGATTTAGCAACATTGCCACTCAGAGAATTTACTCTAGGTGGTAGGTGTTTCAATAAGTATGTTCTTGTGTATTAGTCACACATTAACTAGACACAACTCAGATGTAGAAGCTCACAAACTAGGCTTGAGACAGAGTCTCCACCTGGTGGTTTACATTTAATCATTCATTGGTACTGAGGTATTGTTACATCCTTCTTCTTTTGACAAAGTTGTGAACTTTGCAGACACACCAGAATGTAATATAGTTCTTTAGTAATGTCCTCTTAGCTTGGTATTCACGAACATGTTCATATCAATTAATGTTCCCTTCAATTAAATTGCACATATAATATTGAGTCACTTTGAATCTACAACCAGTCGAAAGTTCAAATGTTCACCATTTTCAACGTCATGAATTTAGTTTGTAACACTATTGATCATACTTGGTCAGAGGTGAGACCTACCCTGAACCAATTCAGTAGAGGGGTTATTATGCCCTCTATCTACTGACCATTTTCACCAATCAACAAAGGGTTTTGGTGCTTTCACCACTCTTCCCGACCTCGTTCTGATGTTTTCCTAGTGGTCGCTGACGGACTCGTTGTGTTGGTGATGTCGGTTCCATCTGCATTTCGGGTCTTTCCACTTCTACCATGTCAGGTTCTTTCTCATTGGTTGCTGTCGGTGTTTGGGAGTAGGTGGTGTGGCGAGCTGACCACATGTTCGAAATCCCATTCTCGAGCAAACTTCTCGAAATCTGCAGACACGTACTGTGCTCCGTTGTCACTTACGACAGTAGAAGGGATTCCAAATAGCAAAAGCAAAGTGAGTCTTCAATTTGCGAATGACCGTTGTAGACTTTGTATCGTACAGTATGTCTACCTCCCAAAAGTTTGATAGATAATCGACCGTGCTCAAGTAGTCTCTTCCCTCGAGTGAGAACAGGTCTGTTCCAACCCTCTCCCATGGCCTTGATGGTATTTCCTGAGGCATCAGGGTTTCCTTCAGGTTACTCATCTCGTATGTTCTGCATCTTTCGCATCTATATATGTAGTCCTTCATCTCTGAGTTCATTCCTGGCTAGAGGCATTCTCGTGCTCTGTGGAGACAGCTTTCTATACCAAGGCGTGCCTGATGTACTGCAGACTTCATTACTTCCGGTAGACTTGTGGGTACAACTACGCGTTCACCTCTGAATATGATCCCGTCCTGGATTGACAGCTCGTCACGGATACTGTAGTATGGAGTTAGTTGAATCGGCAGTTCATGTTTTTCGTCAGGTCACCCATTTCTGATCACTATCTTCAGCAGTTGCAGTGCTTCATCGTTCTCTGTGTTTAGTTTCAGCTGTTGGATACGTTCTGGACGGACAGGCAGATACTGTACCAGGTTGACTTGTTCGAAGTGAATGGACTCTCCATGATGAGGTAGATACGCACGAGAAACATGTCAGATATGTACATCTCGTTTCCCTTTCGGTACACGACTTCCACATCATATCAGTGGATCTCCTGCAGCATGCCTTGGAATCGTCTAAGTGATCGATGCATTGGCTTCTTCACAATCGACTCTAGTGGCTTGTGATCAGAGTACACAATTGTCATTCGGGCGAAGACATATTGGTGGAACTTCTCCAGGGAAAAGACAATGGCGAGCATCTCCTTTTCTATCTGTGCATATTTTATTTCTGTAGGTGTTAATGCACGGCTTGCGTATGCAATGGGTCGTCCTTGTTGCATTAACACTGTACCCAGTCCATTTTGGCTTGCATCACATTCGATGACTAGCTCTTTCAATAGATCATAGAAAGCCAGCACTGGTGCTTCTGTAATAATTATCTTGATTTCGTGCATGGACTCTTCCTGTATTTCAGTCCATTTCCATTCAGCAATGTGCCTGGTCAACCGTCTAATTGTTTCCATGGCGTCAGGCAGTCTTGGCATGAACCGTGCCACGTAGTTGACGGTCCCTTGGAGTCGTTGGACTTTTTCCACATTCTTTGGATTCTCCAACTTTGTGTGATACCTTCAACCTTTTCGTCTTCAGATTTGAGTCCTTCACTTGTTACTCTGTGTCCCAGAAACAGAATATCGTTACTACGAAACTAGTATTTCTTTCCGTTGAGAAGTACGCCTTTCTCTCGACATCTTTGAAGCAAAGCTCTCAGTTTCTTATCATGATCTTCAGTGGCTTGCTGCACGGTCTCGCCAGCACCATAAACTATGATGTCATCTGCAACACAGATTACACCTTATAGTCATTCAAGCGCCATGTTGAGCCGTTTCTGGAAGATCTCAGAGCTGACGTTGGTAGTCGTAACCATTTGTACCGACCAAACGGCGTTACAAATGTTGTGAGAGTACTGCTCTCTTCATCCAGTACACAGTGTCGGTACCCACTTTAGAGATATACCTTTGTGAATACCTTTGCATTGACAATACCTGGCAGGACATCGCCGATCACAGGCAGTGGATAGACTTCTCGCTTCAGCGCTTTGTTGAGTGCTTGAGGGTCCAGGCAGACTCTGATGTCGTTGTTCTTCTTCATGTTGATGGTCATCTATGACACCCCGTCTGTAGTTTCATCAACCTCAGCTATCACTCCAGTGTTCACCATGTTCTCAAGTTTTTCTCTCAGTTTGTGTTTCAGGCCAATCGGAACACGTTTGGGTGTGACAGCCAGGCTCAGTACTTCTGTCTACAGTGAAGTGTAATGTCCCAGGTAAAGTACCAAATTCGTTTGCGTCAGTAGTGATCACATCAGCAAACTCAGACACTATGTCCTTTTTCTGCAACACTGTGCAGGAGTCGGAAGTTGTCGTAGTTGACCAATTATCAGCTTCATATCCTCTGCTGCTTTCCTTCCGATGATAGGAGTACGGTCTTCATTCACGACTTGAATTTCTATGTGGTATTTCTTTCTGTTCTCAGTGTTCCTGACAATCAGTTGTGTCTTCCCAATTGTCTGTGAGGTCTCCTTGTTCCACATCTGTAGAGTGACCTTGGATTCTTCCAGCTCAACATTTGGGATGTATCTCTTCGAGATGATGTTGACCTCAGCACCACAGTCAACTTGAAACTTGACCGGTTTCTGGTTGGGAACGATGATCATTTCCACGTACATAGGACCACTAGTCTGCTTGGCTTATTCTGTTGTCAGATGAGGTTTTTCTCTCACTACACTCACGAGATATTCAGGGTCAGAAGAGTCACTGTGTTCTTCTTGATGATCAACACAATTCACTCTCTTTCTGATGTCTGGCGGACAGCAGAAAGTGGTTTTGCCCATTGCATTTAAAGCACGTTCTGCCGTAAATTTTCCTTCTTACGTATGAGCTTCTTGCCACAAAACTTTCATTTTAGAAGACCCTGTCCTTGGTCGTTTTTAGGGTTTTTACGCTCCTTGGTGACGTACACTGGAGCAGTTGTGCCCATTGAAGCCACTTGGTGCTGAGTGGCATCTGCCCCTTTGAATATGTCAACAACATCTGTCAGCTTGAGATTCCGTCTTTGAAGGGGTCTCTTTCTAGTATTGCTGTCAGTTATCCCGATCACTAGACGGTCCCTGATCAGCGATTCCCTGAGGCAATCGCAGAAGTTCCAGGGTTGTGATAACTCTGTCACTGCTGTGATATATGCTTCGTCGCATTCACCCGGTTTCTGCACTCGTTGGTTGAAAACATATCGTTCATATGTCTCGTTGATCTGTCCAATGATGTATTCATCAAATCTGTTGATGATTGTTTCCAGATCCTCCTTGTCTTCTGCGTGTGGGTGGTTGTTCGGGCCAGCTGGTTTAAACTCGAGAGAGTTGTATATTTTAATACCCACTGTACCTACGCAGTGCAGGAACACAGCACATCGATATTCCTTGCTTCGTTTGCCCAGCTCAGAGATTATTTGATAGTTCTTAAACAGTTGTTAAAACAACTTCCAATCTTCCACAATGTTATCACCAGCTTGCAGTGGAGGCGATGTCTTTACATTCAATGATGCGACTGCATTTTTTATCTCTTGCTTCAGCGATAATACAAGCAGGTTCTGTATTGGTATACTACTGTTACAGCAAACTGATTGCAATTTGTGAGCGATATTGTAGTAATATATCTCATCAGCGGATCGTTTGGCCTAAATGACCTTACGCACAGTTTATCAGGCATTCTCCATCTCTTCTTTGGCGTGTTAGGCTTCGAAACTCACGCATGCCACCATGTTTCAATAAGTATGTTCTTGTGTATTACTCACACGTTAACTATACACAACTCTGATGTGGAAGCTCACAAACTAGGCTTGATACGGAGTCTCCACCTGGTGGTTTACATTTAATCATTAATTGGTATTGAGATATTATTACAGTAGGTGGACAAAGAAGCCTTTTGGCTTATTGAGAGTCCAACCCTTTTTATGTACGTGTATCCCACCTTTTTGAGGTATGTGTCGATTTTATTGTATACATATTCACACTACTATCTCCCACACGATCAGCAGATACTATGTTCCATTTATTTACAGTCTTTTGTGAAAATTAGAACTTTCTTATATCTAATCTACACTGCTCCTTTACTAATGTAACTTCATGTCCTCTAGTCCGTCTGTTTTTCTTAACTGAGAAAACACATGTCTATCAATATTTTCATAACAATTCGTTATTTAAAAAAAACACTTCTATCTGATCTCCTCTCAATCTCCTGGTCTCTAGTGTTATTAAACCACATTCCTTTAGGCGTTTTTCGTATCTACGATCCCTCAATTATGATATTATTTTAGTCGTTCTCCTCGGTACTCATTCTAGCATATCTATGTCCGTCTTGTGACATGCCCTCCACGCTTGTATATAATATTCTAAAAGAGGCCTAACTGTTGTTTTGAATAGCGGTATTATTAGTTCTTTTTCCATATACGCTATATTTCGTCTAATTAATCAAAAGATTTCATTTCTCTTTGAAGCTGCAATTCCGCACCGTTCTGAAACCTTCACATCAACACTAATGATTAACCGCCAGTCCTTTTCTTTTACAGTAGTACTTAGTACAGTACCCGCCATTGTATATTATACATTTTCGTTCCCATGTCCTGTGAGGAGGCATTTACATTTCCCAAAATTGAAAAAATATTTGCCACTTTTCAGACTATTTGATCAACTTGTCAAGATCATCTTGTAAATGCTGTCTATCTAAATCATATTTTATTATCCTTCTAAACATGTTTGTATCATCCGCAAATTTCAACACCTTACTTGTTATATCATCGAGCAAATCGTTGATATATATTAAGAATAATATATGTCCCATTACTGATCCCTGTGATATCCCATTCAAAGCGTTTCAGTTTGAAGCCTCCTCATCAACTACTACCCGTTGTTTTCTACCAATCAGTAATTTTTTTATCCACTTAATTATACCATTTCCTGTGCCATGGGCCTTCATTTTATGCATTAATCTTTGATGTGGAACTGATTCCACCCCCTTGAACTTAGCATTCATATATATATATATATATATATATATATATATATATATATTGTGAGTTGCGCCCGTTTGAAGATTCATACAAGCGGCACATTTTGTATTAAACACTAGCTGATTTCCTCGCAAGACAGCTAATCCAATGCCAGACGTAATCATATATATATATATATATATATATATATATATATATATATATGATTACGTCTGGCATTGGATTAGCTGTCTTGCGAGGACACACTGACACCGATCTCCCTTGTCTCTGGGATCTTACTTCATTGAACGTATAACTAAGTGAATGGTACTCGCAAAGCTCTTACACAAGTTGGAGTGTTACACAAACCTTTAGATTGTGACCTACTTGAAAAGAACCACTTTACTTTTATTTGTGCGTAAACCAAGTTTTATGTTATGTAACGGATACTGATGAAAGAGATTTGGGGCGCTAAAGTTGTACCAAGTTTTAATAGAAACTCAGTGGTCAATGTTGTGAAATACGCTCTATGTAAACAACGCTGCACTCAGGTGTGACATTTTGTTTGCATTTTTACAAGAGTGTTATCAACAACTCGTAGCTGTCTGTACCACTTCAGGTGCACCTGGCGCAATTGAGTTTATTTAATTTAACTAGTTTTGGGTTGCTCTTCCGTCTACGTTCACGCGCTTGATTCCTCTCAGTAGACAAATCTACTTCCGTCTCTTATTTTTAACGTTTACTCAACTAAACATTTACACTTGTTTTCTTCTCAACCTACATAGGCTAACATGTTTTGTTTCGCAATCGTCGGAAATAATATTGTTTTGTGACAACTGTTTCGGCTTCTCTGTCTATGGTTTGCGTTTCTACCATTTCACCTCTAACGTAAGTTGGGACAAAAACGATTTTAAACGCTGCATATGCTCTGGTCTGTGCTGGTTGCGTAACGTATCCGTTTGCCAGTCACATATTCATAAGGCTTGTGGGTATCGGGAAGTAAATGTGAGTCACGTTTAGTAAAGTTGAAATGTATCACGTCTATCAACCTATATCTGGAATGTGACGTTGTGTAAGTCCACATAGCATAAGTAAGTACGTATAGAATGTACCCGTATATTTGGTATTTTGCTTTCAAATATAATGTATATAATTAAACTGTTATAACGTATATATATATAGGTGTTATATATATATATATACATACACATATATAAATATATATATATATATATATATATAATATACGTTATAATAATTTACTTGTATACATTATATATATATACATATAATATACGTTATAACAGTTTATTTATATATATTATACATCTATACTTATGTGTGTATATATGTAAATATATATATATATATTGTAAACACATTAACACTAAAGCTTACGCATCTGTGTGTGTCTGGAAATATATATATATATATATATATATGTGTGTGTATGTATGTATGGCACAATGTACTGCTAGGTTGATAACATGTAAACGAGGATTATATAGATAAATATATATATATATTTATATACTTACATATACACACACCTAAGGATATATATATATATATATAATATATATATTATATACATTTATTATATATATATATTATATATATATATATATATACTATAATATATATACATATATACTACCATATGATTAATTTCATGTTATTATGTGAACATTAACATATGGGTTAACATGTGATCTCGGGCAGGTCTTGGCGCCTTAGTGATCTCAACCGAGCTTGTTATGTGAACAAACGTGTGGACGTCTAGTGGGTAGTTGACCTTTATCTCACTCGGAGAGGTACGATATGCAGGCTTCACAGCAATCACGCTTCTAGATAAGGTGCCAAGCACAGTCGCATATAGAGAGCGTCAAATATCTCACGACTCAACATACTGAATTGGTCGGAACAACAAGGTACGTTTTTACATGTGTGTTTTATTGCGTGTTGTAGACCAATAAGTAAATATTCAGAACTGTCGATTTGGTCTGAAAACTGATATATAACATATATATGCATATTATATCACTACTGATGTATAAACGCCCTTGAGTTTCTACACATATATGGAGGCTTATTAGAAGAAATGGTGTGAAGTGTGTATTGTGAGTTGCGCCCGTTTGAAGATTCATACAAGCGGCACATTTTGTATTAAACAATAGCTGATTTCCTGCGAGTACAACCACATTGCAATAAGTAATGTAAACACTGTTGTTACAACAGCGTCCATCAAAATGTTATATAGCGGCTGAATATAAAGTTTAAAACGTTACAGTTTCGTTTATAAACTATTATTATCGTATATATATATATATGATGTACTCATAATCTTGTAGTTGGGTATATCCTCTAACTAATAAATAAATGTCGTTTCCTTAAGAAACGGCTATGTTTCAATTCAAACTCAGTTCTGTTTCCTTTCTTGTTGAGGTGCCGTATAAATATACATTAAAACTCGTTTTAAGTGGTTTATGCGGGCATCAGCAAGAACGAGTTCATGAGCATTAGGGAAGTGATTATGCTTTATAGTAATATCAGTTCCTAGCTAGGCGCCATCTTTGTTTACATTAGTCGAAGACAAAGGAAACAGGTCAGTTCGATCACCATCGTAACGACTTATGTTTCCCCCCCTTTACCCCAGATCCACCGGAACAACATTAGAGTCATTACAGCACATTTCAAGGCGATCATCCTTCTTTGCGTAGTTACTATGTACAGTAATGTTTGAATGTCATGTGTAGATTTGTAATTGGTATTATGGAAGCACAGTGTTGTCACTATGTCAAGTTTGAATTGCATGTTTAAATGTTGTGCACTGTCATTATTCATGGTGAAACAAGTAGATTTAGAATTTGTGACGCTTTTCCCTGCTCAAACTGGTACACGAGGTTCTGCCTTTTTAAGCTTTTCTCCTAATCATGGAGTGTACGCAGGGTTTTGAGGGCGGGAATTAAAGTAGGATTTAATATTGATTAGCAGATTAAAATCACTCTTCTCTAGTAGGTGAGATGAGCTATTACAAGTCGATATATGTGTTCTGATGTATTACCATAATTTCAATATAGTACTTTTTAATGTGGGCCCTTTTCAGTATGCATTAGCTAAGCAAAAGGGGCATCGTTCACGAACCAAATTGGCCCACATTGGTTTCTAGTGTTCTGATGTATTACCATAAGTTCTGATGTATTACCATAATTTCAATGTGGTATTCGTTGCCCCCACCTAGAGCTAGAAGAATTACATAGTGATGTACTCATAATGTTGTAGTTGGGTACATCCAATAACTAATAAATCAATGTCGTTTCCTTAAGAAACGGTCATGTTTCAGTTGAAACTCGTGTCTGTTTCCTTTCTTGCTGATGCCCGTATAATCCACTTAAACGAGTTTTAATATATATATATATATATATATATATATATGTATTATATAGCGGTACATGTTTGTTTTTCTCTCCCGATATTTGATGTTTAACATACTTCTATATATATATATATATATAAATAATATATATATTATATATATATTATATATATATATATACGGAAAGAAGTATGAAGTATGCTAAACGTCAAATATCGGGAGAGAAAAACAAACATCGGGGTAAGAGCCTTTACTTCGTGGACCTTACGAAGGGAAACGATCTGGAGGAAGACCGGCGAGACGGTGGAGAGACGAACTAGACGATACTGGAAGGGCACCATGTGGCAGAGGATAGCGCAAAATAGGCAGATTTGGAAACGACATGCTGAGGTCGTCGCCCAACCACGGGACACTAAGGCTGCGCTATCCTCTGCCAGATGATGCCCTTCCAATATCGTCTAGTTCTTCTCTCCACCGTCTCGCCGGTCTTCCTCAAGATCGTTTCCCTTCGTAAGTTCCACGAGGTAAGGACTCTTTCCCCAATGTTTGTTGCTGTATGGTGAGGGCCCATGTTTCCGCGCCATACGTCGTCGCTGGAAGTGCGCGTGAGTAGTAGACTTGTCATTTCAAGCAGGTTCCAAAGTTACCCTTGAAGACGTCTCACGGTGTTTGGCGAATGCTGTCCAGCCGGTAATGATTCTTCTTTGAATCTCATTGTCTTGTTTTTTGTTTCTGATACTGTATCGCTGTGCCAGATAGACGTAGCTTTCAACGTTCTCTATTTGCGTGATGTTGATATATATTGGCGTGTCATTTTCTAGCATCACCTTTGTCTTCGAAATATTCATCTTCAGACTTTGTTTTTCATTTTTATCAGCTACCTCCTGCAGCATTTTTTGTAGTTCTTTCTTAATATCGGTCTGTAGTTATCTAAGTCTTTCTTATTTCCCTTCTTGAAGGTCATCACCCTTCTTCCATAGGATGTTTTTTTTGTCTTTCTGATAAGCATTTAGTATACAGCTTAACCAGTGTCTTGGAGATGGTACCATCTCCTGCTTTTAATGTTTCAATGTTTACATGGTCGATGCCTGATATCTTTCCATTCTGCTTATATCTTAGTGCTGCTTCCACCATCCATGGTGTTATTTCTGGTAATTCTTTCGGGTGGGTGTGAATAATGGTACTCTGTTCGCTGTCGTATAGCTCGGTATAGAATTCCTCTACTCGTTCCATGATCATGTATTGGTCTATTATGTCTCTACTCTGCTTGCATAGAAGTGTAATCAGTCTGCCACCGCCTAGTGCCTGCGTTCTTTTGGCATTCATCAGGCTCTTTGACGTCATAATCGTTTCTCGTGTGATCTCTTGTTTACTTAATGATTCGCTTTCTTCTTGATGGTCTTGCATGTTTCTGCGTGCTCTATTTGTTTTTTTACGATAACCGTTATCCACCAGTTATCGTCGTTTCTTCATCAATGCTCGTGTCGGTGACGATATTCTCGTCTTTGCACGTCTGTTGATTGCTTTGGCTTTGGCTACACTTATCGCAATTAGTTAGATCTTCTCAGTGATGTTTTGCTCATGGTGTCGATGTCGTCTAGTTCTTGTAATGTCTCAAATCGATTTCGCAATTTGAGTTGGAATTCAATCTTTTTTGTTCCTATTTGTGTGATATCTACGTTTGGTGGTCTCCTGTTTATCAACTTCTTCCTTTCAGTCTTGACGTCCAGTTCGACGTTGCTCGTTACCATTCTGTGGTCATTTCCGATATTGACTTGGTTGATGATAGTTACGCCAGTGACCATGATTGGCCTGTTTATCAGGATGTAGTCAATTTCGTTCTTCGTTTCTCCATTTGGGCGTTTCCACGTCTATCTCCCCCTGCTTTCTTCAGTAACATGGTATTCAAGATTTTGTACTTTCTTGATGCTGATCATTCTACCAAAATGTCGCCTCTTTCGTTTTTACACCTAGGCCAAATTTGAATGTTGTCGTTTCCGAAATGGTTGTTCGTTTCCCTACTTACGCATTAAAGTCTCCCATCACTATCGTGTAGTTTACTAAACATTCTATCGTGTAGTGCGTTGGTTTTTTTAAGGTCTCATCCACGTCGTTGTAGAAGTTGTTTGTGTCTTTTTCTGAGTATGATGTTGTTGGTGCATATACTTGTACTTTCTTCAGTTTGTAGCGCTTTGCTATGCATAGAACAGGTTCTGCTACTCTGGGGCTGATGCTGTTGGCCCTCACTATATTATTTTTTCCATTTCTTGTTTATGAGAAAACCTACACCTGCTTGGCCGTTGTTTGCCGTGGAATGATATAGTAGGTGGCCGATTTGCAAGGTAGTGAAGCATTCCTCTCTTCTTCTGACTTCTCTGATCCCGATCACTTCCCATACCAACCTGGTTTCCCTAAGTTCTTCCTCCTGTTCTTGTTTCTGTTCATATCTTAGTAGGGTTCTTACGTTAGATATTGCTATCTTCAGTCTACTTACCCTTTCTCGGCGGCCCTTATTGACCCAGAGCTTCTTAGCATCCCTTGCAAGTAGACATAGTTGACCAGAACCGCCTCCTTGGTCATAGATTATGTCGATGCTGCTGGGGACTGGGTGCCTTGGCTTCATTGTACTTTGCATGCTGGTGTTGGTGGCCTACCCTTCCACGCTTGTGCGGGTTGGAAGGAGGGCGACATAGGGTGGACGAAATTGCTCAAATGTCGACACGGCGGCCGAACCGGTACCGAACCACTGGTGGAGGTATACAATATATGTATATATGTATATATATATATATACATATATATATATATATATATACATATATATATATATAAATATATATATATATATGTAAATATATATATATAGAAATATATATATATATATATATACACACATATATTGTACACATCCACAAGTGGTTCGGTACAGACCAGTACCGAACCACTTGTGGAGGGGTACAATATATGTATATATATATATATATATATACATATATATATATATATATATATATGTATATATATATATATGTATATATATATATACATATATATATATATATATGCGTATATTGTACCACTCCACCAGTGGTTCGATACTGGTATATATATATATAACTTGGACAATATATATATATATATATTTATGTATATATATATATATATATACACACATATATATATATATGTATATACACATATATATATATATATATTAATACACATATACAACATTAACCGAAATAGGCTAACGGTCCTTTTTGATGGATTCTTTAGTTTGTAGTTTTGTGTATTTCAATTAGGTTAAATATCCTTTTAAGATATATAATTCCTTGTTATATCATTTACCTAGTGCACATTATATATATATATATATATATATTTATATTAACGTGTTCAATATCGGAAGTGATCTATATTTAGGAATCGCTACCAAAGTTTGAAGACCATAGCAGCCAATGATATCATACAATTATAT
This sequence comes from Escarpia spicata, assembly GCA_963995525.1. Taxonomy (NCBI): domain Eukaryota; kingdom Metazoa; phylum Annelida; class Polychaeta; order Sabellida; family Siboglinidae; genus Escarpia; species Escarpia spicata. The sequence goes on from OZ023209.1 coordinate 49,704,371, forward strand.
TATACCACACACCACACACACACATATATACGCATACACACACGCAAAAATACACGCAGAAACACACACACACATGTACAAAGCACACACATATGAATCACAAATATACTGAACCCATTTTAATTGATCTGTACTACATTTTATGAGCATGACTTGATTGTTAATGATATTTCCGGATTGTCACAATATAACTTTCGCAATTCATTATTGGCATGTGGCAGTTGTACACCCCCACTACTGTCAGTCCTCTTCCCGCTGAATCATTAACAACTCGCCCTGTCTGTGAAACAGCGGCTTTGCTTCTGTTACCCTAGCCGTATTGCAAGTTTTATGGGTCAAAGATTGAATAACGAATCACCAAGAACGCCAGTGGTTTCAATGTAGCGCATGACGGGAATCCAACAAGAACGCCGCAAGACTAGGGAAACGTAGTGACAATATTATTTCTTACAAGTCCATCTGTGTTATTCGTGCTACAATACGCACATAAGAGCATGCCCGAGGAAACATTAATAACATGCCACCGACGAGCATATAACGTTAGGCGGAATGGGATGTTCTAGTGTCGTTAAATAAATGTTACATAGTTTTATATTCTTCTGTGAAGTATTGATGTCATGTCATGTTTCTCTCTTGCGATCTGCTCTCGCTATGATATATTACTAGACTTGTATGAATATAATATATGTTATGGACACCGCAATATGGCGGTCTTACTTGTTAATTATTTTAGTCAGCTTTGGTGTTGTGCATCACGCCAAGCCGGTCTGGTACGCTGACACTAAGGGTAAACACAGCTAGAGTGCATTCTGGCTTCAATAAACATTTACAAAGCTCCATTTAGAAGAATACTAGTAGTTGTTGTGTTTACCAATCCCAAGCCTCACACTTAATAATCTGCGGCATTATGGTAGGAGGCAGTCGTTTTGAAAACACATCGACTACCATTTGTGTGTGCATTTTGGATTATCTGAAGTGTATTTGTCACCTTTGATGGTACCTGGTACAGTACACGACATAGTTGTGGAAGAGAACATTAGCTCAAAGGCCAAACACATATTTCTTACATGCTTAGTTGAAGTTACACCGATACTATCAGCACATTGTTAATTGCTTAATTTGTATTTTTTATCATCGCGTGTTCCAAGTATGTTCATCTCGCAATTCAACAGCAAAGCGGAATGGTGTAATTTGTGAACGATGGCACTTCTGAAAATGCTGTAAATAAAGTGTATGCCAAATTCTTTTGAATAAATGCATAACACGTTATCTTATGTTATCTTAGAAGACTAATCTGATGATTATTTACAGCATTTTAAGAAGTGCCATCTTATTACAATCATATGACAATAAACATTTCTCAGCACGTCAAACATCGACATAATCACCCAGGCATTTTCTTATAAGTAAATCCCTGACTTCAACAATCACTCAATTAATTATCAAATTTTTACAACACAAATACATGGATACGAAACATCGCATGCACAATACCGTAATTTCTTGAATATTTTCTGAGTCACATCAGCTCCATCAAACTCGAAAAACCATCCGACTTAAAAAACGTGGACAATAGGTGATCTTTGTCGTTTATAACCGATTTTCCGAAGTGGCTTGTCGGTCGCATGTGTCGGCGATCATGGCCCTCCATACCGCACGGTCGTTTGTAATTTGTTGCAGTCCTGTTGCGCTCCTTCCAAACCATGCTGACAAACACTTCTTCTATTGTTATTACCCGGCTTCCTCTGCATCTAGTCCCTTCAATGTTTCCTGTCGATCACTGGAGGTCAATAGTTACACTGAACTGGCTATGCATGATTCATATCGTATCACACTAAAATATTAAGGAATTTATTTACTAAACGAACAGTTGTATAGTTATGTTAACTTTTCATTGCGTTCTTCTAACTGCGCTGCCTCTTATAGCTTATCAAACGATGACGTCATAATGTAAATTTAGATCTAACTCTGAAATCGGTCACATTTGTTTTGGAACGCTCTCGTTCCATGTCTGTAACACATAATGTAACACATATTATTGACTATAAGAAAATGACGTAATAACAAAAACTATAATATATCGAAAAACATATTATGTTTTTTCAACATACAACGCACGCACTAATTTGGAAACTACTTGAAAAATAGTGCTAACATTTAAAGAAAAGTGTGAAAAACAGTATTTTCAGCTCACCTCTTTGAATGCGCGTTTCGCGCTTCCGGCCGATGTTATCTACAGAACATGATGCGTTAATTACCAGTGCAACCTCACATTTATCTCTATATAATACAATAAAGCCAGATGGCTACTACAAACATGCATACAGCTACGTACACTCTAGATATATGTACACGTATATACAGATTATTTTGTATATAATGAGTGATTCCTATGATAGCAATATATGTGTGTTAATAAGAATCATTTACCACTTTTCACTGTTTCTTGTTTTATTATATATTTTTAGTTAGTCATTATGAGCAAACTGTAAGTCATTACAACGATTCTCACGCACAGCGCCGCGAAAAACCTAGTACAGGAGAAGTTTTGTAATTTTGTATATTTGAATGATGTAAATAATAAATAAAGTACCGCATTTGCCAGTGCCAAGATGTGGAGTAAAAGGGAAGAATAGTCGAGACAATAAAGTAAATGGAGGTGAAGGCAACAAATGAACAATTAGTGGATACTTTCATCAAATACATTGCCGACTTCTGAGCACAGTGAAAACGCAGTATGCACAAGGGAAGTTGCTCAAGCAGTTAACGATGCCTAACACGAAAACCACAGCGCAGTTGGACTAAGCGAAAGTACTATCACAAGGACCGAGTCACACTTCATCCGATGGTGGTACACTATGAAGATTGCACACTGATCACCAAAAAACGCGCATCAAGCGTGAAGACTCATTCTGTACCAACCTCCTTCGCATTCATAAAGTCCTTGTTGAAGAAACTCGAGGAAATCATCCCCACGCTGACGACTATTTACTTTTATTGTAACTAACCGTCGTCACAATACAGGAATCGTTCAATCTGTGCAATTATTGCACGTTTCGAACACGTGATCAATGGTATCAAGGTATCATTTTAATGGCTTGAGTCAGATCACGACAAAGGGTCATGCGACGGAGTAGGGGGAGCGATCAAAAAGAAGGCAGATAACCGGGTCAAAAGCGATAAAGTAATCTCACGCAGCAGAGAGTTCTGCGACGCAGTGGGAGAAGGCGACGGCTCCGTGACAGTCTTGGAGGACAGCAAGATATTGATCAGCAATTGTAGCGATACGGTGAGAGAAGGCGACGGTTTCGTGATAGTCCTCGAGGGCAGCAAGAAAATGATCAGCAGTTGATAGGGGGAGGTGGAAGGCTGAAATGTGCCCGCCGTACGGGGCGTTATGCTAGCACATGTTATAGTACCAGCTGGCCCCAGCATGATGATACGGAGCGCATCATATTTCAAATCATGCTACTACTAGAAGGGCGGCGTGTTTTACCAGGCATGTGAAGGATGGCAGCAACAATACTTAGTAAATGGGTAAATGGAACTGGAGCCTACATGATCACTGGATAGGGGCCTTTAAGGTAACTGCGATCAAGTTCTCATCTTCCCCAGAACATTTGGAAGTTAATGGCCATGCTTCCTGTTGAAACGGAGAATATATGTATTGTTGGGAAGTAGATAATCTATGTTGTTAAGTGAATGCAGAACAAATTGTAAACAACATTTTTATTGCTATGATATATAATAATGTCATGCCGAATATATAAAATATTACAGTCTGAAAATTTGATGAATACTGAATCCACATAATATAAATGCCAAACAACTGAAAGCGGTTTTCTCTATTGATTCCTAAGCAAAAATACGTTTCGTAGCAGCATTGTAAATTTAATAAATGATATCCATTCGTACAGTTACACGCCGTGCGTACTTACTGTTTCGTTAAGCTCTAAAAAGGTGGGTTTTAGGAGTTATAGAGTTCCCGCATTCTTCCTCAATATGTACTCATCGTACGACAGGAAGTGTGACGTTCTAGTTTTGCCCCCCCATCAGAACCATATTTAACAACGTTTCGTGAGACCACGTACACACATACATACACAAACACATTCATACAAACATGCACACACACACACACACACACACACACACACACACACACACACACACACACACACACACACACACACACACACACACACACACACACACACACACACACACACACACACACACACACACACACACACACTCACACACACACACACACACACACACACACAAACACACACACACACACACACACACACACACACACACACACAAACAAACACACACACATAAACGTACATATTAACATCGAGGCCTCCACGCGTGAAATATCTATGCGTACACGTATAAAATATGTTGGAATACGTGATGTTTGCTAAACTATACAAGCGGGCACTTATGTTTGTGAAGCATTTGGTGTCAATATGTGTTGCATCCTCCTTCAATTTCACCATAGCGATTAAAGACACGAAGTAGTCGTGAATTTTCACAAGGAGGACACTGTCTGGGCAGTAGATATCGTTACCGTGTCGCAATATATTATTGCATCTACGAATAAAGTTGATTTGACTTTGACTTGTGCACAAACGAGCAACTTGTTTTGTATTTACATTTCAGTAGAAAGCGCAATTAACCCCACTGTCGTCCGTACTGAAACAAAACGTTTGTTCAACACGTGTTTAGCTAGAACAATATCAAAGTAGGCGCACAGAAGGCGATGTATGGTCACATTTTAAATAACATTGTTTTGTGTACAATATTTCATATTTTCTATCACTCTGTCCGGTTTTTGTTTCGTAATGAATTTCAACGAAATGATTTTTAGAAGTAATTTGAACTGTATAAGACACAAAAGAGCGTGTCCACACAAACGTACACGTTCTTCTTAAAACCTGTATATATATTTTGTATAAGATATATTTACATATCCTCATAAAATGTCATTTTCACATTTATCACATTAACACAAATACAAAATATTTAATGTGCTTTTTCGGGTTATTTACTCTTCTTTATATGTACGAATATGCGTATGTATGTATGTATGTATGTATGTATGTATGTATGTATGTATGTATGTATGTATGTATGTATGTATGTATGTATGTATGTATGTATGTATGTATGTATGAATGTGTATGTACATACATGTATGTATGTATTTATGTATGTATGCATGTATGAATGTGTATGTACATACATGTACAGCTGTATGTACGTATTTATGTATGTATGTACGTGTGCATGTATGTATGCATGTATATATGTATACATGTATGTATGCATGTATGTGTATCTATATATATATATATATATATTAATTATGATGAATATGGAATAAAGGTGTTGTTCGACACACGTTTTGTAGATGTGAATTCAAGAAATTCTAAAACAATAACCAGAGTTATCTTGTTGATAAGGATTATATGCTCAATTTCTAGTATTAGTGTTGGTGTACAACTACCACATTTTATAACGTTCTTTGCGACTGCACTGTTAGTTAACTTATTCAATTATTATATTTCGTAGTACCTGTAGTAAATATCAAACCGTGACTATATGGTCAAGTAGTATTGCTAATTATGGACGTTCCGTTATGATAAATGGACACATCTAACACACGAGTCTATTTCAGGACTAGTGACGTCATCGGACTACGTAGAACGTTGTGTCGAGTTCAACGTCCTGAATGCAATCATGACGTCAACATTTCTGGTAAGGGTAACGTATTTTCATTAAATGTAACCGCATTAGTACGAAATTGACAGTGATTATATTATAATTAAGTCTAGTTGAAACAAGTTATGTACTATATACATACTAGGAATTGAATAACCACTTGACGTAACAAGATGACGTCACACTGCTAAACACTCTACCTTGTATGTGGACATGAACGTCAACAGTTTATCGCGAGGACATACTTATAAACCCACACGTCATCCACCTGTGTCAAATATATGACAAATGTATGACAATATATTGAAATAGATAGTAAATTATTCCCCCAGTCAATCTACTATGAAGCATTCTGAGTGATGAGTAGATATGCTATTATACTATCATGACCCCGGTGGCATTTTGTGTATTTAGTGTAACACCCTCTTTATTGTAATATAAATGCGATACTCATTGTTTTAAGTGACACAGTTTGCGTGACATTGGGTGCCGTGTGCTCAGTTTTGAGCTCAAATGTCTATATACATACGTTGTTCTAGCCATTGTTATGTTCCACCCCCGCCCGGCTCTGGGTGTACTTTCACATGACATAGCTCCTTGCATTGTTCCGGTCTATCTCTTCCTTGGTGCGGAAATGTCACTGAATAAAAAGAGCATACCAATGTTATCCAATTGAAAGTTAACCAAGATTATTTGTGTCCAACTTTTCTTTGTAAGGTTTTCTTTTTTGTCTGATTATGCATTATAATCTTTTTCATTTCCCTGCTGTTTAGATAAATGAAATGAGCCACCTAGTTTCCTTTAACGACTTCATGACATGTGGCGTTAATATTGCGCTTATCTTGAAATCAAAGTAATTAAACTTTAACATTTAATTGTTAGTTGAAATCAATTTGCAAACAAAAACAATTGGGGATCCCGCACAAATGTGCTGACATAGTCAACGTGATGGCTGGGCATATTTATTATACTAATAGTCCAGGAGAACCAGAGGTGAACCGTAATATGGACTGCAACTAAGGTTTTTTGCTAACATTTGTCCTACAAGCTGTCCTTTTTTAGAAACCGATGCATGCCCAGCTGGTAGGGTTGAGCATTTTTTATAATTGCGGTACAAAGATTTTCAATGATCGGCATAATGCCGTTCATTAAGATGCCAATTTGTGCAAAGCAAAAGAACAACATTGTAGCATTTATAACATGCTAAATAGGTTTCTGATTAATGTTGATATCCATATATATATATATATATATATATATATGCCCGATCATTTATGAAGGCTTTACAGGAAAATAATGAGTAAATTACATTTAGCTTTAGTGATTGTCACATATTCAAGCATTGACATTGCTTGGTGTGTCTGTCTACAAATCACAAGTTTTTTAATAAGGCAATGGTGTAATTAATATAGTGATTTTCACATATCCAAGCGCCAGATCAGTAAGCCAAATAAACTATTCAGTCACTATCAGAGCTATCCGATTCACTATCAGATTCACTGGGTTCCACAGACGAAGATGTGTACGTATTTGCTGCATACTGACATGCGTGAAGGACCCGCCAAATAGCAAGTGGATCTGTTACAAGGGTTGTATAATTTACAAGAGCACGCAACAGCCTGGGGAACAGTTGGTGGAGCAACTGTAGTTGTGTCATAGATTGGGCATAGTTCCTGACCATCCTTGAGCTCCAAACCGAACTTGGTGGCATCTACATCTGGAGGATGATCCGCTTACGCCGCACACCAGATTAAGACCTGCAGGCGTGAACGTTTGACATGTTGAACAGACGCATCATGTATTTGTGCAGGCTTTCGATAGCAGGCGGTTGCCGTTTTCTGCAGAATAAACTAATGTGACTTTGTCTTGGTGAAGAAGCACACAACGGGCAATGTTCAGGTCTGCTTTCTCATGGCTGAACACGTTCTGTTCCTCACCGATGAGGTGGAGTACGGGGTGTCCATGTTCAATGTTACAGGTCACGTTGATCAGCTGCCTCTTATTGTGGTCACTCTTCAAAAGCACCTCACGGTTTGGAAGAGGGGATGTGCTCGAAAGAGTGTGTTGCTGCGGAACTCTGCCGCCACCCCCGACGTGTTCGTTCATGCGATGTTATGAACCCCGGAAGATACCAGTCAACGATGACATATGTCTGATGTTATTTTGAGTACTTGCGACAGAAAGCATTTGCAAACTGTTGCACGGTACCTCATTTCCATAATCTCCTGGTCGATGAGATCTAAAGGGGGATATGCATTGACAGCCTTCGTGGAACTTGCGTGCAGCTTTTCCATGTCATACGCTTTGCCAACGCCAACCTTCAGGCCTTTCCTGGCAACCTCCATTGTGATAACAGCCTTATGCAGTGGTTTGTAAAAAGAGCCAGGTAAGTCTCTAGATAATATGGCCGCCATTTCTTCACCTATGGAAAGGGCATTGTCGACGTTGACATTGTTTGGTGCAACTCGTCCTCTAACAATCACAGCAGTGCGTAATCTATAGGAGTGGTAAGCGGGTTTGTGTATGTTCTGATCTCGGAAATGGTCAGGTTTCTGTCAGAAGCATCAAACTGCTTTCTCTTTTTTCCTTCCTCTTTGTGCCCTGCTGTATCTGCGTCCTCCACAATTTCCCCATGCATCTTTATAAAGGCGATGGACAGTGTACTGCAGAGATGGTACGACTGAGTCCATGTTGTTACCTGCTCCTATGAAACGGTCTTTCCCACCAGCCCACCTTTTACTTTTTCTTAGCGGCTGTAGGTTTGTTCCAAAACTGATCCAGGAATAGTTCATTCTAGATACATTTCCTATGGCGACACACATGATCACTACGAAGGAATGCTTCTGCTACATCATCTGGAATGGATGTTATATCGAAGAGATGCCACATAATATGGCAGCATCCTTCGTAGATTGTACTGGTGGAGCAGCTAGTCTCCCTGCGTCTCTGCTGTGATGAACAAAAGTATAATGCTCTCCAAGACCTCATCGACTTCCAAGGTGGTTGTCTTTCCTGAAAGAATGAATTGCTCCAGCAAGGCTTCTACAACCATCCTCAACCCACGCAGTGCCTTAGTGCCATGCCTTACCACTCAGCATGCTTGCAACTATATATACTATACTATATATACTATAGGACTTGCCTACTGTGCGAGCAGTATCAACTGTCACCACATTATAACTTTAAACACTGCTCTACACTACTGTTCTTAAATACTTACTTGCTGTCCAACAACATAGAGTGACATGAAAAGGATACGTACAATATGAAAGCAGCACGCACATAAAGCAACATACTGTACTGCAGTATTATTAGAGCAAGACCACGCACGCAACCTTGTGAGTTTTGTGTGAATTCCACAGCCATGCAGTGCATTTCCCTTACACTGTTTGGAGTATAGACATGACGGTCGAAGTTGTCAAACTAGCCACTGGAAAGGGTCCCCTCTAATGACACATTGGTAGCTATCTCTGTCCTGGGCCGTAACCTTAGCAATGGACTTTCGGAATCGACGTACGTCATCATAGGGGCAGATGTAACCACTGCGGTGAAGAATTTCAATCAGATCTTTTGACCCAAATTGGTGGTGAAACGTGACGGCAAGACCCAAAATTGTCTGATTGAAGGATTTGATCATAAGTGCCTGTATTGACTGTGTCAGGCTGAGTGACTCTCTGGTGCCTGTACCAGATGACATCAGTCCACTTACAAGACTCAGCGATGTGATGAATGTGTCCTGGACAGCAGTTTTAAGATTAAAACTGTTCAAGTCATATGATTTGTCTTTGTGTTTCTTCTAATTTTCTTCTCTTGAAATGACCTTTATAACTCCAGAAATCTGGTCATCATCATTTGCTGCCGCAAGTTTGAGGTTGACAGGAACATGCTGTATCAAACAGAGTAAACTGGCACACCCCTCCATTCTCATGACAACGAGTTCATCACGGAAATGTGACTGTAGCATCTGTATAATCCGTTCACTCATTTGAATCACCCAGTCTGACGAACCTCTTCACTCAGACACAACCTGTCGGATAGCACTACTTGACAGATTCAGGGGATCACCAGCTGTAACCTTGGCAGCGTTGCTCACATTTCGTTTTGCTACAAATGAAGTGTAAACTGCACCAAAAATGCAAAGGCGAACCTGGCTTGCAAGGCCATCTCCTCGATTGTCACAAGTCTTGAGCAATTTCTGTTTCACTTCATTGGTTCTCCACTGAACTACACTTCTACATCTCTTTGGGTTCTTTGGGTCTTTTGGTTCGCATGTCTCCCCACAAATAAGGCAAAAGGTTCTACAATTGAATGTAGATTGGTAAGACCTTCTTTTTGGAGGAGGTTCGTCTTCTTAGCCGCTCTTAGAAACATGCCGTGTTAACTGCCTCTGGATGTGTGTTTTTGACGTGTAACTATACACGCCGGAGTGTTGGAACAGTCAGATTTGGGTTTTTATCAAGGGAATCATGTAGAGACATATGTAAGGTGTCTTTGCGCTGCTTGCTTTTGTTATTCTTTCATGAACCCCAGTTACAAGGCGACCAGTTTTATTGCAGCCTAAATAGCTGCACTCACTTTCCTCCTCGCATACATCTATGCTTCTTCTTTTGCTTCTTGTTCTGGTTTAGTCTCCTCTTTCATGTGATTGAACATGGCGAAGACAAAGACACGGATATGCCAGGTGAAGTGTATCGGCCCCAATGCTGTTCAACATTATATACAAATGACCAACCATTCCACTACGAACCTCGCAGCTTCATCTATGCAGACGACCTATGCATATTATCCCAGCACAAAATCTTTCTCAATATCGAAATGACACTCACGTCAGCGCTGGGAAACATCACAACATACACAGAGTGAACCATCTACGCGCAAACTCATCCACGACCCAGGTGTGTGCCTTCCATCTGAGGAACAGAGATGCAAAACATCAACTACATGTTACATGGAATAACATCAAACTTGCGACCACAGCAGCGCCAGTGTATCTTGGCATCCATATAGAAAGAACAGTATTGTACAAAACGCTCATCTATAAAACGAAACAGAAGGTATACGCACGGAACAACATCATCCGCAAACTTGCAAACTCGAAATGGGGAAGCAGAGCACCGACCCTAAGATCCAGTTTCCTAGCTCTCTCCTATTCCACCGCCGAATGCGCAAATGCTGGGTGGGCGAGCTCAACACACGCAAACAAGCTCAACCCGACCACACACGACTGCTGCCGAATTATAACGGGTTGCCTGAAACCAACACTGAGAGCATATACCTTCTGGCTGGCATAGCCCCAACGGATATCAGGCGGACTGTTGCTTCAAAACAGAAAGAACACGACAAGAAAGTGACATAAAATATCAACTATACACAACCACGTGCTTGCTACGCGCCGATTGAAGTCACGCAAAAGCTTCATGAACAACACGACACCGTTCAACTCATCACCCAGCAGCACCAGACTAGACATGTTGGAAACGCGACTGCAAGAAATACCAGCAGTCGTCAAAACGGGATTACGACCAGCTGAATCCCTACCAGCAGGGTCTGACCAACCATGGCTCTGCTGGCGATTACTCAGTGCGCCTGCGCACCGGAGGTCGCGCAAAAACAATCATGAAGAAGCGGGGCTACATTTATGAGACGCAGTCAACAGAATATGAATGCGGAGAAAAACAGACAATGCCACACCTACTCAACTGTCGACTGCTGGAAGATCCGTGTACACACGAAAACCTGGCCGTCGTCACTGACCGGGCTAAGACATGCGCCGAGGTATGGCAAGACATCGTGTGAGGGATACGACAAGAAGAAGAATTTGATTGAAGATTGTCGTTATAGTTGGGGGTAGCTTTTGCAAAAGTCGTGAACGTAACTGTTTCTGATAACAATACTAACGTAGAACTGTGATGATGTACATGAGAGGGATAGATATATTGACAATCCGACCAATAATATATGTGAATAATGTGTACAAAACTGTTCTTTTCAAATGAACAATAAACAGTACGATAAAAATCAATCGGTTCTTTTATTAACAAAGTGTGCCTCTTATTTCCAAATATATCGGTTTCCAAAACGGCATACACCATGTTCCATTTATCCACCACTGCGTCCATTTTAACACCCGCCGCCCGTTCAACCCCTGTGGCATACGCCACGTTACAACGTCTCTCGTTAAGTATCACCCATCAAACTTGACTATTAAATAAATATTCTTCTTTTGCAGATTCGCATCGCAATCTTCTGCCTCGCATTTTCGTCCGTTAGCGGATGGTTATTCGCAAAGAAATCGCTCGATTTGGAACTGTGTCTGGAACTATGTAAGACGTTTTATCTGCGTTGTATGCAGAACCGTTATGAAAAATGTCCAACCAAGACGTTAAAGAACAGGCTGGCCATTGCTCAGGATTGCGGCCAAAGACGGGGCCTTTGCCACAATCGCTGCAAGAAATCTTACGGAACTTCCTTCTGGAAATCTTTGGATTTATGGTAGACGAAGCGATATCGGACCTGTAATTGTAGCCTTGTGTCTGGTTTGGCTTGACATCAACAATACACGGTGTTACCCAAGAAAAGACGATGTTGTCAGCAATAATTGCAGAAATAATTTCAAGTAAATATTGCTGAAGGATACTATGCCTGATAATCTGTTAAGCACTGCTGATATTAGATATTCATCATTACAACTGTAAGCGTTACGTTAACGTTACAGGGGGCAGTTATATAATTTAACAAGATTTAACAAGATTGCCATCCAGATAATTAACTCTAGATGGCAGGTGGACAACGAAGCCCTTTGGCTCATCGAGAGTCCAACCCTTTTATCTACATATATCCAGCCTTTCTGAGGTATGTGTCGATTTTATTTTTAAACATATTCACACTACTAGCATCCACACAATCTTCAGATAATCTGTTCCATTCATTCACAATCCTTTGTGAAAATGAAAACTTTCTTACGTCTAATGTACACTGCTCCTTTACTAATGTAACTTCATGTCCTCTAGTCTTTCTATCTTTCTTAACTGAAAAAAAACATATTTCTATCAATATTTTCATAACCATTCAATATTTGAAACACTTCTGTCTGATCTCCTCTCAATCTCCTGGTCTCTAGTGTTGTTAAACCACATTCTTTTAGGCGTTTTTCATAACTAAGATCATGTTTTCATTCAATAAATGGTCAACGTGCTAAAATGCAACATAGTAAAAAGCTCGCTGCTTTATTTTACTTGCATTGTTAGTGCATGTGTCATACAGGTATTATGCATCGTATTTTCTACATGGATACCAATGTATTTAAGAACGTGTCATCGTTTCGCCTCCACCATTGTTCAAGTTTGGCGTATTGTCAACATATTTAACTTGCATTGAAATAATTTATATCATCATGAATATAACATTAAATGCGAGCTTCTGCACACTTGTCGTTAACGCATTTAACATGACTAAATATTTACTTATAACACTGCTGCTTCAAAATGTGATTACTTTTAATGATTAAAACAGATCACAGTATAATTTATAATAATGTGGGTTGCATTTAATGGTTTGTTTCATGTTTTATATGTGTTGAATACGTTCATATAAAAATACTACGTCAGAACGAGTTTGTTTGTCAAAACGTACCCCCGGAGTGTGGCAACAATGATAAGGACATGACTGACCAGTTTACTTACAGACGAGACATTTTAAAATTTATGATTGTATTAATCAATGACCGATGCATGCCTTTACAATATATATATATATATACATATATATATATATATACATATATATATATACAGTATATATATATATATATGTGTATGTATATATATATATATATATTATCATACTAGAGAGCGAATTAACTGTGTACTTATATGTGGCCGCAGCTTGATTGATGCAACAATACCAACACATGACACCAGTTGTAAAATTCGAAAAATGGCAAATTGTATTGCGGGATCACCGCATGGTAACCAGAAATCATATAATTGGATCTATGCATTATATTAACAGCATATGAATTAAAGGCAGCATTAAAAATGTTGATGCTTACATGCATCAAAGGTGAGGGGCCAACTGCCGCTGCTTACATGCATCAACTGTTGCACAGCGGTATGGCCATCCAGCGATCAAATATTAAGATAAAAACTACTTAATATCAGCGACTATATGTAAAAGTTCACAGCGGTTTCGTCATCTAGCAATCACATACTAAGACAAGACTACTTAACATCAGTGACCACAATAACGCTGAAATACAGTTCAATAAAAGCAATGTAGCACCTCACTAATCTGGTATGACTGGTACGCCATATGATAGGCATCATAAATTATTTAAACACAGTTGTACAAAAAACGTTTAAACGTGAATACGAACTATTAACGTGATTTGTCTGAAGAGGAAGCGGAGAGGAGGTGGAGGTTTGAAATTTCTTCTCTCGTAGAAATGGACTGTCTTTGCTGGCGGAGAAATTGAAGTAACCGAACCAGCTGTACTTCCCAGCATGCTCTTACTGGACCAGTCCATTCGTTCGGGGAAGACAGGTTACTCCATAGCATCTACATAAATATCATTCTAATAAATTATAACTTCGCATTTATGTATCATATTAGACAGCGAATTAACTCTGTTCCTATGTGTGGCCGCATCTTCTTTGATGCAACAATACTAACACATGACAGCAGTTGTAAATTTCGAAAAAGGGCAAATTGTATTGCCGGATCACCGCATGGTAATCATAAATCATATAACTGGATCTATGCAATATATTAACAGCATATATATTAAAGGCAGCATTAAACATATTGCTGCTTACATGCATCAAAGATGTGGGGACAACAGCCACAGGCACTGTTCCTTGGGAATAGTGCCCCCCCCCAGACAAGGCCACAATAGCCAATCTCTCAGACCTATCTGATGGCAGCGAACTACTTCATGTCAGATCCATGTAACTAATATTCCCATCATCAATGATAGGCGTATGTCAACAAGCACCGGCTGAGCAGGCCAGGGAGGAATGGTATTGTTACCACACAATATGTGATTCACAACACAGTGATGAATATATGCAGAACTAGTGAACAAACCACAATACATGAGCAACATGCGATATATCTAGGCAAGTCCACAAGCCTGACATTCAGCACCGGCTGAGCATGCTAGGGAGGAATACCATTGTTACCACCCAATATTTGACTTGTAACACAGTGATGAATATATGCCAAACTTACGAACAGAGTACAATACATGAGGAACATGCGATATATCTAGGCAAGCACACCAACCTAACACTCAGCACCCGCTGAGCATGCCAAATAATAGAGTAATGCCATGGTTACCACACAATCATTGCCTCATAAAACAGTGACGAATATACGCCTAACTAACTAACAGACTACAATACCTGAGCAACATGCGATATATGCACAAACCAACAAACCTGACACTCAGCACAAGCTGAGCATGCCAGGGAGGAATGCCATTGTTACCATACACTATTTTGACTGATAAGTCATAGCACAATGATGAATATATGCATAACTAACGAACAGAAAACAATGCATGAGTAATATGGGATCATATAATCAAGCCTACAAACCTGACACGCAAGTCCGATTGAGCATGCCAGGGAGGAATGCCATTGTTATCACACACACACACTATTCCACTCACAACAGTGATGCATGTACGGAAGTAGTAGTCGTGTGGTATTCACCCCCGTGTAAAAAGGTCATGTACCCAAGATCAAAGGAAGATCAAAGGAATAGGCTCCGCCCCACAATTTTTTCCTAAAAACGTAGCACCTATAGAGAAAAAGTCAACATCAAAGGATTTGCCCTTTTTCCTATAAACTTAGCACCGTGACTAAATACCCTTAAGTACCCTTAATTACCTTTGATTGACAGGACCACCCAAAGGCGCTGACCCGTTGCCCTTAGTGCGTGTAATGTATGTGTTTCGTTTCTCTATACTTGAGGGGCGTGATTGACAGGCCCAACAACAAATCAGAGGCTTAGAATGAGTCCAGGGCAACAATCTGCTGTATTAAGGAGATGTTCAGCGTTGACCCCGTGCCCTTTGCGTGTGTGTTTTCGTTTCTCTGCACTCTAGTGGCGCCGTTTTGATCGTCAGACCTAAGGTAGGGCTAAAATAACTGAATATTGTATATAGCTATTGTACCGGCACAAAACCACTGTATAAAAGAGTTGCCTGCTAATTGGAGCTGCGTTGATGAGGACAAAATTAGTACTGAGTGGTTATAACAGTCAACGACTAGTCGTTTGATTCTTTCCAACGCACAAAACCACTGTATGTCCCTACGAGCGCCAACTAAACGAACTATAGTAGCCTTGCTTATAAACGAAACACTGTACGCTATAAATACACTACTACTAGAAGGCGTCACGACTCACGACAAAGCAGGAATGTTACAGCCGTCACTAGCAGCGTACGGACTTTACACCAGTGCCTGTATCAAGTTTCACAACAACACAGCGTAGAACTTTTATACGTGGTTATGTGGTTAGGTGGTTATGTACGTGGTTATGATTATAGCCACTCAGTACTAATTTCGGCCTCATAAACGCAGCTCCAATTAACAGGCAACTCTTTTATACAGTGGTTTTGTGCCGCTACAATGGTTATAGGCAATATTCAGTTGTTTTAGCCCTACCTTAGGTCTGACGATCAAAACACCGCCACTAGAGTGCAGAGAAACGAAAACACATATTACAGTGGTCACTAGCAGCGTACGGACATTACACCAGTGCCTGTATCAAGTTTCACAACAACACAGCCGCCTAACAGCGTAGAACTTTTATACGTGGTTATGTACTGGTACAGTGATTATAACCACTCAGTACTAATTTTGTCCTCATCAACGCAGCTCCAATTAGCAGGCAACTCTTTTATACAGTGGTTTTGTGCCGCTACAATAGCTATAGACAATATTCAGTTATTTTAGCCCTACCTTAGGTCTGACGATCAAAACGGCGCCACTAGAGTGCAGAGAAACGAAAACACACACGCAAAGGGCACGGGGTCAACGCTGAACATCTCCTTAATAAAGCAGATTGTTGCCCTGGACTCATTCTAAGCCTCTGATTTGTTGTTGGGCCTGTCAATCACGCCCCTCAAGTATAGAGAAACGAAACACATACATTACACGCACTAAGGGCAACGGGTCAGCGCCTTTGGGTGGTCCTGTCAATCAAAGGTAATTAAGGGTACTTAAGGGTATTTAGTCACGGTGCTAAGTTTATAGGAAAAAGGGCAAATCCTTTGATGTTGACTTTTTCTCTATAGGTGCTAAGTTTTTAGGAAAAAATGGTGGGGCGGAGCCTATTCCTTTGATCTTCCTTTGATCTTGGGTACATGACCTTTTTACACGGGGGTGAATACCACACGACTACTACTTACGGAGAACTATAAAGCGGACCACTGTATATGAATAACTGAATAACCACTAAACCTGACACTCAGCACCGGCTGAGCAAGCAGGGATGGCATAAATTATAATTAGAGCAACAGCACCTGGGCATTTAGCCTGAAAGAGATGTACCTTAAGACTGCAGCATTGGATGCGAATGTATCGACGAAAGGCAGGAGATTCCCATCTACCCATTGTTTGAATCTGAATATCCGTAAAACCCTTGGAAGCAGCTGTCATAGCTGCCCCAATTCGAAAGGAATGACCTTTGTACATTTAGGTGTTATATCCCCCATGTACCAGGCAGGCTGCCAGCTAATTGGCGAAACTGATGCAGATATTGGCATTTTATCAGCAAAGTTGAAAAGTGGGCCAGGTGTGGAACCCCGAGCCCGGAGGTATCGTTTGATGAGAGGAATAGGACAATGCTGAGATAGTGATTACATTTCAAGGACAACGGGCCTGTTGGTTCGTTGATGCTTATAATGGCGTAATGCAAGCTGCATGGATTTTGTTGTGGTCCTGACACAAACTTCAGATCATCCAACTGCATAAGATTTTCTGTACTTACACCTGGACGCCTGGTAATTTCGCCAATTCGAAAGAAACCATGAAATCTTAACATAAACATAGCAGCTAAGCAGCATTGTAAAACATCCTGTCAGGTATAACAACCTGTGTTGCCAAGACCAGCTGAGCGAGCATGGGGAGATCAATTGGGCACCTGGAGTCTAGAGACCCGGCCTTATTTTGAACCTCAATCAAAAGCTTTTAATGTAAAAGCTGTAAACCGAGTCTGGCAAGCCAACAACCTTACGACTGAAAGTTATTGCTGAAACGGCAGATACAATGGTTGATGCTGGATACTGCTACATCTTCTGATAAATCCTCTTCCGCACGAAACAGCGAGACAGCAAAATTGTACAAGACCTATGAGCGATAGGAAGTCCCGCAAAGTGACTGCACGACGACTCGCTAGACGATTTATTAATGTAGTTGCCTTTGCTACCTTGTCCGCTGGCAACCTGAGCTCCAATTTTTGGGTGATAATCTCAATGCCATACACAGTCTAGCAGGTCGAGGGCAGACATCTCTTTTCCTTGTTGATAGGGATACCTAGATTCACCGACATATGTTCGAAAGACTGAAGGTAATGGAGACAGCCCGATTCATTTGCATCCACAAATGTGAAATCGTCGAGCAAATGTGTAACACTGCTAAAAGCAAAGGGGTGCTGTAACATCAATTGCACTGCCCGACTGAAACGTTCGAATGCCTGACAGCTAATCACAGAACACATTGATAGAACGTTGTTGTGACAAAATTGCTCTTTCTAGGTCTTCCCCAATATATGGTAATCTTGACGATTAATTGGTATTAGGCAGAACGCATCTTTGATGTCTGCCTTAGCGATGAGGCAACCCTGTTCACATTCTTGCAGAAGTTCTACAACTCTGTCTAGGGTTTCTAATTGAACAATAGTGAATACTTTAGATGTATAGAAAGTTATGGAGTCACCTCGTGGGAAGGATACATCATGAATCAGCCTGAATTTACCTGGGTCATGTTTAGGTATTAAAGCAAGGGGGATGATTGGAAATTTGAGAATGATAAATGCAGATAACCATTGGCTATATGATGTAATCGATTTACTGGAACCGGCTTTTACCATGGTCAAAGCCTGCGGGGAATCAATATTGGTAATTTCCAGCGATAATCGCTGGCCTTGGTACTCCTCTAGATTTTGATCGTTTAGCAACGTGTGGAGATTAATGAAATCTCCCATCCAAATATATTGCTTCACTGCAATAAGAAGATTGCCCCCAGTGGTCGGTTTATGACATTGTAACTTGTTGATTGGGGTGCATAACGTCATCGGCCCTATCACTCATTGACTCTAATGAATGAAACGAGTCTATTTCTTCGACTGGCTGAGCAACCTCACCGTCCAGTGGAAGCTCCGGTCCGCTGGCGTATGCTAAGCTGGCAGCAAACATCCCGACGCTTCCAGTTTTGTCATCATTGTTGTCACAATGGCGTTTGCCGCTTCAACGATGAGATCTGGCTCGGATGCGTTGGTAACTGTAGTGCAGATGGCCCCATTGCAACGTGTCACAGGACGGCTGCTTGCGACAGTTGTCACGGCCGGTCCTCCCATTGCATAGGCGGCAACAGTTTGGCGCTTCTGCCGCGGCTGCATTCCCCCACCAAATGGCGCAACCTGTCCTTTTTCTGGTGGTATCTCAAATCTGGACCAATAACCAAAAAACAAAAACAAAAAACCGCAAGGAGGTGTAGTTTCCAACTGTGCAAGATTCAATACATGACAAACTTTGTAAGCATAAGTATACATGCCGCGAAGAGTGTATTGGTATACATATGATTCAGTGACTACTCATGCTGATACACGACTGTCATCCAGTCCTGGATGACGTTCCTGTGGCGTACTGAATTTCGTTAATGACTGCCAAGATATCGGATGTAATGCAACCAATACTGGGACTATGGATATATTTCAAGCCCATGAAATCGTGAACACTTATGCAGTAGGTGGATGTACCTAACAGGGGAATGATCATACTCAGGATATCATTGTTGACAGCACAGGTAATTGTTGACAAGTACTGTATAATTGTAATTAATCAATATACACAATAATCATGCATGTAATCATAACGATACACCTGCAATGAGTGAAATGTTAATGGTATCCTGATTGTAAACAGATATACTGAAGACATCCTAACGACCTACCAATTAGTGAAGGAATAGACTCATATTTTGGACAGTAGTCATACTTTTTCGTATTTGTTGTGGTATCACCAACCCGAAGTCTGGATACCCATTCATCTATGTCACCACGCAATGATAAAATTCAAACGGATATACACGTTTTCCTTAACATGTAATACAGTTCCCATGGGTGAAGCTGAATGGATAAACACAAGCACCTACATCGCCCAACAAAGCTAAAAGTCAATACATGTACATGTTTGTTTTTACATGTAATTCAAACCCAAATGGGTGAGACTGAAAGGATATACACATTTACTGACCTCGCCCAATAATGCAAAAATGCAAACATATATGTACGTTAGGTCTAACCTGCAATACAATCCCAAATGGCTGAAGGTGAATGGATACACCAATTCCCTGACCTCGCCCCATAATGCTAAAAGAATTCAAACGGATATGCACGCTTGCTGGACTATGTAATACGATTCCACATGGGTAAGACATTCACTGACCTCGCCCAATAATGATAATCATTCAAACGGATATGCACATTTGTTTTAACATGTAATACGATACCACATGGGTGAGAATGAATGGATACACACATTCACTGACATCACCTAATCATGCTAAAATAGAATCGGATATATACGTTTGTTTTAACATGTAATACGATGCCACACGGGTGAGAATGAATGGATACACACATTCACTGACATCGCCCAACCATGCTAAAATACAAACGGATATGCACGTTTGTCTTAACAATTAATACGATTCAACAGGGGTGATAATGAATGGATACACATATTCACTGATCTCACCAAACCATGCTAAAATACAGACGGATATGCACGTTTGTGTTAACAAGTAAAATTATTCCACCTGGGTGAGCCTGATTGGATACCTCACACAATAAAATGTTGGCATTCAACTTAATTTATACACATTTGTTTTAGCCTGAATAGAATCATGCATGCGTAAGACCAAATGATATATACACATTCTCCTTACCTCACCTGGCAAATGTTGGTAACTGACATAACCAACAGCCTCGTTGGATTGACAAGACGTGGAAACCTGACTTTGTATAAACCAATCTCTAACTGAAAAGGTAAACTTTGCTCTCTTACATAGGTTAATGTTGCCTCAATGGTGTCAAACTTAACTGAAAGGAGATTAGTTAAACATTTGTATATATGTATCATATGAATTGCACAAACGTGAATGGATGCCTGAATACCTGACCGTATATATCTACCGCTAAAGTACCGCTCCCCGAATGGAATTATAGCCTGTTGCCGGCTGCCGCGATGTTTACGCCATCATCGCACAACAACGAAACCCAACCCAAGAGCATTCAACGATGCTTCCAAAAGATGATTCTTTGAAAGCATGCAGTTAAGCGCCTTAGCTCCTGGTTCACCTAGTCAACTAAAGAATCATAGTGCAGGCGAAGTGAGTGACGCGAAGGCTTACTATATTTTCTACCCAGGGCCAGGGGACTCACGCGGTAGCATAATTGGTTACCACACAATATGACAAATTGCCACGCCCGTGATGCCCTGCTGCCTGATCAAATTCCGGGCAACCGACAGAATGTCTCAGGCTAAGTGTACAGGATTGCACGCCTGTCACCGAGCTATTCACGACATTACCTCCTATTGGCAGAATCACCTGCTGTGCATGGACAGCAGCTATCTCGGGAGCCCCGCCTCGGACAAACGGAACCCCCGCACCCCCTTGTCCCAACGTCGAGAAATCAACCATCTCACGACGGATGCCACAGTTAATACTGTTGTGACGGGTACAGTACTGTGAGAATCGCGTCATGAAACTGTCACCCGCAAATAGAACATGTTTGGGTGAGGAAATACATGCCTGTCCGGACCCTGGGGTGCCCGCAATTGACTGATTGACATAGCCATTCGAATGTCGAACAAACAGGAAGTTAGGTCGTACGAGTAAACATCAGTAATGCGACAACACGAGGAAGAATCGAGATTCAAACTCACCGCACTGAGTGTCCCCACCGAGAGCGCCACTCGTTGAAATCAACGTGTGGTTAATACAAATAGCAAGCAAGCTAATAACACGGAACTTCGCATATATATATATATATATATATATGCGAAGTTCTATTTTATTAGAAAATCTGTCTTCCCCGAACGAATGGACTGGTCCAGCAAGAGCATGCTGGGAAGTACAGCTGGCTCGGTCATTTCGATTTCGACAATCCATTTCTATGAGAGAAGAAATTTCAAACCTTTTGTTTGTTATCCGTGTTATTAGCTTGCTTGTTATATGTGTTGACCATGACCAATGTGATGTCGTATAACTATTTTCGAGTCTCTGTCGGGAAACAGCAGCATCAAAGGAAGCCTTCGACTCGGCAGCCGCTGCCAACAATTAATATCCTGTGAGACAGAAGTTTGATGCCGGATGTGATGGTAATGTAGTCGACACCGATGGCATAATGGCCTTATGCCACCTCGCTGACCGCGGTTCGCAAAGTGTCGACACTGAATTTCCCTTGACAGAAAAAGGTCACCATCCGGCTGTGGTCGGCGTCAACACTTCGTTCGTGAGTCCCGGTGAGCTATCGAGGGCGGCCAATAATGAGAACAGACATCTCTCGTGCGACCACTACGAGGACGTCTTTTCACACCCGAGCCAACTGCAGCAATCTGTCCAGTTGACACACGCCGGTACACGGACTCGGATATGCTCAATCACAAACAGCGTCGATGGTCCCACAGTATATATATATATATATATATATATATATATATATATATATATATATATATATATATATATATATATATATATATTGTCGCAGGACGTAATACAAAGTAAGAATGTAACTGCGGGCGTCAGTGCAGTCGCGAATTATAATTCGCGACTGCGCCACTTGGAAGTTTCTAAATTAGGTGTGTTGTTCCATCAAATCTCCGGTTCGCAACGAGGCTACACGCCCGTGTAGGGGTTTATATAGGAGTGTCATATCGCACGACCACACGGACTACATTGTCGCGGAACTGAGAACACTTATCAGGATCTAGCTCCGCCTCACTCGTCCCTCCTTATGTCTTTTAGAGAAGACTAACGTAACCAATAGAACCGGGCGCCGCCACACTCTTCCCTCATAATCTCTTTTTGGAAGGAACTAACATGTGCACTATTATGCAACATCTGATTAGGTCTATAACACTAAGACAGCTCAAGGAATAGTTAAAATTCATACACATGTATATGCTAGGTCGTGCATAGCATTGCGTCCATTCACAGTCTATTTCACTAACTATAATGGGTGTGGATATAGCACATTACTATTAGAACAATTAATGTTACTGTTCACACATATGTTGGAAAACGTCACATGTTATCACGACGGTATCGCTGTAGCACTTTCCACGATACTGCGACGTCCCGACATGCTTTCGCAGGTGACGCGCGAGAATGTCTTCGCAGGTGACGTGCGAGACAGCGTGAAGCGAATCGGCAGAAACGGTTGTTTTATGCCATGGCAAGTTTCTCAAACGTCATGGGTTGCGTTGATGGGACGCACGTGAAGTTGCAGGCTCCGGTCGTAAACGAATATGAGTATGTAAACAGGAGCGGCAGACACAACATTAATGTGCGTCTCATTTGTGATGCCGAACGGCGCATTTTAAATTGTGTAGTCAAATATCCGAGATCGGCACATGATGCAAGAATTTTGAGGGAGGGCTCAATCTGGAGAGCCTTCGAGGGGAATCATTGCCCTCTTGACGGCTTTATTCTGGGTGACAGTGCGTACCCGTTACGAGAATGGCTGGTGACGGCCTTTATAAATCCACAGACACAACCAGGAATCGCGTACGGCCGCGCCTTTGTCAGCACGAGAGTAACTATAGAAAGGTGTAACGGTGTCCTGAAACGGCGATTTCACTATCTGCATACAGAATTGCGGTACTGTCCAGAGAGGGCATGCACAATCATCACAGCGTGCTTGGTGTTGCATAATATGGCTTTGGAATTTGGCACACCCGACCCCGACCCACAAGACAACAATGATGATGATGCTGATAACAATGTCTGCAACGACAATCCCACCATTTCAGGAAGAGCTATGCGTCAACGTGTTGTTCAACAACACTTTACAAGAAGGTAAGTCTTTATCAACAGGAAGCTTTATTAATTAGATAGTACCTATTATATAAATAAACAACATGCTATATTAACATCCCATAGCTTGTGACTTGCTACTTACACAATAAAGTGGATGTACCTGCAAAATCGCAATAGCATTTACGGAGATTTTATTCATCACCATCCAAGCAGAAACTCACACAACAAAGAGCTGTTTGATTATATCTTATAATCTGATGCAATGGCAAATTATACAGTAAACTCACAATGCAAAATTGTGTAAACGACTCTCTTACGTATTTTTGAAGTATGTGTATACTTTGAATTTACTGACTAAGCACACAGCAATTAGTGGTAGAGACAAAGTCAGATCAAACGCAAATCTTGGTATGTGGTTAACTGTAGAATTGCTATGTTTGGTTACTGTTGTCTTTTTGCAGGTAGATGGCATAGAGGTCGTCAACAGTTGATGTGGACTGTATTTTCCCCTTCCTGCTCGTGGCGACTGGCGATACGATTGGAGGCTCTCTCACCCGCAACGTGTCATTGTCATCAACTACCACAGGATTACTGCTGCTGCTGCTGCTGCTGCATGGACGATCTGTAACAATAAGTTATATGTCATGCCAAGGCATTGTGGTGGAATACATTTTTGTTTATATTGTGTGTACTTTTTAACACACCAATTATTGTTTAACATTTACATTAACATAGACATGATTTGCAAATGTGGTGTACTATGGTACCCACAGCCTTGCGTGTCAAAGGTACTGTGACTGGAAAGAAGTTATGATTTTCACAGGGTCAGTTGTTAAAATTTGATAACATATTTATTACATTTGTACATGATACAATCTGAAATTGCTTACAAAAAAGAATGATTACTCAATAGTTTGTGTAAAACAAGCAACAGTATATTTATTCACTGTCATACTAACAATTAAACAATAATTTTAACTGACACACGATTTGATGTCATCAGCAGATGTCGAAA
This sequence comes from Escarpia spicata, assembly GCA_963995525.1. Classification (NCBI taxonomy): domain Eukaryota; kingdom Metazoa; phylum Annelida; class Polychaeta; order Sabellida; family Siboglinidae; genus Escarpia; species Escarpia spicata. The sequence goes on from OZ023209.1 coordinate 49,729,394, forward strand.
TAAATTCATAATCATGGAATGCATTAATATTCATATATGTTTTGTACCTCACATAAAAAGTTATGTATGTCATCTTACCATCGATGTTCTCACCCCTGATTGGAGTGACCGGAACAGCGTCGTTGGCAATCTGCAGGGAGTTGTTCTGCTGCACCAGTGACTCTGGAACATAATCATTACATTGATGTCGTGTTGTGTAATTACAAAGCATAGGCATAGGAACATCCCGAAACGTGTATACACTGATGACACAAGATCACAAACAGTGACACACTACTGATCGAGGTCATTTATTGACGTTTTTTTCTTTTCTGTCTCCTTTTTCTCCTTTGTTTCCTCCACAGACAGATCAAACGTTGTGTAATTATCAGGATTGATCGTTCAACGTAATGTTCAGATTCGAGATTCGCAGCTGTCACTGTTAGTTAATAGTGGTGCAACATTACATAAGTAGCAATACCAAGGACAGTCTAAATTGGTTTAATTACGGTGTTAATCGTAGTTTCCCACCTAAGACTACTCACAAAGCAATTGCGGCTGATTTTAATGGGGGTTCTTGCAAAATTAAGCACAAATAAAGAAATGACATAACTTCAGTTTCGACTGCGAACAGGCCGTTGTCACCCACATCCATGCCGCCTTCTATTCCTTTTATAAGGGCCGATCCTCTCCGAAGATGTCGTCGATAAGATCAGTGTATATGCCGTCTTTGCGACGCGGTCCACCACCTGTCCGTGGTGCTTCCGTCTTGCCAGGTCTGCCCTCGCTTCGCTGGCAAGTTTCTGCCATTTCTTTTTCAACTCGTCGACACTACGGTGCGACTTTGAAACGGCGTTAACGTCCGATGCTACCAAGTGCCATGCCACCTTCTTGTCGCGGTTGGACAGCGTCGACTTGAACCGCCCTTGGAGTGTGTTTTTGCTCCTGCCATACACCTGTATGAGGGCAATTATCTCGCCGTGAACGAAATTATCTTTCCTATTTCGAATCTGTAGTTTTGCGTCCGAAATGATTAAATAATTTGCTCTGAAAACGCGGTAATCCGTTTATCGGTTTATCGTCCCACTAGCACTTAATTGGGCGACGTCTGGGTGCCTGTCATGCAACGCTTCCTGAGCATCTGCCCAGCTAGGTGACATCTAGAACCGGCCACTTGTTTCCCTGAGTTTTTACTACAGTTCTTGTTTTTGTTCATCTTTTGTTCATCTTTACGTTACATCTTGCTATCGTCAGTCTACTTACATTCTCTCGGCTGCTCTTGTTGACCCAGAGATTCTTAGCACCACTTGAACGTATCCCTAGTTGACCCGATCCGCCTCCATGGTAATAGATTATTTCGATGCTGCTGCGGACTGGGGGCCTCGGCTTCATTGTTCGTTGCATGTTGGTGTTGGTGGCTTATCCTTCCACGCTGGCGACGTAGGGTGAACGAAATTGCTCAAGTTTCGACACGGCAGCCGAACAAGTATCGAAACACTGGTGGAGGTGTACACTATATCTATGTATATATATATATATATATATATAATATACTAATTAATATATATATATTAATCCATATATACAAGATTAACCGAAATATGCTAACGATCCTTTTTGAGGGATTCCTTAGTTTGTAGTTTTATATATATTAGTTAGGTTAAATATCATTGTTAAGATATATAATTCCTTTTTATTCCTATATATATATATATATGCTATGATTTTGAACCTTTGGTAGCGATTCCTAAATATAGATCACTTCCATTTATGCACCACACTGATATATATATATATATATATATATATATTTATATATATATGGACCACGCTAATATATATATATATATATATAAATATCGATAAACGGAAATGAATTATTTTTAGGAATCGCTACCAAAGATTCAAGACCATAGCCGCCCATAATAACATACGTTTATATTATACCACACACCACATATACACGCACAAACACACTCACAAACACACTCAAAACACACGCACAAACACACACACACGCACAAACACGCATACGCACATGTGAATCAAACATATACTGTACAAATTTTAATTAAATGCGCATGCCTTAATTTTTTACGAATCTTTAGGATTGTCGCAATATAACTTTCACAATTCATTATTGGCATGGGGGCTGTTGTACACCCTCACTACTGTCAGTCTTGTTCACGCTGAATTGGTGACAACTCTCCATTTCTGTGAAACAGTAGCTTCGCTAATATTTCCTACAAGTCAATCTGTATTACTCGTGCTACAATGCGCACACAAGAGCATGTCTGGGGAAACAATACTAACATATAACGGAGGAGCGTCTAACGTTAGACCGAAAGGGATATTCTAGTGTTATTAAATGTAACATAGATTGTATTCTTGTGTGAAGAATTTATGTCATGTCAGGTTTCTGTGTTGCGATCTGCTCTCGCTATGATATATTACTAGACTTGTATGAACATATGTTATGGATATCACAATATGGCGGTCTTACTTATTAATTATTTTAGTCAGCTCTGGTGTTGTGCATCACGCCAAACCGGTCTGGTGCGCTGACACTAAGGGTAAACACATCTACAGTACATTCTGTCTTCAATACGTGAAAATAGTTGTTGTGTTTACCAACCCCAAGCGTCACACTTAATAATCTGCGGAATTATGGTAGGAGGCAGTCGTTTTGAAAACACATCAACTACAAATTGTGTGTGCATTTTGGATTATCTGAAGTGCATTTGTCACAGTTGATGGAACCTGATTCGGTACACGACATATAGGTACACGATAACATTAGCTCAAAGGCCAAATACAAATTTCTTACATGCTTAGTTGAAGTTACACCGATATTATCAGCACATTGATAATTGCTTAATTGGTATTTTTATTATTGCGGGTTCCAATTATTTGCGTCTCGCAATTCCACAGCAAAGCGGTATTATGTCATTTGTCAACTAGGGGATGATTTTTGTTTTCTAAGGTAATATAAGATAACTTATTATGCCTTTTTTCATAGGAATTTGGCATACATCATGGGCATTTTAAGTAGTGCCGTCGTACTACAGTCACATGACAATACACATTTCTCAGCACGTCACAAACGCGTACACATTGGCAAAATCACCCAGGCACTTTCTTATAAGTAAATCCCTGACATCGACAATCACACAATTAGTTATCTAATTTCACAACAAAAATTCATGGATACAAAACATCGCATACACAAAATCGTAATTTCGTCAATATTGTCTGAGTCTCCATCCATCTAAAAAAAAAACATCCGACTTGAAAAACGTGGAAAATGGGTGATCTTTGTCGTTCATTACTGATTTTTCTAAGTGGCATGTCTGTGGCAGGTTTTGGCGATCATGGCCCTCAAACCCGCACGGTCGTTTGTAATTTGTTGCAGTCCTGTTGCGCTCCTTCCACACCATGCTGACAGACAATCTTCTATTGTTATTCCCCTCTGCATCTAGTCCCTTAATTTCTTTGTCGTTCACTGGGGGCAATGTTTACACTTAACTGGCTGTGCATGACTCACATCGTATCACACTAAAATATTCAGGAATTTATTTACTAAACGAATAGTTGTATAGTTATGTTAACCTTTCATTGAGTTCTTCTAACTGCGCTGCCTCTTATAGCTTATCAAACGATGACATCATAATGTAAGATTTAGATCTAACTCTGAAATCGGTCACATTTGTTTTGCAACCTTCTCCTTCCATGTGTCATCAACACATCAACACATGTTATCGACTGATAGAAAAATGAAATAATGACAAAAAGCATACATGTTTTCCCCAACATATAACGCACGCAAGAATTTGTAAACTAGTGCTAACATTTTCAGAACAGTGTGAAAAACAATCTTGTTTAGCTCACCTCTTTGAATGTGCAATTGCCCATGATGAGTTAATTAGCACTGCAACTACAAATTTAGCTCTATATAATACAATCAAGCCAGACGGTTGAGGGTCCATTTTTGCAAACATATTATTTTGTATATAATAAGTGGCTCCTATGATAGCAATATATGTGTCTTAATAAGTGTAATTTTTCACTGTTTCAAGTTTTACCATATTGTTTTTCAAATAGTCATTATGAATTACGTTTAATTATAGTTGAAGTGTATAATATTATATAATACATGTGTATTTTCTACACAGTGTAATTCAATTTGGGGTACACAAACATATTGTCCTTCTTCTTATCCTTACAGTGGACATTTTATAGAATGGTATATTTGGGAATACGCAATGTATCCTTGCACTGCGTTTAGGTGTACGCACGAGGGAAACTGTAGTATACGTGTGATTGAATGACTCTGACATATTGTTATTATGCAAACTAGCAAAAATGGCGCCACATATAAGCACATACATACACACATACATACACACATACATAAATAAACAAATACACGCATACATACATGCACACACACTTACACACATACACACATACACACATACCCGCATACACGCGTACACGCGTACACACACATACCCACATACCCACATACCCACATACACACATACACACATACACACATACACACATACACACATACACACATACACACATACACACATACACACATACACACATACACACATATGTACATATGAACATAAGTACATACATACATACATACGTACATACATACATACATACATACTTACATGCATACATACATATACACACGTACATACATACATACATATATACGTACACACATACAAATGTGCACACATACATACATACATACATACATGCATACATGCATACATGCATACATGCATACATGCATACATGCATACATGCATACATGCATACATGCATACATGCATACATGCATGCATACATACATACATACATACATACATACATTCTTACATACATACATTCATACATATATTCATACATACATACATACATACATACATACATACATACATACATACATACATACACATACACACACACATATATATATATATACTTACACATACATACACATACACATACATACATACATACATATATATACACACACACACATACACACATATATATATATATATATATACTTACACATACATACATACATACATACGTACATATGTACGTACATACATACATACACACATACACACACATACATACATACATACATACATACATACATAAATACATACATACATAAATACATACATACATACTTACATACATACATGCATACATGCATACATACGTACATACGTTCATTCATACTTACATAAATACATAAATACATACATTCATACATACATACATTCATACATACATACATTCATACATACATACATACATACATACATACATACATACATACATACATACATACATACATACATACATACATACATACACACACACATACACACATACATACATACACACATACACACACACACATACATACACACACACATACATACATACATACATACATACGTACATACACACAAACATACATACAAACGTACGTACACATATACCCACGTACACCGTACACACAAATATGCATACATACACACATACATGGATGCATGCAAGCATACGTATATTCGTCCACACATACATATATATTTACATATATATATATATATATAGATATACATATATATATATATATATATATATATATACATATATATATATATATATATACAACTTTTTATATATAATATAAATTATAAATCTTTATATGTATTATATATATATATATATATATATATACATACATACTCAAACCCATTTATGAATAGAAACACATTTACATACGTGGTCATTTCTCACGAAACTTCGAGAAACTGCGTTTATTGCTTTAAATCGTTATATATGTAGTTTAGAAGTCTTAAGTGTAATATATCTGCAAACTGTAAATCATTACAACGATTCTCACTCACATCGCCACGGAAAAGCTACTAGGTGGAAGTTTTGTAATTTAGTAGATTTTAATGCTGTAAATAATAATATTAGCACAGCGGTGTGGTATTGGTAGAACGATCCTGTGTGGGATATTTATCTCCAATAACGGGCTATTTTCATGACATTTTGCCTAGTGGATACCATGGACAATATCCATAAAATATTCAGAAGCCAATATCTCGAAGTTGCAATGTCTCGTGCGGTTTTCTACCGATCACGGCCACGTTTCAAACGATTGATAAGGTACACGCAGAGGCGTCAATGTCTGTGTCAGCGGCACGCTAACGTGGCACTAAAGGTCCAAACTGTCAACATCTTGCCACAATGTCCCACTGTTTTGGTAAGTATTCGATGATGCCATCAAGGTCAGTGCCAAGATGTGGATTTTCAGGGGTAATAGTCAAGAAAACAAAGCATATGGAGGTGAAGGCAACACATGAACAATTAGTGGATACTTTCATTAAAGAAATGGCCGACTTCTTAGCACACTATGATAGAGTGAAAATGCAGTTTGCACAAGTGAAGTTGCTAAAGGAGAACGTTCACACTTCACATTGTATATACTAACATTAATTTAATATGCGCATACCCAGATTTATAATTTTAAATGGCTATGCACAAAATATATGTATTGTAGGGAAGTACATAGTCTCTGTTGTTACGTGAATGGAGAAGAAATTGTAAATTACATTTTTATTGCTATGATATATAGTAACGTCATGCCCAATACATAAGACATAACAGTCTGAAAGTGTGATCAATTCTAGAATCCACATAACGTAAATGTCAAACAACTGATAACGGTTTTCTCTGTTGATTCCCAAGAAAAATACGTATCATATCGACAATCAACAAAACATAAATTTTTCACACGCGTGATATCATTGTAAAGTTAATCAATGATATGCATTCGTACAGTGACACGCCGTGCGTACTTACTGTTTCGCTAAGCTCTATGTACGCTTATTTGTTTGTTTGTGCGTGTGTGTTTGTTCGTGTGTTGTGTGTGTGTGTGTGTGAGCGCGTGTACCATATGCAAATACGTATTAGTATATAAACTGTCGAGTGTATGGACACACGCACACGCACACACACACACACACACACACTCACACACACACACACACACACACACACACACACATACACACCAGCACGCACACTCTGTTGTGTTGTGCAATTTTGCAATCCGTGGGTAGTATAACGAAAAAAAGGTAGAGTGTTTGCAACGATATTGCCAAATTTGCCAGGATCACTTAAAAATATTTCAACAGACATAGGCGACATGCAACGACCACCTATATACTACCTTGTCACCGCGAATATTTTCTAGCTAAAATGTTCCATTAACCTGTACTTATCATGGGGTAATAACCCCTTGTGGGTAATTCGCGCATTTTCGGGGGGGGGGGGACATAAGGATGTTATGTTATTGATGTTTCAACAATTAAGCCATCACTACAACGCTGTTATGTTGCGGCACTTTGAAGATATATGATGTGGAACTACGTACCAGAATTTAGCAATGTATAATACTGAAAGTAGGATATCCCTTTAAGTCGCAGAGCGAGTGATCAAGCCATGGCTAATTGAGGCGTCGATGCTCGTCCTTACCTATGAACAAGGATAATGATGAACCAGACACTACTTCAGGACACAATGGTGAAAACCGAATAACTGAGATTAAGTGCGGTCATAAGTGCGGTCACTTTTGGGTGAGGCCGTTTTTGTTTTTTATAGTTCCCGCATTCTTCTTCAATATGTAATCATAGTTCTATGAGCCCTACCTCAGAACCATATTTGACAACGTTTCGTGAGAAATAACCACGTACACATATCCACACACAAACACATTCACACACACACACACACACACACACACACACACACACACACACACACACACACACACACACACACACACACACACACACACACACACACACACACACACACACACACACACACACACACACACACACACACACACACACACACACACACACGCACACACACATACACACACACACACACACACACACTCAGACACACATACACACAAACGCACACACACGCACTCACACTCACACACACACACACACACACACACACACACACACACACACACACACACACACACACACACACACACACACACACACACACACACACACACACACACATACAAACTCACACATACACACACACACACACACACACACACACACATATACACACACACAGACACACACACAAACACACAGACACACAGACACACATACACACACACTCACGCGCAATCACACCCACACCCACACACACACATACACACACACACACACACACACACACACACACACACACACACACACACACACACACATACACACACACACACATAAACACACAGACAGACACACACACACACACACACTCAGACACACAGACACATACACACACTCACACAGACGCTTACACACACGCAAACGCACACACGCCCACACGCGCACACACATGAACACACACACTCGCACGCGCTTACATACAAACGCGCACATACAAACACATCAACGTCTATAGCAATATCGAGGCCTCCCCTCTTGAAATATATATGGGTACACGTATAAAATATGTTGGAATACGTGATGTATGTTTAACTATACGTGAGTACACTTACGTTTGTGACGCATTTGACGTCAATATGTGGTGTATCCTCCTTCAATTTCACCATAAGGATTAATGACACGAAGTAGTCGTGACTTCTCGTAAGGAGGACACTGTCTGGTTGGTAAGTATATTTACTATGGCGCAATATATAATTGTACATACGAATAGAGTCATACAGACGAGCTTTGACTTGACGTTGACTTGTGTTCAAACGAGCAGCTTGTGAGAGCGTTTGTATTTCCATTTTAGTGCAAATCGTGATTAACGCCACTGTCGTCCGTACCGTGACAAAACGTTTGTTCAACACGTGTTTAGCTAGAACAATATCAAAGTAGGCGCACAGAAGGCGATGTATGGTCACATTTTAAATAACATTGTTTTGTATAAAATATTTCATATTTTCTATAACTCGGTTCGGTTTTCGTTTCATAATGAATTTCAACGTAATGTTTTTTAGAAATGATTTTAATTAGATGAAACACAAAAGTGCGTGTTGACACAAACGTAGATGTTCTTCTTAAAACCTGTCATATATATTTTATATAAGATATATTTATATATTCTCACAGAAGTTCATTTTCACATTTATCGCTTTAACACAAATACCAGGTACTTAATGTGACACATTTATTGGTTTCAGGGGGATTGAATTAATCGGACTACGTAGAACGTTGGGTCGAGATTAATCTTCGGACTTCAATAACGTCCTGAATACAATAATGACGTCAACATTTCTGGTAAGGGTAACGAATTATTATGGTCCTGGTTTGGATACGTTCGTGACCAGTTTCACCAGACACAGTCCATTGTTTAACCATATTTCCATGTAACCGCATTAGTACGAAATTGACAGTGATTATACGTATAACCGAATCCTGGACCACCACCGATATACCAGATGCCGAATTGGGACTGACAGGATATGTAATGTTTAGGAAAGATAGAATAGGAAGAAAGGGAGGTGGAGTTATATTATATATTAAAGAATATATCCAGGCTTCTGAAATAAATTTAAAAAGAGAAGCAGATTGCGAAGAAGCTGTTTGGTGTAACATAGTTACAGGAAACTCAACGTTAACAGTTGGGTTAGTTTATCGAAGTCCAAATATAAGCATAGAAGAGAATGAAAAAATACAAAACGCTATAAGGGAAGTAAGCAAATGGGACTGTATTATTATGGGGGATTTTAACCACGGGCATACACAATGGAAATCTCTACAGAGTATAGGGAGGGAGGACCACAAGTTTTTAGTTTTAGTTCAAGATACTTTCCTTTCTCAACATGTGCTAGAACCAACCAGGGGTGAGAATGTGTTAGACATAGTTTTGTCCTCACATAATGAATTAGTTGACAATGTCAAGATATGTGAGCCACTGGGGAGTAGTGATCACAACCAGATACATTTTACCATCAAAGTAAAATAAGAAAGGAATAGTAAAAAGCAGTATAAGAAAAACTTCCACAAAGGAAGGTATAAGGACATGAGGAAATATTTAGCAAAGATAGACTGGAATTACACACTGAAAACTAAGACAGCAATAGAATGCTGGAATATATTAAAGAGCGAAATTAAGTGCATAGTTGATACATTTGTACCCTTCAAAAAACAAGAGAAACAGTCCAAAAAGAAACACTTATCGAAAGAAGCCATTAGAAAAATTAAGTATAAACAAATGATGTGGAAGTCATAGATGTACTGGAAATGATGAAGACTACAACAGTTATAAAGAAGCACTTAACCAAGCTACAGCTGAAATTAGAAATTCAAAGAGAAGCTATGAACAACAATCAGCTAGTAATATAAAACATGACAGCAAGAGTTTTTATGCGTATGTTCGAAGCAAACAGAAAGTTCAAGATAAGGTCGATCCTCTAGAAGATAGTGCTGAAAATATAATATCGGAGGGATTCTTAATGGCAGAAGACCTGAATGAGTACTTTAGTTCAGTGTTTACCAGGGAAGATATTAGTTCACTGCCAGTACCAGAGGCTAAGTTCAAGGGGGCAGATTCAGACTATTTAGGACAATTAATTGTAACCCCGGAAATGGTAGCTAAGAAAATAAGGGCTATGAAGGATAATAACTCACCTGGAGTGGATGGGATTCCACCCAAACTACTATTGGAAATTGTAGAACAAATTAGCGTACCGCTTGCAACAGTTTTCAATTTGTCATTAGAAGAGGGAGTGGTTCCTTTAGAATGGAAAGAGGCAAACATTATACCGTTATTTTAAAAAGTTTCGAGAAACAAGTCAGAGAACTATAGACCAGTGAGTTTAACATCAGTGATATGCAAATTATTAGAAAGACTAATTAAAGATCACATGGTGGATTTTCTTGTTAAACATAACTTGATAAACCCATCTCAACATGGGTTTTTTAAAGCGAGGTTATGCTTAACAAATATGTTATGTTTTTTGGAAGACGTCACTAAGTGGGTAGATGAGGGATCACCAGTAGATATCGTCTACTTAGATTTTCAAAAAGCTTTCGACAAAGTATCACATCAAAGATTACTGCTTAAACTAAAGGCCCATGGCATAGGAAATGGTATATTAAACTGGATAGAAAAATGGCTGATTGACATACAAGACAACGTGTAGTAGTTGATGGGGAGGCTTCAAATTGGAAATCGGGATTGAGTGGGGTACCACAGGGATCTGTACTAGGACCTATATTATTCTTAATATATATCAACGATATGGATGATGATATAACAAGCAAGGTGTTGAAATTTGCGGATGATACAAAAGTGTTTAGAAGGATTAAAAGTGATGGAGATAAACAACATTTACAAGATGATCTTGACAAGTTGATCAAATGGTCTGAAAAGTGGCAAATGCTGTTCAATTTTGGGAAATGTAAATGCCTCCACGCAGGACATGGGAACGGAGAGGTAGAATATACAATGGAGGATACTGTACTAAGTACTACTGTAAAAGAAAATGACTTAGGGTTAACCATTAGTGCTGATATGAATGTTTCAGAGCAGTGCGGAATTGCAGCTTCAAAGGGAAATCAAATCCTTGGGTTAATTAGGCGAAACATAACGTATAAGGAAAAATAGCTAATAATACCGCTGTACAAAACAATAGTTAGGCCTACAATATTGTATTCAAGCGTGGAGGCCATATCGCAGGAAAGACATAGATATGCTAGAAAGAGTACAGAGGAGAGCAACTAAAATTATACCAAAAGGGATCTTAGTTACGAAATACGCCTAAAAATGCGGCTTAACAACACTAGAGACTTGGAGATTGAGAGGAGATCAGATATAAGTGTTTAAAATAATGAATGGTTATGAAAATATTGATAGAAATATATTTTTTCAGTTAAGAAAGATAGAAGGACTAGAGGACATGACGTTACATTAGCAAAGGAGCAGTATAGATTAGATATAAGAAAGTTCTCATTTTCACAAAGGACTGTAAATGAATGCAACATATTATCTGCTGATTGTGTGGGTGCTAGTAGCGTGAATATGTTTAAAAATAAAATCGACACATACCTCAGAAGGGCGGGATACACATAGATAAAAGGGTCGGACTCTCGATAAGCCAAAGGGCTTCCTTGTCCACCTGCTACCTAGAGTTAATTCTCTGGGTGGCAATCTTGTTAAATCTTGTTATGTGTATCTACAATAAGTATAACTAAGTCTCGTTGAAGCAAGTTATGTACGCATACCACATGCTAGGAATTGAATAACCACTTGACGTAGAAAGATGATATCACACTGCTAAACACTTGACCTTGTATGTGGACATGGGTGTCAACAGTTTGTCGCGAGTACATACTTATATAAACCCACACGTCATCCACCTCTGTCAAATATATGACAAATATATGATAGTATAGCGAAGTGACTAGATAGTAAATTATTCCCCCGGCCAATCAACTATGAAGCATTCTGAGTGATGAGTTGATATACTATTATTCTATCATGACCCCTGTAGCATGTTGACCTCTATTTAGTGTAACACTCTCTTTGTTGTAATACAAATGCGACACTCATTGTTTTAAGTTACACAGTTTACACGAAATCGGGTGCCATGTGCTCAATTTTGTCCTCAAATATATAGCTATATATATATATATATATACATACATATCTAACCATTTTTGAAATCCACTCCTGCCCGTCTGTTTATGTACTTTCACTTGAGATAGTTCCTTGTCTATGTTCCGGTCTATCTCTTCTTTGCTGCAGATGTGTCACTGGATAAAAAGGGCATACCAATGTTATCCAATTTAAATTTAACCAATATTAGTTGTGTCCACATTTTCTTTGTAAGTTTATGTTTTTCTCTGATCATGCATTGTACTCTTTTTAAGTTCCCTGCCGCTTAGATAAATAAAATGAGTCACAATTAACGACTTCACAACAATATCCCATGACAAAGACTTTCACAACATTGAAATTACACTCTCGTCAGCGCTGGGAAACAAGACAACATACTACAAAGTGAACGAACTACGCGCAAACCCATCCAAGACCCTGGGGTGTGCCTTTCATCTTAGGAACAGAGATGCCAAATGTCAACTAAATGTTACATGGAATGACATCAAACTTGTTAACACAGCAACACTAGTGTATCTTGGCATACACCTAGACAGAACAATATCGTACAAATCGCAAATCTGTAAAACGAAACAGGAGGTATATACACGGAACAATATCATCCGTAAACTTGCAAACTCGAAATGGGGAAGCAGAGAACCCACCCTGAGATCCAGTTTCCTAGCTCTATGCTATTCCACCGCCGAGTACGCATGTGCTGTGTGGGCGAGACCAACAC
>OZ023209.1:49747816-49860316 GCA_963995525.1 Escarpia spicata
TCGCCTGTTATCATGGAGACCGCATTTCATCATGTATTTGAATTATAGAGAAAAATCATTATGTCTCTGGAAAGTTGAGAACCGCTACAGACCAACATTTCCGATGACGATATCGACAGAAACAATACAGTTATTTTAAAGCTGGGCTTTTCATTTGTTGTGAGATCAATTGGGTGAAACTCACTCAAGAAAGGAGTATGGCGAACATACTCACAGATCAATGTAAGGTTGCCAGTAATTCCATTAATATAACAAATTTCACCAATATGAAGTTCAGGCTAATGAGGTACCATGTTCTCCAAGCTGTCAACGTCACTTGAAAGGAACGAAGAGTAGTGTAAATTTGCTGATGATATCATGCTGCACATACCTTCCTTGGAAGAGGCCGTCTTTGAACATTTCTTAGACGTGGAACACTGTGAGAAGAATGCGTGGATAGTGTTACTTTTAGGGGAGAATGAAGGAGTCATCAAAGACTAAAGATGACTTCTTTGGCTTATGAGAAAATAGCACGCTGACGGAAGACTTCCATTATTCTGAACTGGTAACGTTTTGAAAAAGGCTGGTGTTAGGCGAGAGTTAGAACCACCTAACAGAACGACTTAAATGCACCCCTCTACGAACACGCAAATGTTATATCATTTGAAATCCCTCCATCTCACCATCCCAAACAGGCCTATTGTGGAGCTGCCAAGTAGTGCTGTAAACGTGAATCCAAGGTCAAACCTTGTTACCCTCAAATGATGAATTTTCGAAATAGTGCGTTTCCGGAAATGTCTTAACATTACAGTGGTTGCATATCTACTGTAGTTAATTACAAAATGACCATGTCATATATTTTTAGAAATCGTATTGTCTCTTCGTCAAAGTGATGTATGACGTGTGGTTGTTGCCTTGTACAATAATTGTGCAGCTAAGGTTAAATAAAGGTCACCGTGAAATGATGAATATTCGATTTTTTGCAATAGCGTGAAAAGTCATAATATTACAATTACACCGTATACATTATATATATATATATATATATATACAACAATGTATCGCCGTCAAAATAAGATATGACATGGGAATGTCAGTTTATAGAGTATGTTTGGAGCGATGATCAAACAGAGTCACCCTCAAGTGATATAGGTTCAAAATTACCTCATCCCGCAAACGTTATTCCATATCAATGATTGCGTATATTTACATTTCCTACAAACACATGACCATGTCATATATCTTTGGAAAGCCTGCTGTCCTTGTAGAATTAATAATAAATTAATAATTTCCTTGTGTTTTGTTAACGTTTCGCGGCCAAATTCCATCGGGTGTAAACGCCTTAATTACTATTCTTTGTGCTGCGTCAAGGAGGTTCTACGCTAGCTGTTGTTTGCGACTTGTCACGCCTTCTGCACATGGTGTGATTTTCCGCAGACTAGATGCGGCTTGCGACAATCGAGGTGCCAATCGCTATATTTGGCGGAGATAGATCGTAGAAGTTGGTGGTGTAAAAAAAGTTGATAAACAAGTGGAATTACTGATTGATAAGTATTATTTTTGCCTTAATATCATTCATAAAGTTGCAATAAACATATATTGAGTAGCAGTTGTGCTTAAAGTTAGTTAGTTAAAGTATTTTCGAACACCTTAGTATAGTGAGTGATAATAGGGTAACTCACATAGACGGCTTAGCCTTCGATAAGTTGTAAACAAGATTTAACAAACCTGATTATGTGGTAGAATATATAGGAGATCAAGTAACAACCATCAAACTACTTACATAAGATAATATCTGTGTAAGCCAGTACTTGCTAGATATTTTGGTTAGGTAGCATTGTTGTTAAAATTAAGCAAGGGCGATAGTCGGGCGGCGTAACCTAAATAAATAAAGCAGCCTAACATAACGTAATTGATTGTATTTAAATTAGGTCACTACCGGTGATGTTAGCGTTCGTGTTAGGATAAATAGTCGGCTGTGTAATTGAAATTTGTAACCTAAAGTGTGCTGTAGTACACAGGAAACAGTCTTTATAAAGACTAAGTTAGTTGTTATTAAATAAATTCTGATCGGGATATGGCGCCTTGCAAGCGGCAAGTCAAGGCAAAGCGACACTTGGTGTGCGATCACTGCCACAGCTGGGTAGATTTTGCATTGTCCGGGTGTGGAAAGTCATGGGCAGAAACCATGGAGGAAGGATTCACCTTTCAGTGCATTGGATGTTGGAAGGTGGAGTGTCTGCAGAAGGAGATAGTTAGGTTGACAGATATTGTGAAGGGAATGGAGATGGGAATTAGCAAGGAGGCAGGTCGAATGGAGAGAGACGACAGGGAGAGAGGTGAGGATACTGCAAGACTGAAGGAGAATAGCAGTGGCAAGAAAACTGAGGAAAGGAGATTGAGAGGAGAGAAGGTGATTGAAGGGGAAGAAATTGGAAAATCGACAACATAAAACGTGACAAGCGTGAAGGTGACAGGGAAGAAAGTGACTGTAGAGAAGGAGGGAGGGAAGATGGAACGGGAGAGGAGAGAGGAAAATGAGACGGGACGAAAGAAGAAGGGACGAAAGGAAGTGAGAGCAAATGTGATAGAAGAGAAGTCGATAAAAGGGACGCTGACAGGAGGAAAGGTGACAAGATAAAAAGCGACAGGAAAGAATGGATCGGAAGAGAATGTGATAGGAGAGAAGACGGCAGGGGGGAAAGACAACAACCAGACAGATGCAAACCGAAGAAGGAGCTATTCTAAGGCAGTGATTGAGGGGGCAATGAGGAAAGAGGGGGTGTTTATGGGTGACTCCATTATGAGAAAGACGGACAAGACACTGAGTGAGGGGAACGACATCGTTGTTTGTTTACCTGGGGCTAGGATTGAACATGTAACTGACAGGGTAGAGAAGTTATTGGGACATGGCAAGGGGGGTCTATACTGGTACATGTAGGAACAAATAATGCAGACAGGGAGGGAACAACTGCGATAGTACAGAAGTATAGACATTTAGTGAGGAAACTAAAGAAGACGAGAGTCGAACAGGTTATTTTGTCAGGAATTTTGCCAGTAATGGGAGGAAGGGGGGCAACGTATAGAAACTGCAAGAGGATGGCGATCAATGCACTAGCTGAGCAGATGTGTGAAGAAGAGGGGGTGGGATTCACAGATTTATGGGGATACTTTGTTGGGAGGGAAGATAAAGACAGCACAAATAAATCAACAAATAACAGTCTGGAAAACTCTTCTGAAGCTGGATATAAATGTGTTTGTTTAAATGCAAGGAGTATAGTAAACAAAAGAAATGAACTAAACATTATGGTATAAGATATTGACCCTCATATAATAGGTATAACCGAATCCTGGACCACCACCGATATATCAGATGCTGAATTGGGACTGACAGGATATGTAATGTTTAGAAAAGATAGAATAGGAAGAAAGGGAGGTGGAGTTATTTTATATATTAAAGAATCTATTCAGGCTTATGAAATAAAATTAGAAAGAGAAGCAGATTGCGAAGAAGCTGTTTGGTGTAACATAGTTACAGGAAACTCAACGTTAACAGTTGGGTTAGTTTATCGAAGTCCAAACATAAGCATAGAAGAGAATGAAAAAATACAAAACGCTATAAGGGAAGTAAGCAAACGGGACTGTATTATTATGGGGGATTTTAACCATGGGCATATACAATGGAAATCTCTACAGAGTATGGGGAGAGAGGACCACAAGTTTTTAGTTTTAGTTCAAGATACATTCCTTTCTCAACATGTGCTAGAACCAACCAGGGGTGAGAATGTGTTAGACATAGTTTTGTCCTCACAGAATGAATTAGTTGACAATGTCAAGATATGTGAGCCACTGGGGAGTAGCGATCACAACCAGATACATTTTACCATCAAAGTAAAATCAGAAAGGAATAGCAAAAAGCAGTATAGGAGAAATTTCCACAAAGGAAGGTATAAGGACATGAGGAAATATTTAGCAAAGATAGACTGGAATAAGACACTGAAAAATAAGACGGCAACAGAATGCTGGAATATATTAAAGAGTGAAATTAAGTGTATAATCGATAAATTTGTACCCTTCAAAAAACAAGGAAAACGGTCCAAAAAGAAACACTTATCGTAAGAAGCCATTAGAAAAATTAAGTATAAACAAATGATGTGGAAGTCATGTACTGGAAATGATGAAGACTACAACAATTATAAAGAAGCACTTAACCAAGCTACAGCTGAAATTAGAAATTTAAAGAGAAGCTATGAACAACAATTAGCTAGTAATATAAAACATGACAGCAAGAGTTTTTATGCGTATGTTCGAAGCAAACAGAAAGTTCAAGATAAGGTCGGTCCTCTAGAAGATAGTGCTGGAAATATAATATCAGAGGGATTCATAATGACAGAAGACCTGAATGAGTACTTTAGTTCAGTGTTTACCAGGGAAGATATTAGTTCACTGCCAGTACCAGAGGCTAAGTTCAAGGGGGCAGATTCAGACTATTTAGGACAATTAATTGTAACCCCGGAAATGGTAGCTAAGAAAATAAGGGCTATGAAGGATAATAAATCACCTGGAGTGGATGGTATTCCACCCAAACTACTATTGGAAATTGTAGAACAAATTAGCGTACCGCTTGCAACAGTTTTCAATTTGTCATTAGAAGAGGGAGTGGTTCCTTTAGAATGGAAAGAGGCAAACATTATACCGTTATTTAAAAAAGTTTCGAGAAACAAGTCAGAGAACTATAGACCAGTGAGTTTAACATCAGTGATTTGTAAATTATTAGAAAGACTAATTAAAGATCACATGGTGGATTTTCTTGTTAAACAAAACTTGATAAACCCATCTCAACATGTTTTTTTTAAAGCGAGGTCATGCTTAACAAATATGTTATGTTTTTTGGAAGACTTCACTAAGTGTGTAGATGAGGGATCACCAGTAGATATCGTCTACTTAGATTTTCAAAAAGCTTTTGACAAAGTACCACATCAAAGATTACTGCTTAAACTAAAAGCCCATGGCACAGGAAATGGTATAATAAACTGGATAGAACAATGGCTGATTGACAGAAGACAACGTGTAGTAGTTGATGGGGAGGCTTCAAACTGGAAATCGGTATTGAGTGGGGTACCACAGGGATCAGTATTAGGTCCTATATTATTCTTAATATACATCAACGATTTGGATGATGAAATAACAAGCAAGGTGTTGAAATTTGCGGATGATACAAAAGTGTTTAGAAGGATTAAAAGTGATGGAGATAGACAGCATTTACAAGATGATCTTGACAGGTTGATCAAATGGTCTGAAAAGTGGCAAATGATGTTCAATTTTGGGTAATGTAAATGCCTCCACATAGGACATGGGAACGAAGAAGTAGAATATACAATGGGGGGTACTGTACTAAGTACTACTGTAAAAGAAAAGGACTTAGGGTTAACCGTTAGTGCTGATATGAAGATTTCAGAGCAGTGCGGAATTGCAGCTTCAAAGGGAAATCAAATCCTTGGATTAATTAGGCGAAACATAACGTATAAGGAAAAAGAGCTAATAATACCGCTGTACAAAACAATAGTTAGGCCTCATTTAGAATATTGTATTCAAGCGTGGAGGCCATATCGCAGGAAGGACATAGATATGCTAGAAAGAGTGCAGAGGAGAGCAACTAAAATGATACCAAATCTGAGGGATCTTAGTTACGAAATACGCCTAAGCAAATGCGGTTTAACAACACTAGAGACCAGGAGATTGAGAGGAGATCAGATAGAAGTGTTTAAAATATTGAAGGGTTATGAAAATATTGATAGAAATATGTTTTTCTCAGTTAAGAAAGATATAAGGACTAGAGGACATGAACTTGCATTAGCAAAGGAGCAGAGTAGATTGGATATAAGAAAGTTTTCATTTTCACAAAGGACTGTAAATGAATGGAACAGATTACCTGCTGATTGTGTGGGTGCTAGTAGTGTGAATATGTTTAAAAATAAAATCGACACATACCTCAGACGGGCGGGATACACATAGATAAAAGGGTCGGACTTTCGATAAGCCAAGGGCTTCCTTGTCCACCTGCTACCTAGAGTTAATTCTCTGGGTGGCAATCTTGTTAAATGTTAAAAGGTCAACCCGCGGCGCTTGTATTTCTTGTCAACAGAACTGCGCCAACTATCGTTTCTTTCGAAGACAGTTCTGTAAATTATTGGCTCTGTTTGCACAGCACCCTCCATTGGCTCTTGTTAATTATTGTACGTTCGCACAACAGCCCTCATCGGTTTTGTAGCTATCCACATGCTGTGAAGTCGTGTTATACTGCTATTTGTAAAGCGCCGCGTCTTGTCTTCAGAAGAAATCATCAACAAACACTGTTCATTTTGTTCCACCATTTTCAGTTCAATTAATTGCCGGAATCGACAATTCTTTAGTTCCGAATGAACATACACTGCGTTTGTTACAGTGCTCGAATCAATTGTGTAAAGAGGGGGAATTAGAATATGTGCATTTGGCTGACACTTAGTTTAACAATTCTTCAGACATGTCTGACAGTAACATAAACACTGAGTGGCTCTAGGATAGAACCAGTAATGTGAATGTCATATCAGACCGCCTGTTCAATATACTAGCCACTATGATGAATAAATTAGACGCTACGTTGGTGTTGGGAATTAACAACATAACATATCAGACGATTACAGTAGAAACAGTGTAACCACATAGCATGATTCAGGAAATACTCACGACAACGGTTTCAGCGACATTGCTCGTCGAGATCCTGACGGGGAGTACTATCATCCGGGTCTCGATGACAAGGTTGACAGTTGCACACTGAAACAGCCACTCAGCATTTGAAACAGTTCTGAGTTGAACATAAGAAGAAGAAGAATGCTATGACAACCGTTGTTAAAAACCAAGCATCACAAGCTGCATTGCATATATATATATATATATATATATATATATATATATATAATGCGACTCTGAAGAGCAAGGCAACACCGAAAGTGACGATATATTGCTTCACGTGTGGTGACCAAGACCATAATTCACGGGATTGTACAAAAAGGAACAGGGCTACAACTACATTACGACTTGGCCTGTTGTGCAGCTAAGGCTACACCACCGTATTCCAGCTTCAGCGACTCCGATCGGGTCATGATTACTGTGTCGTCATTTAACGATTGTCGAGTGTCTGTTTGTAGTTCCGATGACAAGAGCCCGTGAGAACACCGGCCAGCTTCGTCACTACAAGAGTCGTACAAGCGCACGGACAGGACGGGTGTGATTGCGGGGGAGAGTCGGACGACAGCGTCCAGCTACTGCGAGAACACACTGCAGTTACATCGTCGGCTTCCTCCTTGAATGATTCCGATCTAGACATGACAAAAGTGGTATCGTGTAACGATTGTCGATACCCCGATGGCATAATGGCCTTATACCCATCTCGCTGAGGCAGTTCGCCAAGTGTCGATGCTGAACTTCCCTTGACAGAAAATGGTCACCATCCGGCTGTGGTCGGCGTCACCACTTCGTTCGTGAATCCCGGTGAGCTATCGAGGGCGGCCAATAATGAGGACAAACATCTCCCGTGCGACCACTGCGAGGACACACCCGAGCCAACTGCAACAATATGTTCAGTTGACACACGCCGGTACACGAACACACATATGCTCAATCACAAACAGTGTCGACGGTCCCAATACTTCTGTTGTTGGCAACTCCGCTTGTCAGTGTGCCCGTACCAGTGGACCGGGACAGCATCAGAGCATCCACAGTTCGGTGGAGTCGCCCCAGAGCGAGGTATCGCTTGCGGCATACCTCGCATGTACAGCGTCCTCTGACGACTTAGAGCCACAAATCGCCAGTACTCGTCGGCACCGTGCAAACTCTGGTGATAGGGAGCAACCAATCCCCAGTACTCGTCGGCACCGAGCAACTTCTGACATCTTCAACCAATTGCTGTCACCCCTATGTGGAAATCGCACACGTCATCTGCGAAGACACTCGAGAATGTGGCCGTGGAAGAAATTGTGAACTATCTTGCCGCAAATAGTCATCTGTCCACGCTCTACAAACCCGACGTCACCTGCGAAAGCATGTTGGGACGTCGTCGTATCGTGGAAAGTGCTACAGCGATACTTTAGCGTGGTGAACTTATGTCAACGATACTTGGAGAAGAGCCGCAAGCAGTAACATTAATTGTTCTAATAGTAATGTGCTATAGCCTCACAAGGAGAAGAGCCGGACCCAGTGACACAATAGTTAGTGAAATTGACTGTGAATACAAACCAGGCACTATATTCGACCTAGCGCAAATGTGTGTATGAATTTTAACTATTGAGTGAACTGTTTTAGTGTTGTAGATATAATCAAATGTTGCATAATTTTAGAGATACTATTCATGTTAGCCCCCTCCAAAAAGACATAAGGAGGGTGTGGCGGGGCCAGGTCCTGATAAGTGCTATGTGTTGCGCGACGCTGTAGTCCGTGTAGTGGTGCGAAATGACACCCTTTATAAACCCCTACACCGGCGTGTATCGTCGGTGCGCACCGGATATTTGATAGAACTACACACCTGATTCAGAGTATTCCATGTAGCGCAGTCACTCTTATAATTCGCAACTACACTGACGCCCGCAGGATTGAATAAACGCCAGTTACATTCTTACAGTGTATTACGTAATGCGACAATATATATATATATACATACTTATATATATATATATATATATATATATATATATATATATATATATATATATATATATATATGGACCCCTGATGTACTGATGAGGGTTATATATATATATATATATATATATATATATAAAACCCTCATCAGTACATCAGGGGTCCATGCGGACCCCAGGTGTATTTTTTATTCTTTTTCTGATAAGTTTGTTATTTTTTCTCTGTTTTAGGTAGTTGTCTCCTCCACACACGCCATCACCAGGATCAAAGATTATTTGATTTGGTACAGCCGTATAGGATCTATATATACAATTTTCGATTGCGGTCCGCACGGACCCCAAGCCAACTGTGTGCAGAACGCAAGATTAACCGTTTCGTTTTAATGTTCCAAAATATTATCGCAATATAATTTTTATCAATACACTATTATACCAATCTTGTTTATTTCAGATTGGATTCTGACTGAATTATGGCACGACCTCAAGCAATATACCGCACGTCAAGCCCTCCGTATGATCCTTGAGAGTGATTCTGAACCTTCAAATGTTGACATCTCTGACAGTGATGATGATGATGACTATACTGCTGGTCCTGACGTTGACTCCGAATATGAAGACCATGTGTCTGAACCTGATTCAGATCTGGAAGAAGCGGTTAGTAAGCCTGTCCCTACAGGTGGTCAGACTGTTCCTGCAAATCAACAGCATTTAGCGACAAATGGTAGAAGACCTGACCAAGAAGCAGATAATGCTGTAGCAGCAGGGCAAGAAGGAACGGGAGCTGAGGAAGGCATAGAAGGAAGGGGAAGAGGAAGAGTAGGTCATGAAAATAGAGGTAGAGGTAGTGGTAGAGGGAGAAGTAGAAGGCGGGGTCGGGGTCATGGCCGATGTGAAGATCAGCCGCATGATGACATCAAGGAACAGGCCAATCCCCAGAGGCACGAGGTAATATGCATCTTGCTGGTATCTACTCGGTGAAACGGAAAAGCAACAGATTGCCCCTGGTTATCTTCTTCAACATGGTAGATGTAGCTGCAATAGCAGCATACGTGGTATGGCTCTGCAACTTCCCCAACTGGATAAACCAGAAACGCCTCAGCCGTCGCCGCCTGTTTCTGCGGGAATTAGGTGAAGCACTTGCAGATGACCTTCTACGGCAAGCAACGCCTACAAAATAAATCCACATGCATTGAGAGAAAGCTGTTAAATCTGATCTTGACATGCTTGATGTTCGTCAGCATGCCGCCCAGGGGCTCCAGCAGCCAAGAAGCGATGCTACCTCTGCCCTAGAATTGCTGATCGGAATGTCCGGCAATGCTGCACCATATGTGGCAATCACTGTTGCGCAGACCATTCTACTCCCATCAGCCAATGTGATGAGTGTCTCTAAAGATGTAGATGCATATATTCGCAAGTGTTGAGCTCCAATTTTGTGTTCTTGTGAATTTGACATCCCCTGTGAAATTCTTACTTCAGTTCTTTCAGTTAGAGAATCATTATTATCACTGACATTGCAATAGTATTCTTGGGTCGGTTGGACCCCATTGTTTAATTGCGTATTTTGGGGCTAAATATCTTAAGAGGTCTTGCACGCCTGGATATAATATGTTTTGTTTCAATTATTATAATTGTAAATGTAAAAGGAAGTATTTGTTACACCAAGATGGTGGCCTAAAACTATGAAAATGTGAAAATGAGGGGAATACGTATAATTCTGACTACAATAATGTCACTCAATTAAAATATTTGTGTACCAGAATATCATTATATCTTTGTTGTTATCATATGAGGGAGTCATAATAATCATATCAATGTATTCTGAGACAAAAATATCATGAATAGACGTCAGAAGGGCATGAACTAGTGGTGGGGTCCAGGTGGACCCCATGTTGGAAGGATTAGTAAGTTCTGGCAACTGTACTAATGAGGGGTTTATTCGCAAAACGCGTTACCCGCCAAAAATTGCAAAATTGAGTTAATATCGGTTATATGTCTAGCAGATAATCCTGACGGCAAACGCGTTTCGGCGCATATCGCGTTATATCCAACGTTATCGCCGATTGAAATAACGGTTTCGTCGCAAAGCGCATTAAGCGACAATGCACTTTTGTCGCAGGTATCGTTACATCCAATCCGCCATTTTGTTTGGTTGTATGAGTCTATTTTACCTTTCGCTAATCTACGTTCATCTACTCGATCATACGATAATTTATTCGAAACAACATGAATGAAAAAGAAAAAGGGGTCCGGATCACCGGCAGATTGATAAGAAGCGTCGTCATCCCACAGATAGCCTTCGGCCACACTGCCGAGGGCAGTTCTGAATTGTGCCATGCCACCCTTCTGTGTCAAGATCTCACAGTACTCAAGATCATCTTACTTCAACGTGGAATACGCGATGGAAGAAGCCATTTTCTTCCGCTCACAATTCCATCCCAGATGAAGCTTGATATTCTGATGACCCGAAAACAAACTTGTCACACAAGTCATAATAATTGATGTGTCCATAGGAGCTGATGGATAATAAGGAAACACTGACTTACAGGTGGTGTGCGGTGGTGTGGGGATAGGACACTGATCCAGTGGACGGTGATTAGCTATCCATCTGTCATCGAAACTTTAAATACATTAAAATGACCTAATCCTTTACATTTGGTGCTTCTGTCAGAGGAAGTAGAAGATCCCACACACGAAGTAAATGTGTATCCTGTCAGGGACTCAAGAGTGGTGGCCTTTAACACACTGATACCTGCTCCATACGGACGTTTGCTGCTTTCCTGTCAAGCGTGTGTATGTCAGCAATATCGTCGCTGACTCCATACATTAGTATACAGCAGTAACATAATCGTCTAGTTCATCTCTCTACCGTCTCGCCGGTTTTCCTCTAGATCGGTTCCTTTCGTAAGGTCTAGATTTGCCCTTCCAAGGTCCACATCTGTCTTCTAATTTGTTTCATCACATCTATGACCTTTGTCTTCTTTCTTACCCAGTTGTTTGTTTTTCTCTCCCGATATGTGATGTTTAACAAACTTCTTTCCATCTTTGTTTTTGTGGCTGCTAGCTTGTTCTTTGCCTGTATGGTGAGTGCCCATGTTTCCGCGCCGTATGTAATCGCTGAAAGTTCGCATGAGTTGTAGACTTGTCTCTTCATGCAGGTTCCAAAGTTACCCTTGAAAATGTCGCGGTATTTGGCGAATGCTGTCCAGCAGGCGGTGAATATTCTTTGAATCTCATTGTCTTGGTTTTTGTCTCTGATACTGTATCGCTTTCCTAGATGTACGTTCTATATCTACGTGGTGTTGATATATGTTGGAGTGTTATTTTCTAGCATCACTTTTGTTTTCGAAATGTTAATCTTAAGACCTTATTTTCCACTTTAATCAGCTAGCTGCTGCAACATTTGTTGTACTTCTTGCGGTGTAATAGCGCATATGAGTATGTCGTCGGCGTAGCGAAGATGACTGAAATATTCTCCATCTATTCTCAAGCGTCTGGTTTCCCAGGTCAGTCTTCGGAATATCATTTGGCGTATTGTCATAAACAGCTTGGGTGATATGGTGTCACTCTGTCGTACTCCTCTCTTTTTATTGATCTTTTTGCTGTTTTTGTGTAGGTGGACTGTCACCGAGCTGTTAGTGTAGTCTTTCAGGAGTTCGTGTACACGTCTTCTGTCCCCTGTCCTTCAATGAAGGTCAGTATTGCTTTAGTTTGCACCGAGTCAAAAGCCTCCTCGTAGTCGACGAAAGCGAAGCAGAGCGGGATATTATGTTCTCGACACTTCTCTTTCTGATGTTTTACCACGTGTATGTGGCCCGTCATTGAGTACCTGCTTATAAATCCTGCTTGCTCTCGTGGTTGGTTTTCATTGAGTGTCTTCTCTAGCCTATTTGTTAGTATCTATATAAGTAATTTATAGGTGTTTGATAACAGACATATCGGTCAGTATTGCTTTAAGTCTTTCTTATTGCGTTCTTCCATGCGGTGGGTATTCGTCTTTCTGATAAGCATTTAACATAGCTTAGCCAGTGTCTTCGCGAAGGTACCGTCTCCTGCTTTTAATGTTTCTATTTTTACATGGTCGTTGCCTGATGTCTTCCCATTCTTCATATCTCTTAGCGCTGCTTCCACATCCCACGGTGTTATTTCTTGTAACTCTTTCGGGTCGGTGTGAATAATGGTACTCTGTTCACTGTCGTATAGCTCGGTGTAGAATTCCTCTATTCGTTCCATGAGCATATATTGGTTTATACCCTGTTTGTCTAGAAGTGTAATCAGTCTCGGCCTAGTGCCTGTGTTCTTCTGGCTTATTTCAGGCTCTTTGATGCCATAATCGTTTCTCGTATGATATCTTGTTTGTACATTGTGATGGCCTCCTTTCTCTTTCTGTTTTAATAGTATGCATATTTCTGAGTACTCTAGTTGTTTTATGATTGCTATTATCGACCATTTCTCGTTGTTTCTTTATAAGTTTTCGTGTCGGTGATGGTACTTGTCTTTATATGCATTTGATTGCTTTGGGTACACTTGTCGCACTTACGTGGATCATCTCAGTGATGTTTTTGGTCAAGGTGTCGATGTCGTCTACTTCTTGTAATGTCTCGAATCGATTTCGCAGTTCGAGTTGGAATTCGATCTTTTTGGTTTGTAATTGTGTGGTATCTACACTTGGTAGCCTCTTTTTATCCACTTCTTCCTTTCAGCCTTGAGGTCCAGTTTGATGTTGCCCATTACCATTCTGTGGTCACCTCCGATGTTGACTTGGTTGATGATTTTTACGTCAGTGACCAGTCTGGCATGTTTGTCAGGATGTACTAAATTTTGTTCTTCGTTTCTCCGTTTGGGCTTCTCCATGACCACCTCCTTCCTGCTTTCTTCTGAAACATGTTATTTATGATTTTGTACTATCTTGGTGTTGTCCATTCTACCAAGGTGTCGCTTCTTTTGTTTCTTATACATAGGCCAAATTTGCCTGTTGCCGTTTCCGAAATGTTTGCTCGTTTCCCTATTTGAGTATTAGAGTCTCCCTTCACTATCGTTTAGTGGGTTGGTTTTTCTAAAGTCTCATCAACGTCGTCACAGAAGTTGTTTTTGTCTACTTCTGTGTATGATGTTGTTGGTGCATATACATGTACTATCTTCAGTTTGTAGCGCTTCATTATGCATAGAGCAAGTTCAGCTACTCTGTGTTTGATGCTGTTGACCCTCACCATATTGTCTTTCCATTTCTTGTTCATGAGAAGACCCACTGCTGCTTGGCCGTTGTTCGCCGTGGAATGGTATAGTAGGTTGCAGCTTTGTAAGGTAGCGAAACATTTCTGTCTTCTTCTGACTTCTGCGATCCCGATCACATCCCATACCAACCTGGTTTCCCTTATTTCTTCATCCAGTTCTTGTTTCTGTTCATCTTTTAGTAGTGTTCGTACGTTATATGTTGCTATCTTCAGTTTACTTACCTTCTCTCGGCGGCCCCTCTTGACACAGAGATTCTTAGCACCACGTGCACGTAGCCCTAGTTGACCCGAACCGCCTCCTTAATCATAGATTATTTCGATGTTGCTGCCGACTGGGGGCCTAGGCTTCATTGTACGTTGCATGCTGGTGTTGGTGGCCTACCCTTCCACGCTGGTGCGGGTTGGAAAGGGGCGACTTAGGGCGAACGAAATTGCCCAAGTTTCGACACGGCGGCCGAACCAGTACCGAACCACTGGTGGAGGTGTACAATATATGTCTGTATGTGTATACATATATATATATATATTTTTTAATCCACATATACAAGATTAACCGAAATATGCTAACCATCCTTTTAGAGAGATTCCTTAGTTTGTAGTTGTGTGTATTTTAGTTAGGTTAAATATCATTTAAGATATATAATTCTTTTATATTCCTATCTATATATATATGCTATGATTTTGAACATTTGGTAGCGATTTCTAAATATAGATCACTTCCGTTTATGGACCACGCTAACATATATATATATATACATATATATATATATATGAATATATTATTGATATATATATATATATAGGTATATATATATATATTAGTGTGGTCCATAAACGGAAGACACACACGCACACAAATATTAATCAAACATATATTGGACAAATTTAAATTAAATGAGCATGATTTGATTGTTCACGATACTTCGGGATTGTCACAATGTAACTTTCACAATTCATTATTGGCATGGGAGCAGTTGTACCCTCCCACTACTGTCAGTCCTGTTCCCGCTGAATCTGTGAAATAGTAGCTTCGCTTCTGTAAGCCTTGCCGTATTCCCTGTTCTATGGTTCAAATTTGAATAACGAATCACGATGAACGCCATTGGTTTCAATGTAGCGCATTTAACTGACGAGAATCAAACATGAACGCCGCAAGACTGGGGAAAATTAGACACACTTTTATTTCCCACAAGTCAGTCTGTATTATTCGTGCTACAATGCACACATAAGAGCATGGCCGGGGAAACAATACTATCATACCACGGAGGAGCTTCCAACGTCGAATGGGATGTTCTAGTGTCGTTAAAGGTAACATTGTTTTATATTCTTCTGTTAAGTATTTATGTCATGTCATGTCTCTGTCCTGCGATCTGGTCTCGCCATGATATATTACTAAACATGTATGAATATATGTTACGGGTACAATATGGCGGTTTTATTTATTAATTATTTTAGTCAGCTTTTGTGTTTGTGCATCACGCCAAGCCGGACTGGTACGCTGACACAAAAGGTAAACACAGCTAGAGTGCATTTTGGCTTCAATAAACATTTACAAAGCTCCATTTAGAATATTAATTGAAAATAGTAGTTGTGTTTACCAACCTTAAGCCTCACGCTTAATAATCTGCGGCATTATGGTAGGAGGCAGTCGTTTTGAACACACATCGACTACAATTTGTGTGTGCGTTTTGGATTATCTGAAGTGTATTTGTCACAGTTGATGGTATCTGATTCGGTACACGACATATAGGTACACGATAACATTAGCTCAAAGGCCAAATACACATTTCTTACATGATTAGTTGAAGTTACACCGATATTATCAGCACATTGATAATTGCTTAATTGGTATTTTTATTATTGCGGGTCCCAAGTATGTACGTCTCACAATTCGACAGCAATGCGGTATTATGTCATATTTGTTTTGTAACGTTCTCCTGCCATGTCTGTGACTCATAAACACTTGTTATTGACTAATAGAAAAATGAAATAATAAGAAAAACTATACATGTTTTCCCAACATACACCGCACGCACGAATTTGGAAACTACTTGGAAAATAGTGCTAACATTTTAAGAAAAGTGTGAAAAACAATCTGCTTGAGCTCACCTCTTTGGATGCTCGTTTCGCGCTTCCGGCCAATGTTATTTACAACCCATGATGAATTAGTTAGCAGTGCAACCTCAACTTAAGCTCGTTTTTGGCAGGGGTACCGTGTTGCACGTTGTCCCACTACTACACACAAGCATACAGCTTCGTACACTCTAGATATAGGTACACATACTAACAGATGGCTACTTTGGTGGCGATATATGTGTCTTAATAAGAATCATTAATCACTTTTCACTGTTTCTTGTTTTACTATTGTTTTCAATTAGTCATTAAGAGTTACGCCTAATTATAATTGAAGTGTACAGTATAGTGATAAGTTTAACTTATACTTGTGTATTCTCTACACTGTGTAATTCAATTTGGGGTAAACAAACATCTTGTTCTTATTCTTATCCTTACTGTGGAAAATGCGCAATGTATGGTTCAACTGCGTTTAGGTGTACGCACGAGGGAAACTGTAGTATACGTATGGCTGATTGGCTCTGACATATTACTATTATGCAAACTAGCAAACTTGGCGCTATGTATACGTAGATCGCTTGCGTCTGGCTACGGCAAAGGGCCATGCGACGGAGTGAGGGAGACATCAAAAAGAAGGCAGATAGCCGAGTCATAAACGGTAAGGTAATCTCACGCTGCAGAGAGTTCTGCGATGCAGTGAGAGAAGGCGACGGTTCCGTGACAGTCTTGGAGGACAGCAAGATATTGATCAGCAGTTGTAGGGATGAGGTGGAAGGCTGGAATATGCCAGGATTCGGAGCATATCATATTTCATGTCATGCTGCTATTAGAAGGGCGGCGTGTTTTACCCGAGATGTGAAGGATGGCAGCAAACACAGCACAGTACTGTGAATGGCTAAATGGAAATGGAGCCTCGTCGATAACTGGATAGTGGACTTTAAGTAACTACGATGAAGGTCTCCATTTCATCAGATCATGTGAAAGTTAACGGCCATGCTTCCTGTGGAAACGGAGAATGTTCACAGTTCACACTGTATAAACAAACTTTGATTTAACGTGCATATACCCAGACTGATAATTAAAAATGGCTAAGAACAATATATATATATGTATTGTTGGGAAGTACATAGTCTCTGTTGTTACGTGAATGCGGAAGAAATTGTAAATTGCATTTTTATTGCTGTGATATATAGTAACGTCATGCCCAATACATAAAACACAACCGTCTGAAAGTGTGATCAATACTAAAATCCATATAATATTAATGCCAAACAACTGAAAACGGTTTTCTCTATTGTTCCGAACCAAAAATACGTTTCATATCGACAATCAACAAAGCACATCTGCTTATATTATTCACACGCGTAGCAGCATTGTAAAGTTAATAAATGATATGCATTCGGAGAGTTACACGCCGTGCGTACTTACTGTTTCGCTCAGCTCTAAAAGGGTGGGTTTTTATTGTTTCCGCATTCTTCCTCAATATGTACTTATGGTATGACAGGAAGTACCAAGTTCTGTGAACCCATTTAGTGTTGCACCTCTCCTTTCAGAACCCTATATGTCAACATTTTGTGAGAAATGACCACGTACACATACACAAACACATTCATACACATTGAATATGCGAAGACAAAGAAACGGTCTTCCCCAGGGAAGTGTGGTGGCACCAATGTTGTTCAACATATATACAAATGACCGACCAATCCACTACGAACTTCGCAGCTTCATCTATGCAGACGAGCGTGGTATAATATCCCAGGATAAAAACTGTCACAACATCGAAATGACACTAAAATCAGCGCTGGAAAACAAGACAACATCCAACAAAGGCAACCTACTAATCGCAAACCCGTCCAAGTTTTATGTGCGTGCCTTCGATCTGAGGAACAGAGATGCAAGACATCAACTACATGATACATGGAATGACATCAAACTTGCGAACACAGCAATACCACCTAGACAGAACACTATCCTACAAAACGCACATCTGTAAAACGAACCAGAAGGTATAAGCACGGAACAACATAATCCGCAAACTTGCAAACTCGAAATGGGGAAGCAAAGCACCGACCCTAAGATCCCGTTACCTAGCTCTCTCCTATTCCACCGCCGAGTACGCATATGCTGTGTGGACGAGATCAACACACATAAACAAGCTCAACCCGGCCCTTCATGACTGCTGTCGAATCATAACCCGCAAGCACAAACACTGTTGTGTTGTGCAATTTTGCAACCCGTCAGTGGTATAACGAATTCACGAGCTTCTAAACATTTCGAGCGTTTGCAACGATATTGCCAAATTTACAAGGATCACTTAATAACATTTCAACTGACAGAGGCGACATGCAACGACCACCTATATACTACCTTGTCACCGCAAACATTTTCTAGCTACAAATGTTCCATTAAGCGATACTTGTCATGGGGTGATAACCCCTTGAGGGTAATTCGCGCATTTTTTGTGGGAGGGGAGGGACACAAGGATGTTATATTATGGATGTTTCCGTAATTTAGTTGTCACTATTACGCTGTTGTGGTACGCCACTTTGAAGAGATATGATGTGGAAATAATAATAATAATAAAACAACGTATAATACTGAAAGTGGGATGTTCCGTTAAGTCTTAGAGCATCTGATCAACCCACGTTTATGTGTTTGTATGTGCGTGTGTGTGTGCGTGCTGTGCGTGTTGTGCGTGTTGTGCGTGTTGTGCGTGTTGTGCGAGTTGTGCGTGTTTTGTGTGTGTGTGATTATGTGTGTGTAAACGAGGGTGTGTGCGTGTGTGAGCGTGTACCATATGCAAATACATATTAATATACAAACTGTCGAGTGTATGGACACACACACACACACACACACACACACACACACACACACACACACACACACACACACACACACACACACACACACACACACACACACACACACACACACACACACACACACACACACACACACACACACACACACACACACACACACACAAATACACACACACACCCGCACGCACACTATGCTGTGTTGTGCAATTTTATAATCCGTCAGTAGTATAACGAACAAATGTAGTGTTTGCAAAAATATTGCCAAATTTACAAGGATCAATTAATAAATAGACAGAGGCGACATTCAACGACCACCTATATACTACCTTGTCAACGCAAACATTGTCTAACTACAAATGTTCCATTAAGCTGTACTTAACATGGGGTGATAACACCTTATGGGTAATTCGCGCATTTTCGGTGTGGGGGACACAATGATGTTATGTTATTGACGTTTCAGCAATTAAGCCACCACTACAACGTTGTTGTGGTACGGCACTATTGAGCTACATACATTAAGGTTTGTTATGCTACTTTAAGACATGTATTCTATCCTCGTAAAAATTACATCTGGCGTTGTGTTAGGGCGAATGCCATCCTCGTATCTGAAACTAAAAGTCATTTTGAAGGTCACACAATCAACTGGTGTCACAAATTTTGTTTTTATTTGTTTGATGAATTGATATCTAATTGAGCACATTTTTGCATGGAACAAACAATTTGATATTGTGCAGATGTCTGTATTACCTGGTGTTGCACGTTGGATTTACACACACACTTGTAAGGGCATAATCAACCATAAAATTAATATGTGATTTTCTCAAGAGGTGGTTATTGTGTATATCAATGTTGTTTGCACATCTCCAATCTTTCAATATGAACAATTGCTTCATACATAATGTACATGCTAATGTAGCAATAGGTATATTGGTGTAAACATATAATATATATATATATATATATTATGTATATTATTACAAGATTTTAAGAAGATTTAACAAGATTGCCGTCAAGAGCTATAACCTTCAGACAGCATGCGGACAACGAAGCCTTTGACTTATCGAGAGTCCAACACTTTTCCACCTACGTATAACAGCTAGCTATAAATTTTATTTTTGAACATATTCACACTGCTAGCATTAACACAGTCATCACGTACTTTGTTCTAGTCATTTATTGTCCTCAGAGAATGAGTACTTTCTCATGGCCAACCTACACTGCTCCTTAACTAATGCTGCAGTGTGCCCTCTGGTTATACTGCCTTCTTTCAGTTTGAAGAAACTATTTTTATCAATATCCTCATAACAATTCAAAATCTAAAAAAACTAATATTTGGCCTTCTCTTAGTCTCCTAGTCTCTAGTGTTGTCAACCCACATTCTAATAGGCGTCTTTCATAACCAAGATCTTTCAGTTCAGGAATCAGCTTAGTTGCTCTTCGCTGCACTCTGTCTAGCTTATATATGTTCTTTTTACGATATGGCCTCCATGCTTGTATACAATATTTAAAATGTGGCCTAACTATTGCTTTGTACAGTGGTACCGTTATATGTTTCTCCATATATGTCATATTTCTCCTAATTAGCCCTAGTATTTGGTTACCATTTGAAGCAAGTTGATTGCTTTGGCTACACTTAGTTGGATCATCTCAGTGATGTTTCCGCTCATGGTGTCGATGTCGTCTAGTTCTTGTAGTGTCTCAAATCGATTTTCTCCTATCACTATCGTGTTGTGGGTTGGCTTTTCTAAGGTCTCATCCACGTCGTTGTAGAAGTTGTTTGTGTCTTCTTCTGAGTATGATATTTTTGGTGCATATACTTGTACTATCTTCCGTTTGTAGCATTTTGTTATGCATAGAACAAGTTATGCTACTCTGGGGCTGATGCTGCTAACCCTCACTATATTGTCTTTCCATTTCTTGTCTATGAGAAAGCCTACTCCTCCTTGGCCGTGAAGTTTTGAGTGTGGGTAAACATAAACTCACGACCTGGCTTACCTGTACTAGATGAGTTCTGTTTTGCCGAGAATGTCTATGTGTGTCACTGAATATACATACGCATATGCCACTTGATTTGAAGCACGCTTCTCACATGTAGCTCAAGGAATTGACCTGTATAAATACACACTGAAAGGGGGAGAGCCAACGAGGCGAATAGAGAATTATAGGGAGATAGAAATTGGGTGAAGAAAGCAAGCCGGACGTCTACTTTGAAACTATGAACAAGACATTTGTTGTACGTATATCGTTTGGACTCATACAGCAGCATATACATATCTCGTTTGTTGTAGCAAAGTCGTTCCGATGTCATATAAAATGGTAATTATATGTCAATGCCTTCAGTACCGCCATAAAATATATCGCTAACATCGCTCAGCCATGCGTTCACATGGGACATAATATGTTAGTTATAAATACATAATGCAAAGAAATAGTATCGTCACACCTGTGATATGATTACGAATTGTACCCAGCAGCAGTGGTGATTTATAAGTTTAATAATAGCATACATTTTTCGCGATGATTTTCGTGACATTACCATTGATATGACGTTGCGTCTTCTCCCACGCAGTTGCTGGCAGTGACGTTCGTTTCCGTTACAATGTTCAACGACGCAGCCGCAGCAGCACGCATGAAGAAAGGCGAATGCGTAAAACTCTGTAACAGCTTGTTTAAGCGTTGCATCAGGAATATCAACGAATGTGTGAATTGGACCATTACTAAGACAGAGGCACTAGCTATATGTGGGAAGAAATTCGCCAATTGTGAAGAATTATGCAACATCGTACTACGTCAGCGATTACTACGCCTACGGGGCGTGGCTGGCGATACACGCCGATCTTGAGTCAGTTGCACTAAGTACTTTGTAAATGACACTATTTGACAACTAGATTGTCAGTTTTATATGCTTGCGTTATGGAAAGAACACGTCAAACAGCAGCGGCGTTTGAACATGCTCTTGCTTTAATCAACATTACAACGGACGTCTTATTGCAAACGTTGCGGACGTAACGTACATTTGTATATAACAAACATATACTGTTACAGTTGTTGTTTACAAAAGTATGTAGTGTTGTGGAAACATTTCAGCCCAACGTATGTAAGCGCTTTGTAATTTATATTTATTGCACGAATATAATATTTGCATTCAGTACATTTGTGTTTGTCCGAGTCAGAACAGTATTTAAACAATAAATACTGAAATAGGACGTTGTAATACGAGCGCATTATAGTTCATTCTTATATGTTGTGTTGTTGTGTTGGTTATGCTTGACTTGACCGCCGCTTTTGACACCATTGACCACGGCATTCTATTGAGCAGACTCACTCACAGATTCGGTGTCACTGGCGCTGCGCTTGAGTGGTTCTGATCTTACTTGTCCGGTCGGCATCAAGTCGTTCGTATTGGAAATGTCAAATCCTCCCCAACTGCTGTGCCGTTTGGTGTACCGCAAGGCTCCATGCTCTGGCCATTGCTGTTCACTGCATATATCACACCACTTGGCGACGTCATCAAGAAATTCGGCTTGGATTATCACCTGAATCTGACGACACGCATCTTTATGTTTCGTTTTTGTCCTGGTGGAGATGGCCAACTGATCTCAATGGATCGCCTGTGCTGTTGCCTAGAAGAAATTGGTGAATGGTCTCGGACCAATTTACTGAAGTTAAATGATCAGAAGACGGATGTCATGGTGTTTGGTACTAAACAGAAGTTGCCACTGCTAAAGGAGATTCGTATTTTTGACTCGACTTTGACTTCGTCTTCAAGTGCGCGCAACCTGGGCGCTGTATTTGAACAATCCCTCAACATGACTAATCACATCAGTGCCATTTGCCGAACAGCGTATATGCATTTCCACAGCATCAGTCGTATCAGGCGATACCTCACAACAGATGCTACTAAATCACTTGTGCACGCTTTCGTCATATCTAGATTGGACTACGGAAATGCGCTACTGGCTGGATTACCACGTGACCACATTCACAAACTCCAGCGAATCCAAAACATGGTAGCCAGAACCATCACGTTCACACCTCGCCGTGACCATGTAACTGTTGTTCTAAAAGAATTACACTGGCTGCCAATCAAATACCGAATCGAGTTTAAAACATTCCTTTACGTGTCGCCTTATCTTGCCAACCTGTAAAACAGGCACTTTGAATGCATTATCAGTATTTATTTATGTATGCGTGCGTGCGTGCATGTGTGTGGGTATGTATGTATAGGTATGCGTATACGTCAATAGAGTCATAATAGGTCTAATTTATAATTTAACTAATTTTATTTAATTATAGTCTTTAACTATTACTTTTAATATAACTAACTTAATTTGTACTGCATTTTATTTGAAATTTCTTTTTTGGCAGTTTTTATTAGTATACATTGAATCGCTTGATTTGATTTTACTGTACAACCTTACACAAATTGGTCACTCACATAAATTGGACCGAAAAAATCACGTTTAGATCTCGCCGCTAGAGGCATCTCTAGGCTATTTGAATACAATGGGGAACGCGAGAGTTGGCAATGTAAACACATGAACGCAGGAGGTCAAAACAGCAAAAACTGAAAAAAATTACGTTTAATCAAGAGTGTGATTATACAATCTGATACATAATACAACATATAAAGCGTGCGTGATGTGTATACGCGTATAACAGCGTCTTTCTGTGCATACGTGATAATAATTCGTTAATGGGCTAGTGCGCTTTATCGTATTAAGCCACGTGATACAACAGTACCTTTTATGAAATATCTACGGTTCGTCTGTCTTGTCATAGAGGCTAGACTAGTTGTAACGACCTGCTAAACATGTGAAATAAATGTAATATATTAATATTATTTACGCACTACCAAATATAGCGCAGATGTTTAACGATGTATGTAAAGTATGTATGGCAGGCCTGTCTTGTCAAAAAGGTGGAATAATGGAGAAAATGTGTGAAATTAATGTATTAAACAGTTTTTAAATGTTTTATACATTACAAACTAACACTATATCAGTATGTCTGTATTTCAGCAACCCATAAAAAGACCAGCTACCTACATAGAGAATTATACCCATGGCCAACTAAAACATGAAATGTGCAAAGCAGACGGAGTGTCAGTACGTAGGGCAGCAAGGACGTGTGGCGTGCCTGTAACAACTTTACGCCATAAAACATTAGGCCATTATGATCCTTATGAACATAAATATAACAAAATGATGAGCAGTTCTGAAGAAGCAGCTTTCGTATCCCACGTGAAAGCAGTATATGTGGGTACGGATATACGCGCAGAGAATTAGCAGTTCTTGCTGGTGAAACCGTTGTCTTCCTGCATAGGAAAGACACTAGTAGCCCACCAAATGATATATTGGTGTATCGCTTGTTAAAGAGATGGCCATACCATAAGATGACCAAGCCAAAAGGCTTTTCCGTGGTTAGTGCACGCAGTGCAACGAAAGAAAAGTTAGATCAGTATTAAAAGGAGTTACTGAGCATACTTCAGAAATATGATCTGTTGGAAATACCACATAGGATTTTCAATGTTGATGAAACTGGTGTATCTACGGAACATGTGCCGCCTAAAATAATCGCTGAAACAGGTCGGACATCGTTCGCCGTAGTTTCACCAAGATAGGCAACAATTACGATCATAAGCTGTATAAATGCAATAGGACAGTGCCAGTGTCCCTTCTTAATATTCAAGGGGAAGCGGATAACTGAAGAGTTAATGAACGGTGCGCTGCCAGGAACACAAGGGACTGTGTCCACAAGTAAAAACTTCCAGGCCTACTTGAGTAAACATTTTCTTAAGTATGTGTCTACGAACCCCTTTTGTTGTTGTATGACGGGCATAGTTCGCACATCAACATGCCATTAATAGAATGGGCGCACAAACACAACTTGATCCTCTTCCTACTCCCGGCCCATACGAGTCACTTCCTACAGTCGTTGGATGTCGGAGTCTTTGGCCCGTTTAAGGTTGGTTACTACAGCGAATGCCGCAACTTTATGAAAGAGAATCCTGGGCGGGTCGTTACTCGCAGTAAAAATGTTCGCCGTACAGCCAAAGCAATCCTTCGTACTATGATTCCATGCAACTTAACTGGAAGTTTCCGACGTTCGGGAATTTTCCCGTTCAATGCCAGTGTGGTCACAGATCAACAGCTTCCACCAAGTGAAGTGGTATATGATGATAACCAAGCAATAAACGACGCAACAACTGTAGACGTGCCTGCAGCGGGAGGCAAAGTACATCGCCAAGCAATAAAGACTACTGCTGACTTGTCTGTAGTGGGTAGGCCTAGCAATGTGGATCATCAGCCCACGAACACATGATGATTACCTAGCCCCGAACGCTACAGTTGTGGGCATGCATGCACCTGGTAGCAGGGTAGATCACATAGCAACGAACACAACAACACACACAAGCACAATGCACATCACCACATCTCCCGATTTTGAAACGTTCCTTAAGTCAAAGAAACCTCGTTTTGTGCCACCGTTTAATAAAGCATACAGTCGACACGGAATGGTCAGTGGTGGTTAAGCTATCACAGAAAGGCTTAGGGTGGACCAGGTATTTCAGAAATTCAAAAAAAAAAAAACCAAACTAACAAGAAAGAAATTAAACTCAACAAACAAAGCAAAACACAAACGAACCAACCAACCAACCAACAAAAAACAAACAGGCACCCCGACAAACACACATACAAACACAATGACACATTCACGAACAAACAACGCGCCACTTCAAGAATTTGTAACATATGATGTGTGTTGCGTATACAAAAGGGAAACACTACCCAATGCTCAATGTGATGTAAATCTATGTAATCGGTTGCAGAGGTGTCACTCAAGGAACATTTCCACTGCCCCTGTTGTGTGACAGTTAGTCAGGAAGGGTATTGTTTCAATATTTATTCAAAATAAATGTTCAAAATGTTAAGCTAAAATATAAGATTGTGCATATTAAAGCAAACATGTCAATGTTGGTGTCATAAATGTACCATTAAATGTTTTCTTTTAAACGAATATCCGTGTATCATTAAATAACTTACATTTGCTCGAACACTCCTCAGAAGTTGGCATCAAATATTTTCAGTGAATTCTACTATTTACAAAAATAACGCCACGAAAGCTAACCATAAACAACAACGCCATGCAGCGGGCGCCAGCCGTCCCGTGACGTAATTAATTCAGGTTTTGCCAGGGACGGCTTGCCATAACAGCCATGACCAATTTATGTGATATCGTCGATTGCTTTTCTGATTTTACAAATATAAGTATTTCCCTTAAAACCACATGGCTAACATATTGTTTGCACAGTATTGATTAACCAACGACTAGTGATTTAGAATACTGAAACTGTTCGTAAAGATGTGATCTGGTTTTTGTGCAAAACGGCAATTTTGTTTACTGTTCATACATTCACATCACATTACACTAATCAATGAAATTGACCTTCAGCTTACTGGGGAAATCCCCTTTATACTCGGCGACATGCAGAACACGGTTCCTGACAGGCTCTTGCCAAAACACTTCGCTAGCGGCGCACACGCATGCCGTTGCAGAAACTAACTAAGGTCGTGACGGCGCGCACTCAAATTGTAACACCAGTGCTGTACCGTCGGTCGCGGCTGCGTTTGTCACTTTCTATTATAAATTGCTTCATGCCATTTGCACCGAGGATGTGTTTCTGTTTTTGTATCATTCACACAAGGACATTTAACACTTGTAAATGCTGCGGCAGCTACAAACACACACACACACACACACACACACACACACACACACACACACACACACACACACACACACACACACACACACACACACACACACACACACACACACACACACACACACACACACACACACACACACACACACACACACACACACACACACACACACACACACACACACACACACACACACACACACACACACACACACACACACACACACACATCAGAAAGAGGAGTGGAACATCAGTTTGGATGGGAAGGAAATCAAATAAGTGGAAGGCTTTGTGTGACTTGGTGGAATGGTTATGGATGATGGGCAAACATATTTGAGAGTCATTGTCCCAATATGAAAGAGGAAGAGATATACACACAACTATGTGTTGACCATTTCCCATCTGTCGAAATCGAAGCGGCAAAACAGACCCTGTATGAATGCTATGCTATGGGGAATCTCGAACTGCGACGGGGCCGTCGCCGGCAAGGACAACATAAAGAGAAGAACAACATCGAAGACATACTGTTTGCGTTGCACAAGGCGGCGAGGGGACTACCCTCGTTCACGGTCACAGACCTGTCCACTCTGCCGCAGCTCGACGTCTTCGGACACGTCCTGTTTGAGTTTCGTGCGATGCAAGCAGAAATGGTGGACCTGCGACGTGATGTGACAGCCTTTAAGTCGAAGGACTCAGACCCGCCGATCTGGCCTCTGCAGGAGGCAAAACTCACTGTAGAAGATCGGCAGACCCTCCTTGTTGATCTGCCGCCGGTCAGTGCTACACCGGTATCCACCACTAAACCGAGACCTGTGTTCACCGGCGTCAGCTTGAGTTCTCGTGATACTTCCGTTCGTCACCGCAGATCTGCGACGGCTAAGACTCTCCCGCGAGCTGCGAATGTTACAGGAAGCTATGTGTCGGTCGCTCCGAAACAATACAGAAGAACGTCTATGGACGACGGTTTCCAATTGGTGTGGGGTAAACAAATGCGGAGGAAAGGGAGTAAGACTGTGATCGACATGAAAAAAGGGCGGCTTGAACTCAAAATGAATGAAGGACGATTCCTGTCAGCTTTCATCTCGCGACTTGACCCCACGGTGACAGGGGATGAACTGTCTCTGTCTGTTAAATCCATACTCAATCTAAATGCAAAATGTGTAGAAATAAAAACTAGACATACGAGTTACGCATCGTTCAAGATCGATGTTATGTATAATGATGCATCTATGTTCCTTAACCCTGAAAACTGGCCTTTGGGTGTATACTTGAGAATTATTTTTAGCATCGAGGACTGATAATGGAAAGCAACATAGACTATTTTAATTGTAATGGCTTTAAAGGTTAGGTTATATGCCTTTTTTAATTATTTATTAATCAATTGTGATATTCTGTGTCTACAGGCGCTTATGCTTACTAAACAAGATTGTCATTTACTTAACATTTGCCATGATGGTTATACTGGGTACGGTGTGTCTCCTGTAGACGCCTCAAGTGGTGTTTTATCAGGGAGGCCATATGATGGGGTAGGATTTTTATGGAAATGCTCCCTTGATAAATACATTACCATAATGGATCATTGCTATGACTGGCTTTGCGGCATAAAAATGTGTTGGGGCAATAAAGAGTATCATTTATTAAATGTATACTTACCGCACGAATGTGAAAAAAACTGGGACAAATTTAATGATTATATGTATACAATTGCAGTATACATTGATAATAATAATAGCTCATGTATGACAATCGTCGGTTATTTTAATGCAGATATTTCTAAGAAATCAGTTTTTGGAGAAGTCTTTCTTGATTTCTGTAAAGAGAATCCATTGTCTGCATGTGATCAGAACACTCTCCCGACAGATACAGATACATATGTTAGCTCTGCTTGGGGAACTACGTCATGGCTAGACCATGATATAGGCACCGCTGATGTAAATGATTGCATAACTAGAATGTCGATACTTTATGATTGTATTAATTATGATCATCATCCTGTGTCGTTCATCATTGACAGAGCTATTGTACCAGCATATGTTAGCGCTAGTGTTAACATTAATGAAATTAAGCAAGTTATACATTGGGACACGTTACAACCGCATGATATTGACTCGTATGGAGAACTGTCTAAACTGAATGTTCCACCCGGTGTTACGTATCCACTCTGAAGAGATCTGGTCAAATATTTTTTTCAACTCATAGACATTCTTCTAAATATGGTGTTGTACCAGAATGGAATGAGCAATGTGAAAGAATTGCACAGTGCAGCTCGATATGCCTACTGGCTGTGGAGACAGGTTGGAAAACCTAGACAAGGTGATGTTTTTAATGTCACGAAACTGTCCAGAAGCACATTTAAGCATGCGGTCAGAAAATGTAAAAAAATATATTGAAACGTTTATTGCTGATCCCATTGCACAAATGTTATGTCAAAAAGATCATCGACAGTTCTGGAAGGAAATTAAGAACCATACGACCAGTAAAGTTAAACTACCAACGAACATTGTTGGTATACATGGTGATGTCGATATTGGGTCAATGTGGAAGCACCACTACGAAAACACGTTTAATGATGTGAAGGATAGCCGCTGTGACAATGTTCACTTTGATTCCATCAATGACAATAATGGAATTACTGTTGATGCAGTTGAAATTATTGGTATTATTAATGAATTATCATACAATAAGTCACCAGGTCTAAATGGCATTACTGCAGAACACATCAAGTTCGTCGATGCTCAAACTGTGGTTCTATTATCTACCCTAGTGACCTCTATTGTGGTGCATGGTTATGTTCCGAAATCAGTCTCAGCGTCTGTTATTGTACCGGTCATTAAATATAAAAATAGACGGATAAATGACAAAGGTAATTACAGGCCAATATGCCTTTTTAACATATGTTCCAAGATAATAGATGCTGTGATATTCAACAGAATGGAAACATACTTGCAAACTACGCCTCATCAGTTTAGATTTTAGCCAAAACACTGAACGGAGCTGTGCGTGTTTACATTTAAGGAATTATTAAGATTTTATACTAAACATGGTTCAGCTATGCATGTTCCGTTTCTGGATGCGTCAAAAGCATTTGATCAAGTTAATCGACACAAGCTTTTATAAACAAAAATAAATTACAACAACGCGACGTACCGAAATATATTCTAAGAATACTCAGCAATGAGTTCAATAACCAATATGTAACCGATGGGGATCTATCTACTCGGATTTCTTCACAGTGGGCAACGGTGTTAGGCAAGACGGAAAGTTATCCCCTTTACTTTTTAACATTTATGTGGACAATATCAGTGTACAACTACACAAACAACATATTGGTTGTAGTCTGGATACTATGGTTGTTAATCACCTGATATACGCTGATGGCCTACTTCTATTCGCTCCTTCTGCCAAGGAACTACAAGCTTTACTCGACATGTGTTACGCTTATGGATGTGGACACGACATTCAATATAATGCTGATAAATCCCTGATCATATACTTTGATTCTAGAAATTCAAATCTTGCCAGAGAAATCAAGCCAAAGTGAGACTTATGCCAAATGTAACATGTTACAAAAAACATTAAATTTTTTCTCTTCTTCTGTTACAGTAAAGAATAAGCTGTTTACTGCATATTTCAGTTCATATATGTGTGCGCTATAGGATAATTTTTGAAAAGCTAATTTTCACCAATTTATTGTTGCGTATAACAATTCATACAGAATATTGAACAATTTGTCGATGAGATGTAGTGTTAGCCACATGTTTGCTACAGCTAATGTAAAATCATGTAAATGTGTTATCAGTACAGCTATTTTAGCTTAATCACGAGGATTAACAGGTCTGTTAATACAGTTATTCACAGTATTGTTACTAGCGACATATACAGTACATCGCTGTTGCGGCATCAGTGGGTCAAGGCTTTGTATAATTTGTAAATATCCAGTTTTTATTAACACATTTATTTGTTATCTTTATTTATTTATGTTTATATTTTATATGGATGTTTTTATTGATGTACTTTTGTCTAATATGTACACAATGTTTTCCTGAAATAAAAACTTTATTATTATTATATGCAAGATCCTGCTACAGGGGCACTCGACATAAGGCTAAAATATTAAAGGCCAATCGAGCATGTAACCTAAACTAAACATGTTACTGGCCCAACAATGTTGCGTGTTAAGATGGTAATGGTAGCTGGGAAGAGTGGAATCAGCTGGACAAAGAGGCTACTGAATATATATATATATATATATATATATATATATGAGGCAAGGTATAGTACCAGAAGAGTGGTTGACAGGGTTAATTGTCTCAATATGGAAAAGGAAGGGAGATGTGTAAGATCCAGATAAATACAGAGGTATCACACTTCTAAGTCACATCATGAAGCTGCTGGATGATCCTGGATGGGTGGATTCAAAGGAGAGCAGAACAGGGAGTAGGGGAAGAACAACAGGGATTCAGAAAAGGCAGAGAGACGACGGACGCAATGGTTGCATTGAGACAGCTGGCGGAGGAAAGGTTGGCGATGTATGGGAGAATGGCAGGGGGATTTGTGGACCTGGAGAAAGCCTACGACACAGTCCTAAGAGAGATGGTGTTGACAACAGTGAGATGGATGGGGTGCCAGAAGCAGACGCAAGGATGGTGGG
Source organism: Escarpia spicata (assembly GCA_963995525.1). NCBI lineage: Eukaryota > Metazoa > Annelida > Polychaeta > Sabellida > Siboglinidae > Escarpia > Escarpia spicata. The sequence continues at coordinate 49,778,983 of OZ023209.1, forward strand.
AGCAATGCATGAAATAATAATAGGAAGATATGTGGCTGGATCTAGGATGTCGGAAGAGTTTCCAGATAACATCGGATTGAGGCAAGGAAGTGCCCTAAGACCATTACTATTTATCATGGTGATGGAACTGGTCAGCAGGAAGATCTGCATGAAGGATGTTCTCAGAAGGATTATGTATGCAAGCGTTCTGGTCATAGTTGCATAAAGCAAACAAGAGCTACACGACATGTTGGAGGAATGGAACATGGTGTTCAAGAAACACGGACTGAGAACGAGCCTGGAGAAGACAGAAGTGATGTGGGTTGAACACCAGAAAGAGGAATTGGACACCAGGTTGGATGGAAAGGAAGGTAAGCAAGTGGACGGCTTTGTGTACCTTGGATGATTGGTTATGGCGGATGGGCGGTGGAGGTGCGACGCTGAATACAAGCAGGAGCGAATGCTTGGAGAAAGGCAGAGGAACTCATGGTGGACAGAAAAATCTCGAAAAAGCTGAAAGGGAAAGTCCCGAGAGTGTGTGTTACAACGGCCTGCCTTGATGGTGTGGAGACAGTGGCGCTGACAGAACAACAACAACAGAAGCTGCAAGTTTGTGAGAACAAGTGGCTTAGGAGAATAACAAGAACAACGAGGGTAGACAGAAGAAGGACGAATGAGCTGAGAAAAGAGGTTGTAATGCAATGTAGTGTAACAGGCGGATTAGGGAGAAGCCGAATGAGATGGGCACGCCACTTAGCAAGGATGGATGCCGGAAAAATTGCGAAGAAAGCAGAAGCGAAACAACATAAAGGACACAGGAAAAGGGGAAGACCACAGCTGAGATGGGAGAAATGCGTGAAGAGGGAGGTGACAAGATCAGGGGAGGATGATAGATGGAGAGAGGGAGCGATAGACATAAAACTATGGAAGGGAAAACAAAGAGAGTGGTTCAGCTTTATTGTACCTGACCATCACCCCTGTACAGCAGGGAACAAGGAGTAGAACAACATATACATATAAACATATACACACATTTATATATGCATACATAGAGACATACATACAAACATACATGTATACATACATAATATAATTTTATGATATTCCCATCTTAAAATGTGGTGCCTGCCCAAATCAGCATCATTATGTCCCACATATGTCTGGCTTCTTACTATTCTTCTTTCTGAGCTCAGTTACACGCAGATTTGTTCCCTCTCATGCTCATGACATTCTCTGGGCTTAGTTGTTCTCATAAACGTGCCAGCTCATTTGTTCTGTGCGCTGCCTGCGCTACCATCTCTAATCCATATTGGCATGCCAATGTTATATATGATCTTAAGACGGCCTAATATATTACTCAGTTATTAATATGGTATTCTGAATAGGATATTTATTATGTGGAGTATATATTGCACACGAAATTGTTCTTAATAAGCCCGAATCATTGTCTGCAATGTGAACGTTTCACTAAATGTTCACTTTGTAAAAGAAACATTTAAATTATAAATACTAGGTAACAGCGGAGCAAATAACCATAACCACACGTTCTTGGAATTGTTATTGGAATTGTACTCGAAAGAGAGTAGAGCAAGAATTGGGTGACGAAAAATAGAGATTGAGAAAGGGTAGAGGCACAACGGATGGGATGTTTGCATTATGACAGCTGGTAGAGAAGAATTGCAAAGGAGAATGGCAGTTGGATTTTGGAATCTGGCGAAGGCCTAGGACACAGTCCCAACAGAGGTGGTGATGACAACAGTGAGTTGGGTAGGAGTAACAGAAGTAGAAGCTAAGATGATGGAGATAACAAAAGGAGTTGTGATGGATCTGGGATGTCGGAAGAATGTCAATTTAACATCGACTTGAGGCAACAAAGTGCCGTATAACATTATCATCATGGTGATGGAACTGATCAGCAGGAAGATCAGCACAAAGGATGTTCTCAGGGAGATGTTGCATGCAGGTTGCAGATGGTTGCTGCAAGTTGGTGTTAACAGCTGGGTTTGAAGAATTACAAGAACAAAAAGGGTGTACAGAAGAAGGATGACCTACCTAAGGAAAGATGTTGAGTTGAAATGCAGCCTAACAGGAAGACTGGTGAGAAGCCGGATGAGATATGCATGCCACTTGGCAAGGATGGTTGTAGGCAACCTTGCAAAAAGAGCAAACGCGGAACAACACAATGGACGTAGGAGGAGGGGAAGGCCACAACTGAGATGGGAGGACTGTGTGAGGAGGGACATAAGATGATAGAGTGAAGATGAAAGATGGAGAGAGGTGTTGGTGAAAGGAACAGAAGAACAGAGTGAGTGGTTCAACAATACCTGACATTCACCCGTGTAGAGGGAACGGGGAGGAAGAACAGAACACACACACACACACACACACACACACACACACACACACACACACACACACACACACACACACACACACACACACACACACACACACACACACACACACACACACACACACACACACACACACACACACACACACACACACACACACAAACACACAAGCACACAAACACACAAACACACTCAAACGTGTAAGTTCTTGCTTACATGGAACACATATACTATTGTACTAACTAGCAAATAGATTATAATTAAACACCTTAAGGAAGGCCCTACATAAGAATTGTTTAGAAAGAGGCATGGGAACCGTTTCGCTATGATATGCTCATACAAAAATCCATTAATAAAGATAACACTTCGCTTAATTTGAATGGGAGTTTCAAAATGTACTTTTCAGTTTACAAAATCGCAGAGAGCGTCAACAAATGAAACTGTATTGTCGAATATAGTAACAGGAAGGTCAGCAGTGCGCATCTAAAATTAGACGCAGCTTAAACTTTGTTCAAAATTGATCAGCAAATGTCACAATAACGTTGACCTTCGCGCAACCTTAAACCGCTACTCACATCTTGCCGGGTCGCAGCTCTACACCTGTAGTGCGGTGTAAAGAGGTCATTATTTAGCAAGCTTTTCAAAGCTATCATTTTGAAGACCTATTTGGCTGTGAATAACTGCATCTCTGCGTGAAGTTTGACTCGCGATAGTATGCTGTTAGTTAAAGTTAGATGTTTGTGATGGTTAAAGAGTGGTGTAAAGTTGTCCTTAGAAATTAACATTTCTGGGAGCGTTTCTCAGATCGTTTCGATGATGCATTTTTAATGAAATGCATTTTTTTGGTTTCGACCATATTTAAGATGAACAACCGATTATACAGGGCGAAATCAGGCTTATGTACTTTTAAGAATGAAAGTGACACTAAAATCGCACACAAGTGTAACCGATATCGGTAATATAAAGCATTCTTCACCGTTTACATATTGCAACATCTAGTGTAACAAGCGAATGCCACACACCATAAGTAGGCCTAACTATATGCGGCTTGCAGTGAATGGAAATGATAGAATGTGTCATCCACTGAAGCTTCATCAGGAATAACCTTGCCTTGGAACAAATTTGTTCAACTTGGCACGATTTATGTTTGGACTGACGGGTTAATCCAAGCACAGATGGAAGGCAAACGGATAATACTTAATAATAATAATAATATTATTATTATTACAAGGCAAACGGATCTATGCCTACACAGGGAGACTACCCACTGCGGCAGAGAATATACCTTGTGGATTTGGCAGGCATTTTAAACATTGCCGAAGTAAAATAAAATGGCTCAAGTACGAGAAAGAGCACTTCACAACAATAACACATGTGTTATTCAATTTAAATGGCTGCATTAGAAAATAAGAACTGTTATTTTGTATATGTGTACTAGCATCGCAATTATCTAAACGTGCATGCTGGATTATCAGCATCAATAAACGCATGCATGCACGTACGCACAAATACACACACGCATCAATCACGGTAGGGCTCACGGTCGCACTCACTCATGCACGCATGTACGCACTCAGAAATGCATTGCCTTGTTCTTACATGATTTTTGTTAGGTTAATATGTGCATACTGTTTGATTGTAACTAATGAAATGGAAACAAATGGCAATCATTTGGGTCTATACGCATAAAAGAGTTAACACAAATAAAACAACGGGCGGATCCAGACTGGGTAGTCTGGGGGGGGGGGGGGCAAACAATCCAATTGCACCCTCCCTTCAGGTCGCCAAAATATCAACCTTGTTACTCGCAAAAATTACCAACATTTGAGGCTCTCCAGAAACCTTCAGTAGCACCCGCTCCCGCTTGACGCTCGCCGAATAATTGACGTTATCCAAATACCTCCAGTTGCACCACCCCATTGAGGCTCGCCAAAATACAACACTTGAAGGTTTGGGGGCACGTCACGCTAGCGCGGGCAAATTCCAAATGCTTTACTCAAAATGTATTCACAACATGGCGTACTCTGGTGAAATACCATAGTTTTTAAAGGCTGACATATTGGAACACAACTCCGACGACTCCGACGTTGTGGCAAAGCTATAATCAGTAGGTTCTTGTTTTGTTCGACGTCTATATATTAATATGCAAAATATGTGACATTACAAGTATACATTTTCCCAGGCTCCGAGGTCAAGTCGTCTCTCTCTATGTTTATTTACTTCCTTAAACCTCTGAACAACCAACTGGTGATGTGTTTAAAAACACAAATATAGGTGAACGGGTTTTAAATAACACATGTACAACACATAACAGTGGTAACTACCAGAACTGACGATAAATACGAGAGCTGGTACAGCAGGCAGAACTGGCTAAAAGCCAGAAGAGGACATATACAAAAACGAATGCCCTACCTATGTTGCTGGTTTATGTTAGGTATTACATATGAATGCGCGAACTCATATATGCTGGTTTCTCGTATTCCATTTGATTCAGAAGTTGCGTTACAGTTCCATATCAATGTACAATTGTTATATAACGCCAAAAGGGACGGACGTAATATGTTACAGCAACAAGGCAAACACGGCGATTAAAATCGTCGTCCAATAGCCGGGTGTGCTGTAACGGTTATGAACATAAACGTCACAAGTACATTTACCACAACTTACATCCCCAAAAGTGACATAACAAGCTGACAAAGTATAATTAAAAACGCTGACAAGCAGCCGAATTATACGGTTTAGTTAGCAACTCAAACTAGACTAGTGTTCTCAATTCGGCGAGGGGCAAACTGGGACGTGTACGACGTGATGACGTCAAAATCTCTATCTTAATGGCTCTGTCCGTGTGTCTTCAACAAGATTATTTAAGTAAACTACTGGCATAAAATTGTTAATTGTACGTGCAAATGGTTAGTGTTTATTGACTTCTTAGATGCACTGTTCCAAATATTTCTTTTTTAATAGTTAACACTAACTTATGAGCACGTGATCAATTGCAATATACTGTAACACATAATCTACAGACAGTCAATATGTTGAATCATTAAACAATAATAACGCATAAAAATGTTGTTATGCACATATGTACAGCAAGGAATCATTTTAACAAAACGCTCTCCAGTGTTTGACCCGGTATTTGTTTAATTCCATAGATCATACACGTTATGCACAATACATTGAAAACGTTTTGCATTTGATAAGTTTACCTCGTGTACATTGAACGCTGCCAGCAGACTACACATACCACCTGCTATGTATACGCAAGTTAATATGTTTGTTCGTTTGAAACGAACAATTGCAATAACACCGTGGTAACACTGGAAATCGTTGTTATTTTCTAGCTTACTACGCGCACGAACGCGTTGGTCGGCTGTTCAATGTCTAACCTAATATCAGTCTACCGAAGGTTTTCCGACAAGATTGACCGCACGTTGTGTGTTTGCGCGCGCACTCTCCCATCGCTTTCTTTACCTCCGCCATTGGATTTGATGGACAATTGTTGACTTTGTCCAGGCATTTATGTAGCAAGTTCTTGCACAGTTCCATGCACAACGCCAGGTTAAGTTTACGCTGATCACTACCAGAAGAAGCAGCGGCGGCCAATGTAGGACCGATCGTCATCACCAACAGCTAATGAGGAAAATACAAAGACGAACATCAGCATCATCTCTAAGACCCAGGAACAAACGAACACAAACATACGTGCCCACGCACGCACGCACCCACGCACACACATGCACACACACGTAAACAAATATACGGGTACATACGTACACACGTACATAACATTTATATTCACACACACACGCACAGGCACACACGCGCGGTCACACCCCCACAAACACGCACACGCACAATCACCCACTCACATATGCACACACACACACATACACCACTCACTCCGTCACGCACGCACGCACGCACGCACGCACGCACGCACGCACGCGCGCACGCACGCACACACACACAAATACACACACACACACATACATACATACATACATACATACATACATACATACATACATACATACATACATACATACACACACACACACATACATACATACATACATACATACATGCAATCATTATTTCATGTTGTAGTTAAATCTGGCCTTCTAATTTCATATAATTAGTATAAATTATTATATTTAAAAGTGTGTTTGTAATAAATTATCCCCACTGTATCGTTGGGCTCGTGCTAAAAATAACCCATGAGTAATCTAGACGGCTGTGCCTATAAATGAAGTACTTACAAAAAAGACTGTGTACATTTTTATATCGCCTTCAATTCTTTCTCCGGTTACAATCAATGCCAGTCGGTCTGACGCTCGGAACACAAATGGCGTATGCCCAGACACACTTCACTACAATGTCCTCCACTGCCAAGCCGAACCCAGCATTTGTAAAGAGGTCAACGGCTTCAACGAAACACGTTGAGTACTGATACATCGGAATGTGTTCTCATAATTTTTTGGAGAGGTGAAGCGTTGGCGTGAGAAGTCACACTACATTTCCATTAACACACGCAGGCTGAGTACTTCGTTTAGTGGTCTAGCACTTATTTCAACACTAAGATGAAGTGGAATCTCCAGAACCTACTACTTGACCCGAGAAGTGACATTTGTGAAATTATTGGCACACGATGAAGTAGATTATTTTAATAAAATCGTTGTACTCAATTCACGTTGTATTCATAAAACATTATGTTGAATACTGAGTAGGTCTTTGTAATGTTACCTAACATGGCTTTCTAAATAAAAATAATGTAACCTGGCCTGGACGAGCACATCTTCACAACCAAAGCGGTTTAGCAAGATAAACAGGCTCGTTGAGCGGGTTGTAGGTTTCGCCTTTATAATGTTGAGAGGTAGTTCGTCAAGGCAACATTCTGTGTAAACATCGACGATACACAGAAAGGTACGCTTGGTTGGATCAGCGAGGTTAAATGACTTACGTACCTTTCGGCGGACGGAAGTTCTTTGGCGGGTTTTCTTCGTGTATGACGTATGAGTCATCGCGAATAGAACTACCAGCACCCGGGGTCTAATATGAGAGTTCTCCAGGGTACTGTGACTATTGTTTAGACTTATGTCTAAACAATAATTAAATCAGTCTTCCTTTCTTGATTTCGTTAGAAGTTGTAATGTACGTTGTCGTTTGGTGATTATTGAATTTTGTTCGTCGACATGTAAATGTTTATTGATTTCTATAGCACCATATTTATACAGTAATATTCTATGGTGCTGTACAGTACAATAAATGTCATAGTAGACAGTTAAAACAATCTAGCATTCAACATAATACAAATACTGATATAAAAAGGTAAACAAATTAAATGATAAAATAATTTCAATAGAAACATCGAACATATTTTATATAATTATCTAACAAGTGTAAAACTATTTAAATTAGTAAAATTAATAAGTTAATTGTATGCAATTCTAAAAAGTGAGTCTTCTTTGCTCTTAAAAACACTGACATTGTTGCAGCTGCGAATATCTTTGGGAAGGGAGTTCCACAGTTTCGGTGCAGCAACTTTAAAAGCACGATCTCCCAGAGTTTTCCTTTTTATCCTTGGTACATCAAGTTTAAGATCATCATGCAATCTTAGACCGTAATGGATGCTTCTAGGAGTCAGCATTTCCAACATGTATTCTGGTCCATGGCCATGTAATGAATTAAATATCAGTAAGCATATCTTATATTTAATGCGAAATTCCACCGGCAACCAATGAAGTGACTTTAATACTGGGGTGATATGGTTATATTTGCCGATTCTGCACAACACTCTGGCTGCGGTGTTTTGATCCATTTGTAATTTCGGTATAAGGTATTTTGGTAAGCCGATCAAACGGGCATTACAGTAGTCAATATGGCTGTGGACCAGAGCATGTATCAGTTTCTCTGTACTCTGTTGATCAAGATATTTTCAGATTTTTCCGATGCTATAAAGTTGTGCATAAGCTGCCTGACATTTGAACTTGACATGTTCTTCCATAGACATGTGTTTATCAAAATAAAAAAAATTTCGCACACAATTCAGTGCATGTACCCCATAGCCCCCGATGTTAATGGCCGTGTTGGTGCATTTTGCTAGTTGTTGCGGAGTGCCAATTAAAATGTACTCAGTCTTGCTACAGAAACGTTGAAAACAGAATTTACAGAGAACACGTGCCTGGAAGAGGAAGGGTCTTCATCTCGAGGACCTATGACGCCATGTGGTGAAAGCCGAGAGAACACGGAAGCCAAAGGGCCGAGTACCCTTCTTTCGACCATGCAAATTAATATGGGAACATGGAACGTGAGGACCATGTACCAGACAGGAAAGACAGCACAAGTAGCAGCGGAAATGAAAAACTACAACCTTGCACTGCTGGGAATCAACGAGACAAGATGGACACAGTCAGGACAGAGAAGAATACCTACAGGAGAGATGTTACTTTTCTCGGGACATGAAGAAGACGATGCCCCCCACACTGAAGGTGTAGCACTCATGCTATCAAGACCGGCACAGAGGGCGTTGATAGGGGAGCGCATGGACCGAGAATCATCACAGCATCCTTCAGAACAAAGAAAAAGAAAATCAAGATGAATGTCATTCAGAGCTACGCACCAATGAACGATAGTGATGAAGAAACCAGCAGACTACAAAGCATCTTGGACAAGTGCCGAGAAAAGGATGTGACCATCCTTATGGGAGATTTCAACGCGAAGATTGGAATGGACAGCAACGTATATGAAGAAGTGATGGGAACCCAGGGTGTTGGAGAGATGAACGAGAATGGAGAGAGATTTGCGGACACATGTGCACTGAACGAGGTGGTCATCGGAGGCAGTATTTTCACACACAAAAAGATACACAAGACTACATGGGTGTCACCCGACCACATTACAGAGAACCAGATAGATCACATCTGCATAGACAAGAGATTCAGGAGGTCACTTCAAGATGTAAGAGTGAAGAGGGGAGCTGACGTTGCATCTGACCATCACCTGCCGGTTGCTAGACTGAAGCTCAAGCTAAAGGAAAATTGGATGGAGACAGCAACAAAGAGACGAAAGTACAATGTCGGCCTCCTGAAAGATCCACAGACAAGAGAGGAATACAAGCTGAACCTTGCTAACAAATTCCAAGTACTACAAGAGCTGCATGATGACGAATATGACCTGAACAGCCAGTGGCAGAACACCAAAAAAACACTGACATCAACTTGCCAAGAAGTGGTTGGCCTGAAGAAACAGCAACAGAAAGATTAGAACACAGCAGAAACCTTGCGCAGGATCCAAATGCGGAAGGGGAAGAAGTCAGCAGTAAACAACAGTCGAACAAGAGCAGCAAAGGTACAGGAAGAGCAGACAGAAGCCAACAGAGAAGTAAAGAAGAGTGTAAAAACAAACAAGCGCAACTACATTGACAGCCTGGCAGAAGAGGCAGATCAAGCTGCAGGCAGCGGAAATATGAGACAGCTGTACGACACCACCAGGAAACTATCAGGCAAGCAGAGCAAGCCGGAACGACCAGTTAAAGACAATTAAGGAAAGATCATCACAGGAACTGAGAAACAGCTCAACAGATGGGCTGAACATTTTGAAGAACTTTTGAACAGACCTGCCCCACCGGACCCCCCAAACATACAGCCAGCAGAAGCGGACCTACCCATCAAGTGTGACAAGCCTACAAAGGAAGAAATCAGGAGGGCCATAAAGCAGCTGAAGAATAACAAAGCAGCAGGACCGGACGAGATTCCTGCAGAAGCACTCAAGGCAGATACAGACATCTCTGTGGAACTACTTTGGAAAGATCTGGAAAAAAGAAGAGGTGCCATCAGACTGGAGAGAGGGATACCTCATAAAACTCCCCAAGAAAGGAGACCTCAGCAACTGTTCCAACTACAGAGGAATCACATTTCTGTCAGTGCCAGGGAAAGTGTTCAACAGAATCATCTTGGAAAGAATGAAAGATGCAGTCGACCCACTGCTGAGAGATCAGCAAGCTGGATTCCGCCCGAACAGATCATGCGTAGATCAGATCGCAACACTGCGCATCATAGTAGAGCAATCCTTGGAGTGGAACTCCTAGCTCTACATCAACTTCGTTGACTACGAAAAGGCGTTTGACAGCGTAGACAGGGAGACTCTGCGGAAACTACTACGACATTATGGCATACCAACCAAACTGGTCAACCTGATTAAGAACAGTTATGAAGGAACAGGCTGCAGAGTAATCCATGGAGGACAGCAAACGAACCGCTTCGAAGTGAAGACTGGAGTTAGACAAGGCTGCCTGCTGTCCCCGTTCCTCTTTCTCCTGGGCATCGATTGGATACTGAAGACATGCACAAGCCAGAGAAGAAATGGAATCCAGTGGACACTGTGGACGCAACTGGAGGACTTGGACTTTGCCGACGATCTGGCACTGTTGTCCCACAGTCACCAGCAGATGCAGGAGAAGACCACTGAACTGGCAGCCATCTCCTCACAAGTGGGTCTCAACATACATAAAGGAAAGACAAAGGTCCTCAAGGTTAATACAGCCAGCACTGAGCCAGTCACACTGGAAGGGAGTGCACTTGAAGAGGTAGAGGCTTTCACATACCTGGTTGCATCATCGACAAACAGGTTGGCACAGACGTGCATGTTAGAGCAAGAATTGGCAAGGCGAGAGGAGCATTTATACAGCTCAAGAACATCTGGAGCTCCAAAGTGTTGTCATTACACACGAAGATCCGACTGTTTAACTCCAACGTGAAGTCAGTCCTACTGTATGGAGCAGAGACATGGAGGACAACTAACACCACCACCAAGAAAGTACAGACCTTCATCAACAACTGCCTAAGAAGAATCCTCCAGATCCGCTGGCCAGACACCATCAGCAACATTGACTTGTGGAGGAGGACACACCAACTGTCTGCCGAAGATGAAATAAGAAGAAGACGATGGGGATGGATTGGTCACACGGTCCGGAAACCAGCATCAACTATGACCAGACAGGCTTTGACATGGAACCCACAAGGCAGGAGAAAAAGAGGTCGTCCAAAGAACACGTGGCGAAGGGACCTCCATGCAGACACCAAAAAGACAGGATACGCTTGGAGACAGCTTGAAACAAGAGCCCAGGACAGAGAACTCTGGAGAGCTGTTGCCGACGGCCTATGCCCCAGGAGGGACGATGGGCACAAGTAAGTAAGTAAGTCTTGGAGTTATTCATTTTGAGTTTCATGCTTTGCATCCAGCTATTGATGTCTCTGATGCACGTTCCATTGACTCAGGGTTACTGTCCATATAATCAGGATGGAAACCACAGTAAACCTGATGATCATCAGCGTAGGCATGCCCCAGCTTTCCATGCTGATCAATGACAGAGAAAACAGGGTTAGAGTACTCTGTGAATTCAACAGGGCCTAGGCATGAGCTTTGCGGTACTCCCTGATCAAGTTTAAAATGCTCAGACACCGTACCATTGATAGAAATACGCTGCGACCTTGATTGGAGGTAAGAAGAAAACCAATCTAGAACTGTGCCTGATACTCCAAAAGAGCGATTCATGATATTTAACCAAATGTTTTGGCCCACTGTATCAAAAGCCGACGACAAGTCAATTAAAATCATTTGTGTTACCTTCTGTTGATCCATGTTTAGAAGGATGTCAGACTGGACCTTAACTAGAGCGGTTTCTGTAGAATGCCCTGCTCTATAAGCAGACTGACAAGGTGGCAAAGGAAATTCACAGTCTGAATGAAGACAAAATTGGTTTACAACAGCTCGCTCAGTTAGTTTTGACACATACTGGATATTCGATACAGGACGATAGTTTGTTTGGAATAGGATCCAATCCTGCTTTTTTAAGCAGCGGCACTACGAGTGCAGTCTTCCACTCGTGTGGAAATTCACAGTAGCAATAGAGAGATTGGTGATGTGCGTGAGGGGTGACAGTAATTCCTCCATATACTCTTTAACCAATTTGGTTGGCATGGGGTCAAAAGCACAGCTGGTTGTTTTAGATTTCATAACCAACTTGCGCACATCATCTTCGGAGACCACCGCAAATGTATCTAAATTAGCAAACACACCCTCTCTGAATGGTATATATGGTGGTTCGGTAACACAAATGTTCGTTCGAATAGCATCTATTTTATCACTAAAAAAGTTGCCAAATTCATTTACAGGGTTTTCCACAGAATCATGATCAGGTAGTGGAGTACTTTGCTTTTTACCACACAGGGTGTTTATGAAGGAAAATAATTTCTTCGAATCACGCTTAGCTTCTAAAATTAAGTTAGAGATATGGTCAGTTCGTTTGGTATTCAGTGCATTGACGTATTTGTTCCGAGCACGGTGGAATGACAGCCGGGTTTCACGATTTTATCCCGCGTCCAGTTTAATTCAGCTTTCCGTCTCTGCGACTTTAGTGATTTAAGTTCATCGTCGAACCATGGTACCAATGACCTCACAACAATAGTTTTGGATTTGATGGGTGCTTGCCTATCCAACAACTGTCTCAGTTCCCAATTGTAGTCACCAACTAGCTGTTTGATATCCGTGATATTTAATAGAGAATTAGTGATATCGTTCAGGTCATTACTAAAAGCACTATTATCGATTTGTTTCAGTTTCCTGTATGATATTGTACGTGTCTCTAAGGGAGGTCTGGGCATGTTTACTCTATAACACACATACATATGATCCGACAACATATACTCAGCTACGGGGTAACTAAGCAGAAGTTCACGATTATACCTAGTAATAATTAAATCTAGCGTGTGACCAGATATATGCGTTGGAACTGTAACATGCTGCGTTAAGTTATACATACTAAGTACATCACACATTCAAATTGCATAAGCTTCTGTGCCAATATCAATATTAATATTAAAATCACCAGCTATCAGGAGTGAATGAGGTGTTTGATCTGCATGCGACAAATATGTCTGAAATTCTTCAAAGAAAGTATCAGTTGTAACACGATGTGTTTCCGAGTCTGGTGGTCGGTATATGACTGGCACATCAACCTCCGTCTCATAATTACCATATTCAAATGAATTGAGTTCGCCAGATGATAGCACTTTACACTGAATACCAGTCTTGAAAAGAATACCAGCCCCTCCACCAGACGGTCTCGGGTTTTCCTTCAAATTATAGCCACTGGGCGTCAATTCCGCACGTTTAACCGCATCACCAGATGTTAGCCAAGTGTCTGTCATCAGAACGACGTCAATGTCATTAGTCACTACATAGTCACTGATGTCTGTTGCCTTATTCCGCACAGAACATGGATTAACAAGGACGAATTGGAGGTCCGTTGTCCGGCGTGAGGCTGTGTTCACTCGCTCAACACGGATCAGATTGTCCAGATTAACGCCAGTTCGATGTACGCCTGTCCTGGCATCGCGAAAGTTAAACACATCGTCGTCGTTCTCGGTTGCTGTTGTTGTTGCTGCTGCTGCCATTGGTGCTGTCGCCGCTGCTATTGCCGTTGATGTTGCTGCTGCAGCTGCCGCCATCGCTACTGTCACTGTTGCTGTTGTCGCTGATGTTGTTGTTGCTGTTGAAATTGTTGCTGTTGCTGCCGCTGGTGAACTTGCAACACACGACGTTGCGTAATCACGGTGCACATTTGAAGCTGTGCAGCGTAACAAATCCATGTGTGTATGTGGGGAGGGGGGCAGTCATACAATTGACACATAGTTTGCGTCTGAAGGCAGACATTAGAGAGTGTTTGCAAGCATACAGATCTCGATTCCCATCCCTGTCCCTAACGCTCTACTCAATCGGTGTCGATTGTTGGAGATACGTAACCGTCAGGAGTGTCTGCATCACGGCGTTGCACTCGCCAACGTATCGTACATGTATGCTTTTTTCAGCTGGATATGTGATCCTAATCACAAGCTCAAATGGACAGACCATAATGCATCTAAATCATTTTGGAATTATGTACAAAAGCACATCACAGCGAAGATAGGATGCGCGGTTTTTAGCGCCTTCTATGATATTTGGATTTGCCTGTTTATAATCGTAAGTACTTCACCCAAGACAACTTTTCTAACAGTTTATTTGCGCAAATATAATGGAAAATGTGTTAGAGATTTAGCATATAGATATCTTACGGAAGAATTTGATAATGTTTTGTGAAAACAACAAAAACGATTGCATGCACGATTTGTGCACCTACCGTTATATATTTCATGCTGAGACAGGTCTTAAAAATAATTTGTTCTGATGCATTAAACACAACTGCAATTAAAACGAGGCGGCTAATCAGTCAAAAAAGTTGTATGTACAAAGCTGTCATATTGTTTATTTTGATTCATCCATAATTTGAACGTAAAATGGATAGGGATTGCGCTTACCGATCACCACTGCCGGTCGCATAAACACAACAAGCGATGACGTAGTACGCACAACGCGTTAGGGATAGGGAAGGGAATCGAAATCGGTATGCTTGCAGACACTCTCTACTATCAATGCAATCGGTCTGCACAAATGCGTTCCGCCTCTTTGGCCTCGACTTGTCGGCTGCACTCTTTTGAAATTGCCATTGGTAGTCAATGCATGCCACAATGGTCTGCTGACTGGCTTTAAGTGGCACGTACTGGTTGCCCGTGACAGCTTATTGACAGCGGTCATTTTGACGATCATTAAAACTGCATCGTCACAAACAATTAACCATCGACTAAACCGTTGCTTCCTCAAGCAAATCTCGAGAACGTACGTTGTCTTTCGAACCGTTGGAGCATCCAATGCATTATACAATATGACACTGCTTCCGACAGGCATATGTGTACGTCGTGAATGATATATTTATCATAAGTTATGTTAGTGGTCGCGACGGTTCGTACTTTAAGAAACATTTAGGCAGTATTTTGTTAGCACAGCTAGCACTCTTACACTCGTTCCGACGATTTTTGGTATAATTTGAAAGCTTACACTTTCTGTTATTTGTTTACAGATAATAAGTTCTAAAAGAACATAAAACGGACCTAAGATCGTGTCGTTTTCGGCATTCTATACATTTTTGAACGATGGCAACATCGGGTATAAAGTACACTTTCAAAGTTGCATAGGTTTACGACACACGTGTTTCATCTGTCTTGATTCCATGCTATATATGACACTCCCACGCTGAGGCTCCGCATGACATTCTCATCATATCGCCACTGCCACTGATTTAATATAAATTCAACATAGACGGTAGCTACCGGAAGTTGAGAGTTGTGCAATATTTTGTAGGCATGACAACGTCAATGTTGTTCACGACACTTCAACAGTTAAAGTGCGTTACGTCACATAGTTTCAAATTAAATCGAGTTTTTATTGTATTTAAGGGTAACATTTCTGCACTAACCATCGACAATTGTATGCAATTGAAATCGATATATATGTTAACAAAGATTCGGAGCTTACACATTGAAATAAAACGAGCAGATTTCGCACGTTGTCATTTCAGTTGATACACTACTCACGCTTGTCTAGATATATCCCAATCTAAATTATCTGTTGAGTTGTATATATAGTTTCGATGTAAACCATTTGACAAGAAACACACTGACGTTCATTTTTGTTTGGAACTTTGTGACGCTACTCACCTCCACGGTTGAAATGGCGCAAATAACAATGACTTTGGAATGTCTATCAATATACTGTACCACTCCGCTGGCGTTTCGGCCATCCAGGGGCGGATCCAGAGACGTTAGTCTATGGGGGCCAATGGCACCCTCCTTGAGGTTCGCCTAAACCTCCACTGGCGGCCTAACTACATTCATAACGCGTGGTAGGCTGAGCTGGAACTTCAGAACGTCACCACAGTCGTGGTGTCGGATCGTACATAGGAAGACGAGGGGGTGCTGTTCAATATTTTTCGACGGAGTTTCACCACCACTCCGGAGTCGTCCTGTGAAATTATCACACCGCAAGGAGGGAGACGGGCTTCATGAATATTTTTAGCAACGTTCATAATTTTGGAAGCTCATCAAAAATCTCCAATGGCATACCCTTGAGAATAACCTATACTGGTGAACATTCCAAAGGTCTAGCGGGGGGGAGGGGGGGGGGCACGTAACGGGGACCATGTGCAAAATGTCCTGGGGACACGCCACTCTAGCGCAGGCATACCGCGGCCAAATTCCAAATGTCTAGTAGGGCACAAGCCCCCAAGCCCACCCTGTATGTATCCGCCTATGCCACCATCAATTTGTTATTTTGTTGTTTCTAATAAATGTACTAATCTGTGGCAGTGGTGATATTTAACAAGATTTAACAAGATTGCCACCCAGAGAATTAACTCTAGGTGGCAGGTGGACAAGGAAGCCCTTTGGCTTATCGAGAGTCCGACCCTTTTATTTATGTGTATCCCGCCCTTCTGAGGTATGTGTCGATTTTCTTTTTAAACATATTCACGCTACTAGCACCCACATAATCAGCAGATAATCTGTTCCATTCATTTACAGTCCTTTGTGAAAATGAGAACTTTCTTATATCTAATCTACACTGCTCCTTTGCTAATGTAACTTCATGTCCTCTAGTCCTTCTAGCTTTCCTAACTGAGAAAAAAAATAGTTCTATCGATATTTTAATAATCATTCTTTATTTTAAACACTTCTATCTGATCTCCTCCCAATCTCCAAGTCTCTAGTGTTGTTAAGCCGCATTTTTTAGGCGTATTTCGTAACTAAGATCCCTCAGTTTTGGTATCATTTTAGATGCTCTCCTCTGTACTCTTTCTAGCATATCTGTGTCCTTCCTGCGATATGGCCTCCACGCTTGACTACAATATTCGAAATGAGGACTAACTATTGTTTTGTGCAGCGGTATTATTAGCTCTTTTTCCTTATACGATATGTTTCGCCTAATTAATCCAAGGATTTGATTTCCCTTTGAAGCTGCAATTCCGCACTGCTCTGAAACCTTCATATCAGCACTAATGGTTAACCCTAAGTCCTTTTCTTTTACAGTAGTACTTAGTACAGTACCCCCATTGTGTATTCTACATCTTCGTTCCCATGTTCTGCGTGGAGGCATTTACATTTCCCAAAATTGAACAGCATTTGCCACTTTTCAGACCATTGAATCAACTTGTCAAGATCATCTTGTAAATGTTGTCCATCTACATCACTTTTAATCCTTCTAAACACTTTTGTATCATCCGCAAATTTCAACACCTTGCTTGTTATTTCATCATCAAAATCGTTGATATATATTAAGAATAATATAGGTCCTAGTACTTATCCCTGTGGTACCCCACTCAATACCGATTTCCAGTTGGAAGTCTCCCCATCAACTACTGCACGTTGTCTTCTGTCAATCAGCCATTTTTCTATCCAGTTTATTATACCATTTCCTATGCCATGGGCCTTTAGTTTAAGCAGTAATCTTTGATGTGGTTCTTTGTCTAAACCGTTTTGAAAATCTAAGAAGACGATATCTATTGGTGATCCCTCATCTACCCACTTAGTGATGTCTTCCAGAAAACATAACATATTTGTTAAGCATGACCTCGCTTAAAAAAAAACCATGTTGAGATGGGTTTATCAATTTATGTTTAACAAGAAAATCCACCGTGTGATCTTTAATTAGTCTTTCTAATAATTTGCAAATCACTGATGTTACACCTGACACTCCGTCAACGCCAACGGACACTCACTTACATACATTCATGCATGCATGCATACATACATACATACATACATACATACATACATACATACATACATACATACATACATACATACATACATACATACATACATACATACATACATACATACATACATACATACAAACATGCATGCACACGCGCACACGCGCACACGCGCACACGCGCACACGCGCACACGCGCACACACGCACACACGCACACACGCACACACGCACACACGCACACACGCACACACGCACACACGCACACACGCACACACGCACACACGCACACACGCACACACGCACACACGCACACACGCACACACGCACACACGCACACACGCACACACGCATACATACATACATACATACATACACTCATGGTTAAGTCTAGTGGTGGAATTCTACACACAAAATGAAAATACAAGACTGTCAACAGCCTTGGAAAACTCCATGCTCGAGCACAGTGTGGTATCATAAGCCTTGATAATATGCTATTACAATAGACAGGTGTACTTTATGTATAGTATCTTATTACAGGCAGATATCTTACCTTTCTTTTATGCTTGGAAAACAAAACAAAAATATCAGGGCGTAACGATTTTCTGTTTTGGCAATTCTTAGCTGAACAACAACACTCCTGATCAACGCTAACATCGAGCGCTGTTGGTCCCGCAGGCGCATGCGCTTGCCTCCCAAATGGCGGACAAAAACCTTCAGTGTAAACTGCCATTTTCTCGCTCAGTGACGCCTTCTGTCCTAATAGAGGCTCCTTGGTTCTGTATGTGAGCATCGAAAGGACCTCTTCACTTGTGCTTATATGTTTAGTTCATTGTGAAACCGGCTTGGGTTCAAATGCGAGTCAGCACATTTATACGCAAATACAAATGTTTGTAAGTATGCAAATTCGTTGATTCGATGCATGATTGCATTTAAATGCAAATGCAAGTGTTTGGAATGATTGAAATGCAAATGTAACTTTTTTGAAATTATTGAAATGCAAAGGCAATTTAAAGTATTTGAAATTACTAAAAAATAATTCAAATGCAAATTCAAGTGCATATCAAATAAAATGTCAATTCGAGTGTTCGAAATGATTTCAATACAAATAGACCCATGCAAGGTTACAAATGCAGTATTAATACTATGTTTCTGTAATCCATGTAACTAGTATGTTGTTTAATCAATTTAAACGTCAATTGGTATACGTTCCATTTATATTTTATTGTTTTCCAAGACTTTTTTGTCATTATATAAACGATTGTGAACGTATAAAAAAATGCCTGACTGGTCTGACGTTGGTTTTACAGTTGGTTGGCAGAACCACAGCACAAGGTAAAATATGTTACATAATAATTACTCAAGTTAAATACAAAACAATAATTACAACCATTTCATCGATACACCTGTGGTACCCCTTTCCAGAAAACAATGTCCTCATATGTGCAATTATTTGTGGGAGCTTGTTCTGTCGACCCAGACATAACCCTTTGATTTACTGACTCTAACTTAATAATATGAGTTACTTATAAGTGCACTGTGCATCAGCACCTTATGTTACATGATCTTACCCATTCGCTAAATAATATAATGGTTTCTGAAAGTAGATTGGATTTGATGCTTGGAAAGATTAATTATGTTTGATTTTCACTGACAGCAGTTCACGGATGTATTTAGCATAGGCGAATTACGAAACATATGTGAATTCCGTGTTTCTCTTGACAGCGCCTAATGGTCAGGGTGTTTCAAATCCATCAAAGGATTCTTGAAGCTAATATACACATTCTCTGAAATTGCAGCTAAATGAGATAACAGACAATGGTACAAATCACCAGTTAGACAACCGACAAATTAAAGTGTTTTTGCTTCAAATGCAATTGTCAATATTTTTGTTTCATATGCAAGTACAAAAACAAGTATAGTTGATCCTGAAATTCATATGTAAATGCAATGTAAGAATTTGTGTTCGAGAATGTCAGATGTAGATGCACATACAAATGCTTTTAATTCAAGTGCAACTGTTTTTCATCCCTACACCCAACATGCAAATGCGATATTTTCAAATGCAAATGCATTTGCATTTCAATCCAAATCTGGTGTCATGTGTGGCATTGGTGGATATGAAAGAAGCTATGTATGATTAGTTCTTCATAGATCTTCATTCAGAATAGCGTTGGCTTTTTGAGTCCCGTGGCTCATGAAATGGCATTTTGATGCTGCGTTTTAACCATGTTGTATTTGAATTACTATTTATGGGTAAACTGGTGCTACTTCGATGGAATGAATATGCTTCGAACGAAAGGTGCGTGGAACACATGTAACCTGTTATGTTTAGTTGTTGGTTGTTATCTTAATACTATATGTTTAATGTGTGATACCGTGTGGATGTTGGCCACACAACTTTATATTACACATCCAGCATGATTATCAATGTATTTGTTGCTTCGTTGAGAAGTGCACAAAATGTACTTAACGAGTCTAAATCCAGAACATATCCATACTTCATGCAGTGTTAAAACGGGAGAAGCTCTTATGGTTCCAAGTCGACGTGAACAGTGTTTCGGTGTTTTATATGTTGCAGTTGACAAGTGAGACAAAACTGAGGAGATCCTTCCTAAATGGCAGTGAAGTGTGAATCTGTATTTACGTAGTTTACCTATGCATTATGTATTCATCCCGAGCTGTTAACTCATATTATATTCTACGACAGAAACGAAGGACAAAGTGAGTGGCTGTTGCAAAACAATCTTTAATACTTTTTGAAAATATATTGTGTTGTTCTGTTGGCTTCCTCTTTACAGCGACATCAAAACCATAAGATTATAATAACAATTATACGTTTTCTCGTTCAGTACCCATTTTAATATTCTCTTTCGAGACGCTGTGCGTTAGCATAGTTGATGTTTGCACAGTTCATAAACACATTCTGTAGACATTATTATACGTATGAATGCTTCAATTAAGACAACAATAAATCTTCTTAAGAATACGAATGCACACATTTGTCATGTTAAACACATTTAGTTTACACATCCATAGGGTTTAACTGTTTTTCTTGGAGACTGGCTCATTGCAATTTTTAATGCAGTTTTCAAGCTGGTCAAGACAAAACTTGAAAGCATATTTGGGATCCGTATTTTCAAAATAAGGACACTCATAGATGGCTTCGAAACAACCAATATAATTGTTACGACAACGCTTAATGCATGCCTTGAAATTCGTGCTTCGCTTTGACCGTTCCGTGGCGCCATCGACGAACACGACAGAAACACCGATGATGCACAGGAGCTGTAACGTGAATGAGAAATAATTATAATGAATTAGATGGTGACTAAAACTACGACAAAGGTGATGTTGACGATGAAAGCATAGGTGTTGTTTCGATTAAAACATTAACATAATTGTGATTTGAAAAAGGTAAGTGTCATATAATTAATCAATCTATTCAAAGTAAATATCATTTGTAATAACGAAAATAAACAAGAATCGTCGTCATCGATGTTCCAGTAAAACGTAATAAGACGTAATTATTCTTAATTAACAAATATGTAAAGTGCGTATTATAATACAGCACTTTGTGTTTATGTCTTAGGTTGTGAACTCCAAACATCCCAATTTGGGGATAACACAGGAGTTAGTGGTGTTTTTGCGCATGCGCTGTCGGTAGCTTAGGTTAATAATTTATTTTAAAGGCAGTTAAGGTGATTGCGTGTGGTGAGTGGAAGGTTCATGGTGGCTGTTTAAAATGCAATGGGGCCCTTTATTTCAATGATTTGTGATGAGATCATGTTCCATATACGAATTGTTTTGGGGTAGAAGGAGAAGACAGCTGCACTGATGTGGCACCTAGGGGCTACATAGTGGCGTTTTTTTAATTGTGTTACAAGGTCTGGCGGGGAAGGGGTAATGTTCATAATGTTGTTTTAATTTTATAAAATGTCATGGCTTATTTGGTAGACACATTTAGAAATGTTAAATTCCATTTGCCATTTGTCGTACCATGTTTGAAGTTGGATCAGGTGAGTTATACACTTAAACCAACATTATCCATATGTAGTGAGTGAAAATCGTATTGATATGTTGAAATCAAAGCGTAATTTTATCACAATTTTAAGTAGTAATATAGAGAGCATACATGCGACGTTTGACGAATTGCAAATATTCGTAGATGAACGTAATAATTCTGGTTTTAGCGCTATTAGTTTGCAAGAGACATGGCTTAGCGATAACGACGATGCCTCCCTTCTACAGTTGAACGGTTGTCATTGCATTATAAAATGGAAACACTGCAGCAAAAAGGTGAACTGATTTTTTATCTTAACTGGAAATATAAAACTAAGTTTCTATTTAACTCATCAAGTATATGGGAAGATCAATTAATTGAAATAATAATGGTAATTTAAAAATATAGTATACTTGGAAATAGTTACAGACCGCCCAGAGACAATGTTGAAAATTACAAAGTTTTCAATGACGAGTTTATTGCTACATTAAACGACTTAGAACAAATAAATAAAGAAGTCATAATAGCTGGAGATTTCAACATCAATGTACTAAGAGTCAACACAATGGGTGTGTTTGAGGACTTTCTCGATGCACTAATTACTCAAAGTGTTTACCCAACAATAACCTTACCGACACGATTTTCTCAATATAATGCAACACTAATAGATAACTTTTCTTTAAACTAACCAAAGCCACACTAAATACTACATCTGGTATTCTTATTGAACAATTTTCAGACCAGCAGCCTTATTTTACATGTTTGAATACAATATGATAATCAAAGCCAAAATATGCCAATGTTAGAAGACATTATTCGTTTAATGTGAATGCCAATTTTCTTAACGATATGGAACATAGTAACATGCTAGAAAAAATTAACACAACATCAAATAACAACCCAAATATAAACCTAAATATTGTGGGAGATATCCTTAAAAAATTCCCACGTAAACCTGTAATGTTCAACAAACATAAATACAAAAATATAAATGGATAACAATAGGCATTGTCCGATAAAAAGACACAGGGATAATTTATACAAAAATACAAAAATCTTCGGGTGTTGAGACATGCATCACGGGAATATGTACTAATAAAACCAAATTACACTATATATATATATATATATATACAATACTGTATTAAAAAGAAGTGTTAGATACGCAAACAAAATGTACTACGAAAGGTGTTTCAATCAGTACTAAACAAACATTATGAATTTTTTTTTAACAATAAATGACATCGTAAACAGGACTAAACACAAAACGCCATTTCCAGACGTGTTTAATATGAATGGAAAACAAGTCACAGATAAAGCAACCATTGCAAATAATTTTGATAACTTCTTGACAAACTTTGGGCCAGATCTCGCCAACAAAATACACAGTCCAATTAATGTTTCTTGGACAACATAAATTTGTATATGCAAACAAACGTTTCGAATTACCTCGATATGCTGACGATTCAACTTTATCAAGCACATTGAGTTAATTCAATACACAATCTAACATTTTTGATGATATGAATACTGAATTGGATAAAATAAGCGAATGGTTAAAAGTAAACACACTTTCACTAAATGTTATTAAATCAAAAAGCATGATGTTCTATCATCCTGAGAAACGAATTCCAATATTTCAATTAAATATAGATGACACACCATTAAAATGTCAGATCATTTTAATTTTGTAGGATTAATGTTAGTTAAACACCTAAACTGGAGTAGACACATTGCTAAAATATGTGACAAATTATCAAATGCAATTGGAGTAATACATAGACTGAAGTATGTGTTACCACAACATGTTTTATTAACACTTTATAGTGCACTCGTGCTCCCCATATCAATTACTGTTTACTCGCATGGGGTGAAAATCATACAACAATTCCTAAACCACAAAAACGTGCAGTTAGAGTAATAACAAACAGCGCATACACTGCACACTCCGAAGCCTTAATTTATTGAAAGTTGAAGACTTATTTAACATTTCACAAATACGGTTTGCTTATAAACATCAGAATGTTAATCTATCTGCAGAACATTCCAATTACTTTAAATACATATGCGCACAGTCATAACACTCGAAGTAGAAAAGATGTTCACATTGAAAGAGTAAACACAGAATTTGTTAAGAAAAAATCCCAAATTACTACACATGCCAACATACTAACAACTAAGAAGGGAAATAAAGTGAATTTTTGAATATACCCTAAGCTTGACTTTTTTGTCATAAAATATACTTAAGGTGACTTCTGTACATTATTTGACTGATATGCCATCATGTGTAAACATTTAATTATTACTTTTAATTTGGTTTAATTTTTGTTGATTTGAAATGAACATATATATATATATTTATATATATATATATATATATATATACACACATACATACCTGTATATATGTATAATGTTTATTTATGTTATATTTTTAATTTGCGAAAATTCTTCATATATAATGTATGTATAGTGAAAATAAAATACAATTGTTTGTCTGTCTGAAGAATTTGATGGTTGGTTTCAGACATGATTTTGCCATATACAATGCGGTCATTTGCAAAGAGGCGTATGGGATGTTTTCATTTATGTCATTTATGTAGAGTAGGAAGAGGACAGGCCCTAGGACTGATCCCTGTGGTACTCAAGATGTAACATCAGTTGTGTCCCACATCAATCAATTTACTTGCACTTTCAGTTTACGGCTTGAAATAAATTATTTGATCCAGCTTTGTGTGTTTCTAGTTATTCCGTAGGAGTTTAGTTTGGACAGGCGTCGTTTGTAGGGGACTTTGTCAAAGGCTTTTGAAAAACCAAACCGTATTACATCTATTTGTGTCATGTTGTCCATAGCAGTCACCCAGTTACGGACTGTATCGATGGGTTGAGACTCACTGAACAGTCTTGATTGGAATCCATTTTGAAAATGGAAGATGATGTGTTGTGCAAGTGTTTCCACATATTGCTTAGAATGATGTGTTCCATGAATTTACAGAGGATGCACGTTAGTGATATTGGCCTGTGGTTTGCGGGATCAGATGTATGGCTTTTTTGTGTATTGGTGTTACATGTGCTTGGAGCCGGTCATTAGGAAGTCTACAAGTTTTCTACGACTGTTGCAAGATGTGTGTGGTGATGGGAGCTATTTTCTTTGCAGTTTCTTTGAACACTCTGACTGGGAATTCGTCTGGTACGTGAATTTATTCTGGTTAAAAAATTTCAGTTACTTAAATACTCCAGTTATCCAGATTTCAAGAATGGGCATATGCGGGTAAGTGGAAGGTGTTTGTTGGGGAATAGGATATATTTCTTGAGTGAACACAGAACTAAATTATTGAGTGCACTTGCTTTGTCATGGTTGTTGATGATTGTTTTTTTTTATACTTGTAGTGTAGGAATGCCAATGTTTTCTCGTTTGTTTACTTTGATTAATGACATAAATTGTTTGGCGTTTGTGTTTAAGCTGTAAGTTGGCTGTTTATATAGCCTTTGTAAGATTTTGTAGCAGCCTTAGTGGCTTGCCTTCTGAGATCCTAAACAATTTCCCAGACGCAATTAAGACCAGTTTGCTTTGCTTTTTTATGGCTTTTGTTGGGTTTTCGTTGCATTCTCATTATGTTCCGTTTTATCCAGGGGAGGTGTGTTTTCAATTTGGTGTTGCGATTAGGGAAGGTATTGTTGATCAATGTAACAAGTTGCGCCCGAAAAAAGATCGAGTTTTTGTCGATGTCTCGTGAATCGGGGTCCATGTCAAACTATTCTGTTTGAGTTATGCCATCTGTATGTTTGTCCCATTTTGCTGGTTTGTATTGGAAGACATTGTGAGGTGGTTTCCTTTTGCGAACTGCGTTGAGATAAACTCTGCAGGTTACGGCTTCATGTTCACTCATGCAAGGGTTGCTATGTGTATTGATAATTATGGATGAATTTTCGGTGAGTATTAGATCAAGCATTGCCAGAATCGACTCGTATGGGGGTAATTCACCATGTTTTGAAGTCCACATTCAGCCATTATTTCGTGTCGTTTGACGACGAGGCTATATTTGGCGGAGATAGAACGTTGAAATTGGTGGTGTATCAAAGTTCATAAGCAAGTGGAATTACTGATTGATAAGTATTATACTTGCCTTAATATCATTCATAAAGTAGCAGTAAACATATATTGAATAGCAGTTGTGCTTAAAGTTAGTTAGATAACGTATTTTAGGACACTTTAGTCTAGTGAGTGATAATAGGGTACGTTAGCTTACGGCTACGATAAGTTTGTAAACAAGATTTAACAAACCTCGTTATGTGGTAGAATATATAGGTGATAAAGTAACAACCATAAACTACCTACATAAGATAATATCTGTGTAAGTCAGTACCTGCTAGACAATTTGATAAGGTAGCTTTGTTGTTAAAATTAAGCATTTGCGATAATCGGGCGAACTAAGTTTATGTAGCTAGTGTCTCTCTTATTCGCTAGGGCGCTGTATAACCTAAATAAATAAGGCAGTCTAGCGTACGCAATCTTACGAAAAGTGTAACATTTGTGCACAGAAAACAGTCTTCTTAAAGACTACATAGACAGTGAATGGTGTAAACACAGTTGACAAAACTATTTTAAATAGCTAATTAGATTATTATTATTAAATAAATTCTGATATGGCGCCTTGCAAGCGGCAAGTCAAGGCAAAGAGACACTTGGTGTGCGACGACTGCCACAGTTGGGTAGATTTTGCCTTATCCGGCTGTACGAAGTCATGGACAGAAACCAAGGAAGAGGGATTCACCTTTCAGTGCGTGGGGTGTTGGAAGGTGAAATGTCTGGAGAAAGAGGTAGCTAGGTTGGTAGATATTGTGAAGGGGATGGAGATGAGAATCAGCAAGGAGACAGACGGAATGGAGAGAGACGACAGGGATAAAGTTGGGAATACTGTGAAACTGAAGGAGCAGAGTAGTGGCAACAAGACCGAGGAAAGGAGACTGAGAGGAGGGAAGGTGATCGGAGGGGAAGAAAGTGGAGGATCGACGGCAGGAAATGTGACAGGTGTGAAGGTGGTAGGAGAGAAAGTGACAGGAGAGGAGAGAAGGAAAAGCAATGGGAGGAAAGATGACGGGAAGAAAGGAAGTGAGAGTACATGTGACAGAAGGGAAGTCGGGAGGGACGATGACAGGAAGAAAGGTGACAAGAGAAACAGCGTCAGGAAAGAATGGAACGGACGAGATTGTGACGGGAGAGCAGAAGACAGGGGAACAAGATTACAACCAGACAGATGCAAACCGTAGAAAGAGCTACACTGAGGCAGTGATTGAGGGGGCAATGAGGAAAGAGAGGGTGTTTATGGGCGATTCGATTATGAGAAAGACAGATAAGACTCTAAGCGAGGGGGAGGACGTCGTTGTTTGTCTACCGGGGGCTAGGATAGAACATGTAACTGAAAGGGTAGAGAAGGTACTGGGGCATGGCAAGGGAGGGTCTATACTAGTACATGTAGGGACAAATAACGCAGAGAGGGAGGGAACAACTGGGATAGTTCAGAAGTACAGACAGTTAGTGAAGAAGTTAAAGAAGACAAGAGTAGAACAGATTATCCTCTCAGGAATGTTGCCAGTAATGGGAGGAAGGGGGCCGACATATAGAAACTGCAAGAGGATGGCGATCAACGCACTAGTTGAGCAGATGTGTAAAGAAGAGGGGGTGGGATTCGTAGATTTATGGGGATACTTTGTTGGGAGGGAAGATATGTACATGAGAGATGGCCTACATCTAAGTGGAAAGGGGGCAGCAGTTTTCTCAGAGAACTTGCTGCAATCTGTTGACAGTGGGACAGGCTGCATCTATTTAAACTAGATTCGCAGGGGGGATTCACAGAGAAGCCTGAAACTGGAGGCATAGATAAAGACAGCAGAAATAAATCGCCAAAGAACAGCCTGGAAAACTGTTCTGAATCAGGATATAAATGCATTTGTTTAAATGCAAGGAGCATAGTAAACAAAATAAGTTAACTAAACATTATGGTAGAAGATATTGACCCTCACATAATAGGTATAACCGAATCGTGGGCCACCACTGATATATCAGATGCCGAATTGGGACTAACAGGATATGTAATGTTTAGGAAAGATAGAATAGGAAGAAAGGGAGGTGGAGTTATTTTATATATTAAAGAATCTATCCAGGCTTATGAAATAAAATTAGAAAGAGAAGCAGATTGCGAAGAAGCTGTTTGGTGTAACATAGTTACAGGAAACTCAACGTTAACAGTTGGGTTAGTTTATCGAAGTCCAAACATAAGCATAGAAGAGAATGAAAAAATACAAAACGCTATAAGGGAAGTAAGCAAACGGAACTGTATTATTATGGGGGACTTTAACCATGGGCATATACAATGAAAATCTCTACAGAGTATGGGGAGTGAGGACCACAAGTTTTTAGTTTTAGTACAAGATAGTTTCCTTTCTCAACATGTGCTAGAACCAACCAGGGGAGAGAATGTGTTAGACTTAGTTTTGTCCTCACAGAAAGAATTAGTTGACAATGTCAAGATATGTGAGCCACTGGGGAGTAGTGATCACAACCAGATACATTTTACCATCAAAGTAAAATCAGAAAGGAATAGTAAAAAGCAGTATAGGAGAAATTTCCACAAAGGAAGGTATAAGGACATGAGGAAATATTTAGCAAAGATAGACTGGAATAACACACTGAAGAATAAGACAGCAACCGAATGCTGGAATATCTTAAATAGTGAAATTAAGTGCATAATCGATAAATTTGTACCTTTCAAAAAACAAGGGAAACGGTCTAAAAAGAAACACTGATCGAAAGAAGCCATTAGAAAAATTCAGTATAAACAAATGATGTGGAAGTCATATAGATGTACTGGAAATGATGAAGACTACAACATTTATAAAGAAGCACTTAATCAAGCTACAGCTGAAATTAGAAATTCAAAGAGAAGCTATGAAAAAAAATTAGCTAGTAATATAAAACATGACAGTAAGAGTTTTTATGCGTATATTCGAAACAAACAGAAAGTTCAGGATAAGGTCGGTCCTCTAGAAGATAGTGCTGGAAATACAATATCAGAGGGATTCTTAATGGCAGAAGACCTGAATGAGTATTTTAGTTCAGTGTTTACCAGGGAAGATATTAGTTCACCGCCAGTACCAGAGGCTAAGTTCAAGGGGGCAGATTCAGACTATTTAGGACAGTTAGTTGTAACCTCGGAAATGGTAGCTAAGAAAATAAAGGCTATGAAGGATAATAAATCACCTGGAGTGGACGGGATTCCGCCCAAACTACTATTGGAAATTGTAGAACAAATTAGCGCACCGCTTGCAACAGTTTTCAATTTGTCATTAGAAGAGGGAGTGGTTCCTTTAGAATGGAAAGAGGCAAACATTATACCGTTATTTAAAAAAGGTTCGAGAAACAAGTCAGAGAACTATAGACCAGTGAGTTTAACATCAGTGATTTGGAAATTATTAGAAAGACTAATTAAAGATCACATGGTGGATTTTCTTGTTAAACATAACTTGATAAACCCATCTCAAGATGGGTTTTTAAAAGCGAGGTCATGCTTAACAAATATGTTATGTTTTTTGGAAGACATCACTAGGTGGGTAGATGAGGGATCACCAGTAGATATCATCTATTTAGATTTTCAAAAAGCTTTCGACAAAGTACCACATCAAAGATTACTCCTTAAGCTAAAGGCCCATGGCATAGGAAATGGTATAATAAACTGGATAGAAAAATGGCTGAATGACAGAAGACAACGTGTAGTAGTTGATGGGGAGGCTTCAAACTGGAAATCGGTATTGAGTGGGGTACCACAGGGATCAGTACTAGGACCTATATTATTCTTAATATATATCAACGATTTGGACGATGATATAACAAGCAAGGTGTTAAAATTTGCGGATGATACAAAAGTGTTTAGAAGGATTAAAAGTGATGGAGACAGACAGCATTTACAAGATGATCTTGATAGGTTGATCAAATGGTCTGAAAAGTGGCAAATGCTGTTCAATTTTGGGAAATGTAAATGCCTCCACACAGGTCATGGGAATGAAGAGGTAAAATATAAAATGGGGGGTACTGTTCTAAGTACTACTGTAAAAGAAAAGGACTTAGGGTTAACCATTAGTGCTGATATGAAGGTTTCAGAGCAGTGCGGAATTGCAGCGTCAAAGGGAAATCAAATCCTTGGATTAATTAGGCGAAATATAGCGTATAAGTAAAAAGAATTAATAGTACCGCTGTACAAAACAATAGTGAGGCCTCATTTAGAATATTGTATACAAGCATGGAGGCCATATCGCAAGAAGGACATAGATATGCTAGAAAGAGTACAGAGGAGAGCGACTAAAATGATACTAAATCTGAGGGATCTTAGTTACGAAATACGCCTAAAAGAATGTGGTTTAACAACACTAGGGACCAGGAGATTGAGAGGAGATCACATAGAAGTGTTTAAAATATTGAATGGTTATGAAAATATTGATAGAACATTTTTTTTCTCAGTTAAGAAAGATAGAAGGACCAGAGGACATGAAGCTACATTAGTAAAGGAGCAGTGTAGATTAGATATAAGAAAGTTCTCATTCTCACAAAGGACTGTAAATGAATGGAACAGATTATCTCCTGATTGTGTTGGTGCTAGTACCGTGAATATGTTTTAAAATAAAATCGACACACACCTTAAAAAGGCGGGATACATGTAGATAAAAAGTATTGGACTCTCGATAAGCCAAAAGGCTTCCTTGTCCAACTGCCATCCAGAGTAATTTTCTGGATGGCAATCTTGTTGTTAAATCTTGTTAATGCTTACTGGCAGTTATATTGTAAGTGGTTTGTTTGTTGGTCCAGTCTCGTTGCGTTTTTTGTGTGTGGCGCGTTCAGGTTTAACAAGATTTAAGAAGATTCCCATCCAGATAATTAACTCTAGATGGCACGTGGGCAAGGAAGCCTTTTGGTATATCGAGAGGCTTTTTTATTTATGTGTATCCCGCCCTTCTGAGGTATGTGTCGATTTTATTTTTAAATATGTTCACACTACTACCACCCACACCGTCACCAGATAATATGTTCATTCATTTACAGTTCTTTGTTAAAATGAGAACTCTCTTACATATAATCTACAATGCTCCTTTACTAATGTAACTTCATGTCCTCTAGTCCTTCGATCTTTCGTAACTGAGAACAAATATTTCTATCAATATTTTCATAACTATTCAGTATTGTAAACACGTATATCTGATCTCCTCTCAATCTCCTGGTCTCTAGTATTATTAAACCATATTCTTTTAGGCGTATTTCGCAACTAAGATCCCTCAGTTTTGGTATCATTTTAGTCGTTCTCTCCTGTACTGTCTCTAGAATATATATGTCCTTCTTGCGATATGGCCTCCACGCTTGTATACAATATTCTATAATAAGCCTAACTATTGTTTTGTACAGCTGTATTATTACTCTTTTTTATATTTTCTTTATACGCTACAGTGGTGATGCATTTTGGGGGTTTGGTTAAAAAACTGGGTCTGGGCTTTCGTCTGTGTTGGGATGTAATGCTTCATTATGATTATGGTTGCCACTATCAAAAGATTAGCTGTAGAAATATCTGTGTTTGCCAAGACGGAATTTGAGTAGTCGATGGTATTGCATTTAGGGCAGACCCGTGAGTACGATGAATTAATCGTTTATAATCACTGTCGTTTATTTGTCCAGTTTTGGCAGTGGTCGCATTGTACTGCATGGTGATCATTTAAGATTTCCATGTGACAGATGCCACAGTGTGCCGAGCAACTGGAACAATGCCATGGAGTGCTCAAGGTTCTGTATGTGTCATTGTAGTCATGTGTGGATATTCCAGCGCATTTTATGTGCATTTTTCTATTGCAGTCACTACATGTTAAGCTGGGTCTATTGGATTTGATTGACTTCTTACATGGTGACATTTAGCGGATCCTGGGTTAACTTGGACATCTTCTGACTGTACGATGCGTAGTAGAAGAGTGATTTTCGTTGTCGGCCTGTCTGTACTGGGCTTGTATGGTGGTGGAATGACAAAGTGGACGTTTCAAAGTTGTTTTATACATTGTATCACTTGTCACGTGAATTATATTAGTTAGGTAGATTTAGTGGCACTATCCCAATCAATTAGGGATGATCTAGACTTCGATCACAAATATAAATATAATTTGGCAATAACAATTTGGCGAGCCGTTGTCAAGTATTGTTATACCTTCACGCATGCGCAACACGGTTTGTATAAACGTAGGCGTTTGATCATCGTCATCGTCATCGACACTTAATTAATCATCATAATCATCATCACCGTCATTGTCACAGTCCCATGGTCGATTATATGAATCACCAGCATCGCCGTCTACATAACCATCGTCATCATTATCATCATAGCAACGACCAACTACAAACATAATTAATACGGTTGGTGCCTTCTGTGCTGTAATCAATATGACAACAATCATCCCTAATCATCGTTAGTTAAGTTATTAAATAAATTTTGATAGGGATATGGCACCTTGCAAGCGGCAAGTCAAGGCAAAGCGACACTTGGTGTGCGATTACTGCCACAGCTGGGTATATTTTGCTTTGTCCGGCTGTGGGAAGTCTTGGGCCGAAACCATGGAGGAAGGATTCACCTTTCAGTGCATTGGGTGTTGGAAAGTGGAGTGTTTGCAGAAGGAGATAGTTAGGTTGACAGATATTGTGAAGGGAATGGAGATGGGAATTAGAAAGGAGACAGGTGGAATGGAGAGAGACGACAGGGAGAGAGGTGAGAATACTGCAAGACTGAAGGAGAATAGCAGTGGCAAGAAAAGTGAGGAAAGGAGATTGAGAGGAGGGAAGGTGTTTGGAGGGGAAGAAATTGGAAAACCGACGACAGAAAACGTGACTAGCGTGAAGGTGACAGGGGAGAAAGTGACCGTAGAGAAGGAGGGAGGGAAGATGGGACGGGAGAGGAGAGAAGAAAATGAGATGGGAGGAAAGATGAAGGGACGAAAGGAAGTGAGAGCAAACGTGATAGAAGAGAAGTCGATAAAAGGGACGCTGACAGGAGGAAAGGTGACAAGAGGAAAAGCGACAGGAAAGAATGCATCGGAGGAGAATGTGACAGGAAAAAGACGACAGGGGGAAAAGACAACAACCAGACAGATGCAAACCGAAGAAGGAGCTACTCGAAGGCAGTGGTTGAGGGGGCAATGAGGAAAGAGAGGGTGTTTATGGGCGACTCCATTATCAAAAAGACAGACAAGACACTGAGCGATAGGAAGGACGTCGTTGTTTGTCTACCGGGGGCTAGGATTGAACATGTGACTGACAGGACTGTAGGAACAAATAATGCTGACAGGGAGAGAACAACTGGGATAGTACAGAAGTATAGAGAATTAGTGAGTAAGCTAAAGAAGACAAGAGTTGAACAGATAATTCTGTCAGGAATTTTGCCAGTAATGGGAGGAAGGGGGGCAACGTATAGAAACTGCAAGAGGATAGCGATCAACACACTAGTTGAGCAGATGTGTGAAGAAGATGGGATGGGATTCACAGATTTATGGGGATACTTTGTTGGGAGGGAAGACATGTACATGAGAGATGGCCTCCATCTTAGTGGAAAGGAGGCAGCAATTTTCTCAGATAACCTGCTGCGATATGTTGACAGTGGAACAGGTTGCATCTATTTAAACTAGATTCGCAGGGGGGACGCATATAAAAGCCTAAACATGGAGGCATAGATAAAGACAGCACAACTAAATTAGCAAAGAACAGTCTGGAAAACTCTTCAGAAGCTGGATATAAATGTGTTTGTTTAAATGCAAGGAGTATAGTAAACAAAAGAAATTAACTAAACATTATGGTAGAAGATATTGACCCTTACATAATAGGTACAACGGAATCCTGAACCACCACCGATATGTCAGATACCGAATTGGGACTGACAGGATATGCAATGTTTAGGAAAGATAGAATAGGAAGAAAGGGAGGTGGAGTTATTTTATATACTAAAGAATCTATCCAGGCTTATGAAATAAAATTAGAAAGAGAAGCATATTGCGAAGAAGCTGTTTGGTGTAACATAGTTACAGGAAACTTAACGATAATAGTTGGGTTAGTTTATCGAATTCAAACATAAGCATAGAAGAGAATGACAAAATACAAAACGCTATACGGGAAGTAAGCAAACGGGACTGTATTATTATGGGGGACTTTAACCATGGGCATATACAATGGAAATCTCTAAAGGGTATGGGGAGTGAGGACCATAAGTTTTAGTTTTAGTTCAAGATACTTTCCTTTCTCAACATGTGCTAGAACCAACCAGGAGTGAGAATGTGTTAGACATAGTGTTGTGCTCACAGAGAATGAATTAGTTGACATGTCAAGATATGTGAGCCAGTGGCGAGTAGTGATCACAACCAGATACATTTTACCATCAAAGTAAAATCAGAAAGGAATTGTAAAAAGCAGTATAGGAGAAATTTTCACAAAGGCAGGTATAAGAACATGAGGAAATATTTAGCAAAGATAGACTGGAATAACACACCGAAAAATAAGACAGCAACAGAATGCTGGAATATATTAAAGATTGAAATTAAGTGCATAGTCGATAAATATGCACCCTTCAAAAATAAGGGAAACGGTCCCAAAAGAAACACTTATCGAAAGAAGCCATTAAAAAAATTAAGTATAAACAAATGATGCGGAAGTCATATAGATGTACTGGGAATGATGAAAACTACAACAGTTATGAAGAAGCACTTAACCAAGCTACAGCTGAAATTAGAAATTCAAAGAGAAGCTATGAACAACAATTAGCTAGTAATATAAAACATGACAGCAAGAGTTTTATGCGTATGTTCGAAGCAAACAACAAGTTCAAGATAAGGTCGGGCCTCTAGGAGATAGTGCTGGAAATATAATATCAGAGGGATTCTCAATGGCAGAAGACCTGAATGAGTACTTTAGTTCAGTGTTTACCAGAGAAGATACCTGGAGTGGATGGGATTCCGCCCAAACTACTATTGGAAATTGTAGAACAAATTAACGTACCGCATGCAACAGTTTTCAATGTGTCATTAGAAGAGGGAGTGGTTCCTTTAGAATGGAAAGAGACAAACATTATACCGTTATATAAAAAAGGTTCGAGAAACAAGTTATAGAACTATAGACCAGTGAGTTTAACATCAGCGATTTGCAAATTATTAGAAAGACTAATGAAAGATCACATGGTGGATTTTCTTGTTAAACATAACTTGATAACCCCATCTCAACATCGGTTTTTTTTAAACGAGGTCATGCTTAACAAATATGTTATGTTTTTTGGAGGACATCACTAAGTGGGTAGATGAGGAATCACCAGTAGATATAGTCTACTTAGATTTTGAAAAAGCTTTCGACAAAGTACCACATCAAAGATTACTGCTTAAACTAAAGGCCCATGGCATAGGAAATGGTATAATAAACTGAAGACAACGTGTAGTAGTTGATGGGGAGGCTTCAGACTGGAAATCGGTATTGAGTGGGGTACCACAGGGATCAGTACTAGGACCTATATTATTCTTAATTATATATCAATGTTGGATGATGAAATAACAAGCAAGGTTTTGAAATTTGCGGATGATACAAAATTTTTTAGAAAGATTAAAAGTGATGGAGATAGACAACATTTACAAGATGATCTTGACAAGCTGATCAAATGGTTTGAAAAGTGGCAAATGCTGTTCAATTTTGGGAAATGTAAATGCCTCCACGCAGGACATGGGAACGAAGATGTAGAATACACAATGGGGGTACTGTACTAAGTACTACTGTAAAAGAAAAGGACTAAGGGTTAACCATTAGTGCTGATATGAAGGTTTCAGAGCAGTGCGGAATTGCAGCTTCAAAGGGAAATCAAATCCTTGGATTAATTACGCGAAACATAACGTATAAGGAAAAAGAGCTATAGTGAGGCCTCATTTAGAATATTGTATACAAGCGTGGAGGCCGTACCGCAGGAAGGACATATATATGCTAGAAAGAGTACAGAGGAGAGCGACTAAAATGATCCCAACACTGAGAGATCTTAGTTATGAAATTCGCCTAAAAAGAATGTGGTTTAACAACACTAGAGACCAGGAGATTGACAGGAGATCAGATAGAAGTGTTTAAAATAATGAATGGTTATGAAAATATTAATAGAAATATATTTTTCTCAGTTAAGAAATATAGAAGGACTAGATGACATGAAGTTATATTAGCAAAGGAGCAGTTTAGATTAGATATAAGAAAGTTCTCATTTTCACAAAGGACTGTAACTGAATGGAGCAGAGTATCCGCTGATTGCTAGTAGCGTGAATATTTTATAAATAAAATCGACACATACCTCAGAAGGGCGGGATACACATAAATAAAAGAATCGAACTCTCGATAAGCCAAAGGGCTTCCTAGTCCACCTGCCACCTAGAGTAATTCTCTGGGTGGCAATCTTGTTAAATCTTGTTAAATCTCCGTCATCATCTTACGCAGCCTAACGAATGCTAGCTGTAGTAATTAAAGTAGGGCTTTGGAAGCATCTATCTCGTACATGTCACATATATTGTGAATACACTGACTTACCCAAAAAGTGCTGTTCCACATCCTGTTTTTTCCCCGTTAATCAGCAGCACTTCTCACCTAAGTAATAAAATAATTACACATTGAATGCATTATTGTCGGTAGGATCCAGTCATAATTCGGCGATACATATTGCGGACGTGCTGAGCTCTACTATACACGATAGAATCATACTAAAAGCGCCGCGATGTATCGATCACTGTATTGTTGGATAGATTAATTTAAAACAATTAACAAAAAGGTTGCATCGACTGATCATATTACGCTATTAACAGGCTTGAAACATGATCATAAATCAAATATTTCGCGACGGATTCGATCAAAATATTGTGTTTACAAGTGCCGCTAACGCCGCCGTGACGGTGTGATGCTGATGTGTCTCACCACAAAATCTTCCCTTGGCGTCCGCTTGACTGGTGAAGTCACAGATTCAGTTTCGCGCACCCACAAAGTCGCTTCGTCTGATGGTTACTCCCAAGTAGCGTTGATTCGAAGGTCGATATGCCCGACTTAGTCAGATCAAGTGTTGACAACTACTAAGACTGAAGAACGAGGAAGTTGTTAGTGTGCACCGGGAACTTAGAATCCCGTTTCACATACCAGGTCATCGGTCACCCTCATGTGCAATGCATGTCCGTAATTGAACTTATAAACATAAGGACCAACCAACCGGTCGAGACGGATGGAACACATTGAATAAACGCTCATTAGACCAATGCTTGGCGACCCTGTAATATATATCTTGTTAGATCTGGCTCACCTATGAAATGAGCACAGACTCGTATGACATACATTTTCATTACAGCAGCATTAAAGAAGCTCAAAATGGTAAAGTCGAGGCATGGGTGTTTTTGCAGAATAAATGCAAACACAACATACGTGAATGCAACGTCTAATTGGATAGTAAGCTTATTCGGAACAAATTGAGAAGAAGAGCAAACACCGAGTACATGGAAGTAAGAATTGGTTATTAAAATAACGACATGTGACTCGACAACACTCGGATATTGGAGAGGACTTACTCTAATATACCGTTCGTCAACAGTGTAAGGAATCATTATTGTAGTCAGAAACATTGCAAAATTTGCATTAAGACACACACACACGCACATGCACTCGCACAAGCACACGCACACACACACACACACACACACACACACACACACACACACACACACACACACACACACACACTACAGTTTTAGTCGATTGCAAACACTAATGAACTGAGTTTTTGTTTGGACTTTAGTATGTAAATAAAGGTATTATTATTATTATTAATATTATTAGCACAATAAGAAACGGGGTTCATACAAGTACATACAGGAGTTGAGATAAGTGTAAGCAGGCTTCAAAACAGGAAGAAACACATATGAGCATGCGTATCAATAATTATAAATATATGTAGCTGTTAGTGAAAGTTATAGAGCATACCTTTATTTTCGAAACGGCGTTTGATTCTGTGCATTTGATTCTTTAGACATTCACGACTAGTTACGGAATCCCGCATATCATAGGCAGAATTATGCCTACATTTATTCTACGATGGCAGTGCATGTGAAGTTTTTTCTCAGTTAAGAAATATAGAAGGACTAGATGACATGAAGTTATATTAGCAAAGGAGCAGTTTAGATTAGATATAAGAAAGTTCTCATTTTCACAAAAGACTGTAAATGAATGGAGCAGATTATCCGCTGATTGTGTGGGTGCTAGTAGCGTGAATATTTTATAAATAAAATCGACACATACCTCAGAAGGGCGGGATACACATAGATAAAAGAATCGAACTCTCGATAAGCAAAAGGGCTTCCTAGTCCACCTGCCACCTAGAGTAATTCTCTGGGTGGCAATCTTATTAAATCTTGTTAAATCTCCGTCATCATCTTACGCAGCCTAACGAATGCTAGCTGTAGTAATTAAAGTAAGGCTTTGGAAGCATCTATCTCGTACGTTTCACATATATTGTGAATACACTGACTTACCCAAAAAGTGCTGTTCCACATCCTGTTTTTTTCCCGTTAATCAGCAGCACTTCTCACCTAAGTAATAAAATAATTACACATTGAATGCATTATTGTCGGTAGGATCCAGTAATAATTCGGTGATACATATTGCGGACGTGCTGAGCTCTACTATTAATACACGATAGCATCATACTAAAAGCGCCGCGATGTATCGATCACTGTATTGTTGGTTAGATTAATTTAAAACAATTAACAAAAAGGTTGCATCGACTGATCATATTACGCTATTAACAGGCTTGAAACATGATCATAAATCAAATATTTCGCGACGGATTCGATCAAAATATTGTGTTTATAAGTGCCGCTAACGCCGCCGTGACGGTGTGATGCTGATGTGTCTCACCACAAAATCTTCCCTTGGCGTCCGCTTGACTGGTGAAGTCACAGATTCAGTTTCGCGCACCCACAAAGTCGCTTCGTCTGATGGTTACTCCCAAGTAGCGTTGATTCGAAGGTCGATATGCCCGACTTAGTCAGGTCAAGTGTTGACAACTACTAAGACTGAAGAACGAGGAAGTTGTTAGTGTGCACCGGGAACTTAGAATCCCGTTTCACATACCAGGTCATCGGTCACCCTCATGTGCAATGCATGTCCGTAATTGAACTTATAAACATAAGGACCAACCAACCGGTCGAGACGGATGGAACACATTGAATAAACGCTCATTAGACCAATGCTTGGCGACCCTGTAATATATATTTTGTTAGATCTGGCTCACCTATGAAATGAGCACAGACTCATATGACATACATTTTCATTACAGCAGCATTAAAGAAGCTCAAAATGGTAAAGCCGAGGCATGGGTGTTTTTGCAGAATAAATGCAAACACAACATACGTGAATGCAACGTCTAATTGGATAGTAAGCTTATTCGGAACAAATTGAGAAGAAGAGCAAACACCGAGTACATGGAAGTAAGAATTGGTTATTAAAATAACGACATGTGACTCGACAACACTCGGATATTGGAGAGGACTTACTCTAATATACCGTTCGTCAACAGTGTAAGGAATCATTATTGTAGTCAGAAACATTGCCAAATTTGCATTAAGACACACACACACGCACATGCACTCGCACAAGCACACGCACACACACACACACACACACACACACACTACAGTTTTAGTCGATTGCAAACACTAATGAACTGAGTTTTTGTTTGGACTTTAGTATGTAAATAAAGGTATTATTATTATTAATATTATTAGCACAATAAGAAACGGGGTTCATACAAGTACATACAGGAGTTGAGATAAGTGTAAGCAGGCTTCAAAACAGGAAGAAACACATATGAGCATGCGTATCAATAATTATAAATATATGTAGCTGTTAGTGAAAGTTATAGAGCATACCTTTATTTTCGAAACGGCGTTTGATTCTGTGCATTTGATTCTTTAGACATTCACGACTAGTTACGGAATCCCGCATATCATAGGCAGAATTATGCCTACATTTATTCTACGATGGCAGTGCATGTGAAGTGTTTATAGACGGTTAGTCGTCTGAGTGCTTCATGAGAAAACCGAAGTTAAGCACAGATCGCAGCTTTGAAGCATCTTGTTTTCCAGTTCGACTAAATTTGGCCATTTTGTCATGTGATAGCTGATTTATGCATCTGTTTTCCGAATGATTTTCTGTTGCTCGGGTGTAGAGTACGATTGCCGATTTTTTAAAGCATCTTCTTTTGTTCTTTGATGCAGGTTCCAAATGTACGTTTCGTGTCTCCGATGGATATGGCATTACAGTTTTCACATGTTATCGTATACACCATTGACATATATGTTGTTGTTCAATTTTATGCTTTGGTCTTACCTGTGACTTTTTGATAATTTGGTGAGGTTACAGGCTGTATTCACCTTGCATTTAGTCATGATCCGTGATGAGTTTTCGCATAATCATTTGGCATACATCATAGCGGTATCCATATCACGAAAATGGGTAATATCAGTCAAAAGGGAAACGGAAACGTTAAAGGTGCTCAATCACTTCGTTTGCCCATCGCCAATCCGGTTCTTTTATGTCCAGATGTGTAATGTGAGAATAGTTTAACTAGTGCGCACAGTCGGTTTAATTTAAAAAAATGCGTACTTGTTTTTAATCGTCAAAAAAAAGAGTTGTCGTTATAGCGGGTATCGCTGGCGAAAGCCAATAGCGCTGTCTGCCTACTGCGCCACTTCGGTCACGTGCTTTACGCGAGATCGGCATCCCAGGCATTCGAAAACAATAACAACACACACGTGCTTTAGCGTATCAAGATGAAGATTATAATTCCAAAGTAGTTGTACGAAGGTACGTATTACACTATCGCAGTTAGCAACAAGAACGCGTAGCCGTGTATTAATTCAACGAGAATTGCAACTTGCGAATGTCTACACTCGACTCGAGCCTGACAAGTCTAAGTCTAAGACAGTCACCATACATGATACTCCATATCAGCCAGAGATTCAGTCAGAGAGTGACAACGAGCATAATATTTGATATGTATTGTATTTGGTTACGCAGGATGTTGTTAATAAGCTGTTATTCCGACAATACATATTGAGAGTAGATGACGTGAGGGTGCGAAATGACAAGTAACATTGCTTTGGCAGCAGGCCCCTGTTGATCGTCCAAGTAACTTAGTCAGGGAGCATCCGTAATTTTGTGCAACAGAACGTCAAACACGGAAGTATTATGTTGGTGATCGTAATTATTTAAAAAAAATTGTTACTCAAATTTTGTATACTATTACTGCAGAATATTGTTGATTTGCATTGTATTTTATGCAAAATAATTTAGATTTTTATGACAAGCATGTTTTAACAAGATTTAACAAGATTGCCACCCAGAGAATTAACTCTAGGTAGCAGGTGGACAAGGAAGCCCTTGGCTTATCGAGAGTCCGACCCTTTTATCTATGTGTATCCCGTCCGTCTGAGGTATGTGTCGATTTTATTTTTAAACATATTCACGCTACTAGCACCCACACAATCAGCAGGTAATCTGTTCCATTCATTTACAGTCCTTTGTGAAAATGAAAACTTTCTTATATCCAATCTACTCTGCTCCTTTGCTAATGCAAGATCATGTCCTCTAATCCTTCTATCTTTCTTAATTGAGAAAAACATATTTCTATCAATATTTTCATAACCCTTCAATATTTTAAACACTTCTATCTGATCTCCTCTCAATCTCCTGGTCTCTAATGTTGTTAAACCGCATTTTTTAGGCGTATTTCGT
The DNA here is from genome assembly GCA_963995525.1 of Escarpia spicata. Classification (NCBI taxonomy): domain Eukaryota; kingdom Metazoa; phylum Annelida; class Polychaeta; order Sabellida; family Siboglinidae; genus Escarpia; species Escarpia spicata. The sequence continues at coordinate 49,820,813 of OZ023209.1, forward strand.
AACTAAGATCCCTCAGATTTGGTATCATTTTAGTTGCTCTCCTCTGCACTCTTTCTAGCATATCTATGTCTTTCCTGCGATATGGCCTCCACGCTTGAATACAATATTCTAAATGAGGCCTAACTATTGTTTTGTACAGCGGTATTATTAGCTCTTTTTCCTTATACGTTATGTTTCGCCTAATTAATCCAAGGATTTGATTTCCCTTTGAAGCTGCAATTCCGCACTGCTCTGAAATCTTCATATCAGCACTAACGGTTAACCCTAAGTCCTTTTCTTTTACAGTAGTACGTAGTACAGTACCCCCCATTGTATATTCTACTTCTTCGTTCCCATGTCCTATGTGGAGGCATTTACATTACCCAAAATTGAACATCATTTGCCACTTTTCAGACCATTTGATCAACCTGTCAAGATCATCTTGTAAATGCTGTCTATCTCCATCACTTTTAATCCTTCTAAACACTTTTGTATCATCCGCAAATTTCAACACCTTGCTTGTTATTTCATCATCCAAATCGTTGATGTATATTAAGAATAATATAGGACCTAATACTGATTCCTGTGGTACCCCACTCAATACCGATTTCCAGTTTGAAGCCTCCCCATCAACTACTACACGTTGTCTTCTGTCAATCAGCCATTGTTCTATTCAGTTTATTATACCATTTCCTATGCCATGGGCCTTTAGTTTAAGCATTAATCTTTGATGTGGTACTTTGTCAAAAGGTTTTTTAAATCTAAGTAGACGATATCTACTGGTGATCCCTCATCTACCCACTTAGTGATGTCTTCCAAAAAACATAACATATTTGTTAAGCATGACCTCGCTTAAAAAAAACCATGTTGAGATGGGTTTATCAAGTTTTGTTTAACAAGAAAATCCACCATGTGATCTTTAATTAGTCTTTCTAATAATTTACAAATCACTGATGTTAAACTCACTGGTCTATAGTTATCTGACTTGTTTCTCGAACCTTTTTTGAATAACGGTATAATGTTTGCTTCTTTCCATTCTAAAGGAACCACTCCCTCTTCTAATGACAAGTTGAAAACTGCTGCAAGTGGTATGCTAATTTGTTCTACAATTTCCAATAGTAGTTTGGGTGGAATACCATCCACTCCAGGTGATTTATTATCCTTCATAGCCCTTATTTTCTTAGCTACCATTTCCGGGGTTACAATTAATTGTCCTAAATAGTCTGAATCTGCCCCCTTGAACTTAGCCTCTGGTATTGGCAGTGAACTAATATCTTCCCTGGTAAACACTGAACTAAAGTACTCATTCAGGTCTTCTGCCATTATGAATCCCTCTGATATTATATTTCCAGCACTATTTTCTAGAGGACCGATCTTATCTTGAACTTTCTGTTTGCTTCGAACATACGCATATAAACTCTTGCTGTCATGTTTTATTTTACTAGCTAATTGTTGTTCATAGCTTCTCTTTGAATTTCTAATTTCAGCTGTAGCTTGGTTAAGTGCATCTTTATAATTGTTGTAGTCTTCATCATTTCCAGTACATCTATATGACTTCCACATCATTTGTTTATACTTAATTTTTCTAATGGCTTCTTTCGATAACTGTTTATTTTTGGACCGTTTTCCTTTTTTTTGAACGGTACAAATTTATCGATTATGCACTTAATTTCACTCTTTAATATATTCCAGCATTCTGGTGCTGTCTTATTTTTCAGTGTCTTATTCCAGTTTATCTTTGCTAAATATTCCCTCATGTCCTTATACCTTCCTTTGTGGAAATTTCTCCTATACTGGCTTTTTGCTATTCCTTTCTGATTTTACTTTGATGGTAAAATGTATCTGGTTGTGATCGCTACTCCCCAGTGGCTCACATATCTTGACATTGTCAACTAATTCATTCTGTGAGGACAAAACTATGTTTAACACATTCGCACCCCTGGTTGGTTCTAGCACATGTTGAGAAAGGAATGTATCTTGAACTAAAACCTTGTGGTCCTCTCTCCCCATACTCTGTAGAGATTTCCATTGTATATGCCCATGGTTAAAATCCCCCACAATAATACAGTCCCGTTTGCTTACTTCCCTTATAGCGTTTTGTATTTTTTCATTCTCTTCTATGCTTATGTTTGGACTTCGATAAACTAACCCAACTGTTAACGTTGAGTTTCCTGTACCAAACAGCTTCTTCGCAATCTGCTTCTCTTTCTAATTTTATTTCATAAGCCTGAATAGATTCTTTAATATATAAAATAACTCCACCTCCCTTTCTTCCTATTCTATCTTTTCTAAACATTACATATCTTGTCAGTCCCAATTCAGCATCTGATATATCGGTGGTGGTTCAGGATTCGGTTATACCTATTATATGAGGGTCAATATCTTCTACCATAATGTTTAGTTCATTTCTTTTGTTTACTATACTCCTTGCATTTAAACAAACACATTTATATCCAGCTTCAGAAGAGTTTTCCAGACTGTTATTTTATTATTTATTTGTGCTGTCTTTATCTATGCCTCCATTTTTAGGCTTTTCTGTGAGTCCCCCTTGCGAATCTAGTTTAAAAAGATGCAACCTGTTCCACTGTCAACAGATTGCAGCAGATTCTCTGAGAAAACTGCTGCCCCCTTTCCACTAAGATGGAGGCCATCTCTCATGTACATGTCTTCCCTCCCAACAAAGTATCCCCATAAATCTGTGAATCCCACCCCCTCTTCTTCACACATCTTCTCAGCTAGTGCATTGATCGCCATCCTCTTGCAGTTTCTATACGTTATGATGGTGATGATTTTATTCAATATAAAAATGTAACCGTGTAAATACATAAAATATCAATACACCTAGAGTACACCATATATAAGGACTACACAAGAAAATGCACGCACTTGTCTCCATTGTGGTCGTTGATGGCTGGCTATAGTGTATGTAATGCATTAATTGGTATCCTGTGATACCTTTCAACTGACATATGCCGGCTATTCTTATGTATTTACCAATATATGTATATACTCTCACCACAGCAATATATGAATACATAATAATATATGTAACTTGAATTGTGATATTGCTAGAGACCACACTGCAACCCATGAATGAGAATGAGAGGAGGCAGACGAGGGGCTAGAGGCGGTCACCCGGGCCAGGCAGACACAGGGAGGATACATAGTCTGCGGCAGGCCCACATTTGATCAATCCAGGTAATTTCAAATTTATAACAATCAACCACGTATAAGTTATCAAAAAATTGTAGTGTGCACATTTAAATATACCACATTTGTTTTCATACACATTTTAATAATAACATCTTGGGCATGGAAAACTAGATTGACTTCTGCACTTGTATATTATACCGACAAGTGTATCAACACAGACATATTAATACACCTTTAAACAGTATTTAGCATATGGCGATGACTCTGAAATAAGTTTATAAAATAAATTAGTCATTCTTGAAGAAGGTAGACATACGTATTATGAACCTTTGAATACTTGACGAGGAAAATATATTGTTAGCATCACAATAACACCTCATTCTGTCATTTCCAACATTCACCTTGACCATTCAACCTCAGGCTTAACAAATAAAACATGAATATGTATAGTAGTTACATGGCAGATACTGACATGAAGTTGTATACTGAAAAAAAAACTAAAAATATAAATGCGCTTTACTGATGAGCAGAATTCAAATCAGTCTATAATATTGACTAAGATCAGGCGTCACTGTAATGAAATTGAAAATTTTTAAATTCATGTAATGTCAATGAACACCTAATAAAGAAAAATAGTTAAAATTGTTCACCGTTTTGAGAAATTGCATATTCCACTAATGTCTGCATGCTGTATCAAGCCACCCTTCCCCAGAACAACCCTGGTAAACACTGACTGTTCCTAAGATATCAACATGTATAGATGCAGCTGTAGTAGAACATTTCTTGCTGCCTTTTTTCTTGTGAAATGAAGCAGGTCATACATGAAACATTATTATATACTGATTATGACAATGAACACATTATAATTATTTACTCCCAACACTACTATGATGCCTGTTTTTGTTTACTGAATATATGCTTTTTTTTACAGGAAATTTAACTAGTGTGCTTAGTACCACTAGCTCTCCAAGTTAATATGGCATACTGGGAAGTTGTATTTGTCCAGGATCTCGGACAAGATTCTACAGTCATGCAACATGCTGCATATTAACAGTTTATCATATGAATGTCCACTGAGTGATCCCAATTGTGTCGTGTTGAATCCGTGACAGATTCCCCAGTGCCGATGGGGTGTACACTGGCTTCCAGGTCAGTCAGCTTGACTGCCTTGAAACCAATGTAGAATGCAGGTTGCTCGACATAAGAATGTGATGACGCCTGACTAGTTCTGTAGTTGGTGATGGAACGGTGGGTGCCAGGATCTGCAGACGTGACAACAACTTTCGAAGTTGTCAGACAGGTTCAGTGTCGAGCATTCTTCGGTGAAATGCATCGGTTTAGATATCGATGACATCACTGTATGTTTTCGTTGTCTTTGATGGTACTGCATACCAGCTTCCTGACATTTTGCTGTACGTCTGCATCTACCTATACCGGAGACAAAATGACAATTAGGATGGCTCTGACATGCATGATATTTTTATATGTGACGACACATTTATCAAAAGTCAATAATACAAGGTATTTGTATTCAATTCAACTATAACTTTTAGCAGTGTCCATGAAAAAATACATTAATTATCCAGAATTGTTACAACTGGTAGGGTTTCATTGCCTTTGTGTTGCTGATAGTCAGTGGCAGCCAGCTGAGTTCTTGCAACATACACCAGGCACAAGTTTGTGAGGAAGTAATGGTATTGAAAGCCTTTTCACATTTTTCAACAACAATCTGTTGATACACTGACAGCAGCATTTTACTTGTTTAAATTATCTATGTATCACGAGGACTGTTATATATTTTTCATGCCATGTATAATTTTTCTAAATTATTCTTTTTTATCACTGTTTTATATTTTCACAATTTACATTAATTTTCATTTTGCATAATAATTAAACAACATTTGGGTAAGTTTAGTTCTGATATGGTGTAGTATCCAGTCCTTGGGATTACTCAAAGCGCTTTAAACTTTACTCCCTGGCAGACCTGTTAAATTGAAAACACCATCTTGACTTATGTGGGAAGAATTCAGCCACACTGAAATTAATATGCAAAGATTATTCATACAAAAATATCCACCGTCTGTAGCCGGTACTCTTCATACAGCTGAGTAAACTGGAGCAATGTAGCATGTAGCGATTGTACATGTAATTCTCAGTCACATGGCGATGACCCTGTCTAGTCTAGTCACTATTTTTTGCGAGTTGTAAACATACCAAGCATTGCACATACTACAACAGTTTTGAATTTTATATCCTATTGATGTTTTTTAACAAAAAATCATAATATAGTTATTTTTATTTGATATGTACATATTAAATTTGTTCAACTAAACATCGTCCTAAGTAATTTGTTCTCATTGGTTTACATTTTATGGGCATTAAATGTAAAACTTTGTTGTTAAATACACATAATTGTTTAGTCACTAATTTGGTGAGTTGTAAACATATAACTAGCATTTGATATCACATGTGTAGTGTTGTTTTTTTGTAACAAAGAATTGTGATAAAAGTAACTGTTTGTTTTGTTATATGTACCTGACATTTTTTCAACCTCTTCCTAATTTTTGTTTCTATTGTTGCTTTGCATTTTATGTGTATGTGATATTAAAAATTATTACATTATACACATCAAGTACAATGATTGTACCTGTAGTTGTATTGTGCTTTTCATAATTTTGTAGTCATGATCTCATCAAATAGTTTCAATAAAGTGTTTTTAATTTAAATTGTCTTTATTTTAATTCACATGCATTTCTAACAATATGCAATTTAACGAGGACACCCATTACTGCAAAATCCTAATGCAGACAACCAAAACTATCACATACATTGGTGGAGTCTGGTCTGGGGGGCACAAAAACCTCCACTGGCGACTGAACCAAATGGTGTAGTCTAAATTTTGTCGCTATCAAGCCGCTATAACTTCAGCTGCTCTGCTGTCTCGGCTGGAGTGGTGATATCGGAAGACGGGGGGGGGGGGGGGGGGGGGGGGTGCTGTTGAAACATTTTCAAAGATGGTGTACCAATTAATAAGATTGGTCAGAATAAAACATAATTGTCAAAACAACCAAACACATGTTTGCATATCTTCCAAATGTTATGCTATGATTTATGTATATATATATATATACAGCTGTATATATCACGTTTGCATACCAGCAGCAATTAATACTTACGTTTACTTACTGTCCTGAGCTGCATCCAGCCTCAGCAAGTTACTGGACACCCGACAGTGAGCTGCCTTTGCTATGACCGCTGATGCTCGATAGAGCCACCACAGATCTTGTCATATGTGATGGCTGCAGTGGTGTTGAGGTAGTTCACGCCTTTGTGTTGAAGCTGTCAAACAAAGTCATGAATTGGAATATGGAATGAGTCAGATTATTTGTGAAGGTGAACATGGTTTGACAGCACTACTACACGTAAATATATATCATATTATATACTATTATATTTGTATGTATATGTAAATATATGTGTGTGTACATGTGGTGTGTAACTTATAAACGTTTTAATTTCATTAATAGGTAAACATATTTTGCAAGATCATTTGCCCAATGGTCATTTGCCCAGCACTCAAGTGTGAAAAGGTCATTTGCCCAGTTGTAAAAAAATACAATAAATGATATGAGAGTGGAAGTTATTATTGTAAAATTGTAGTATATAACAAACAAAATAGACAATTTACAAGTGTCAGAGCCAACAATGTGAAACAATTTGGATTGTGCACCATCCAATTGCCAGTATAATTAACTACCTGTAAGTGCAGGTAGAGTATAGGTGGGTTGGAAAGAAGGTCACAGGAAATAAAGTCACAAAGTAATTTTATTAAAAAAAAAAAAGCTTTGCAATGTTTTCACTGATGGTACTAACGACATTATATCATATGTCTTATTAAGAGTCTCCCCAACCTTACGTATTATTAAAATAAGTCCACACATTGTATGTTTAAACAGGTTAAATTAAGTTATTTTGACTTCTGAACACACACACACTAAAATATACATTCAAAGATACAAATCAGAAACTGAACATAAGCATCTTGTGCTGTGCAAGCCAGCAGGTGATTATAGAGATAAAATGTCATGTGACATAACATTAACATTAAAGCAGTTGCAGCCTTTAACAGATCTGTGCGCCAGCATAAGCATAATTATTATGAAATGACAATAACTGAGGCTTGGCTATATTGTGTCACGTATACTTACTTACATTGTATATACACATTTATGTTTGCAATACAAACATTCCAAATTAAATAAAAAGAAACATAAGTTAAAAAAATGATCTGCAAATGAAATGTGTTATGTAGTTGACAGTTTGACAACCACCCTATCATACAAACATTGAATAATTGTACACACATTAGACTGGTCAAACCAGAACATAACAGTACATTAATACCATTACTTAAACTGACATTGGTTGTAATGGTTTAGAGCTGCACCCAGCCTCGGGAAGAGACTGAATACCTGACAGTGAACTGATTTTACTGCGACCACCGATACTCGATAGAGCCAATGCAGCGGTTGTTGTCTGTGGTGGCTGGATTGGCGTGGACGTCATTTGCATATATTTGTGGTGAAATTCAAGTGAAGGCATAAAGTGGAATGGCCAAAATTGATAAAATTTTACATTTTTTAATAGTACTACTACCCCTAAAAATGGACAGCGTAGTATAACACATCAAAATAATATCCAGGCTATTTAAATAACTTTCAGAAATAATAAAATAAATTGTCCTCCTATGTTCATACACCCGGTGTAGTTGTTTTCTTGCTCCCTATCAAACTAAGGTTAGCATAGAGGCCTAGAAGATCTCTATCAATGTGTATACATATTCTACACTTTTTCAGAGATGTAACTTATAAACTTTTCTTTATATATTATACATACTTCTACACATACTATATGCAGTTTGGGTCGTTTACCCCTTGGTAATATATGTAGACTATTACGGTCACAATATACATATAAATGATTAGTATTCTCTACAGAAATCATAAATTATTACTACTCTTTAAATTTACATAATACAAGATTATTAAATTTATATGTTATTACAATCAGCATTCATGTTGTACATCACACATGGACAAACAGTAAAGAAGTGTTATTTTGTATTCTACGTTGCTGAAGGCAAGTAAAGATATATTTATATCATACAAAACATGGTAGTAAATCTCATAGACTCATACTGCTATTGAGTAGGCATGGGTAAAGCCTAAAGGTCAATTGGTAGCTGTGTTTTACTGGGTATTATGTGATTCCTGAGGTGATTGTCACTGATCTGCTGTCAGTAAATGTAACTAGCTTTGAAGATCAAAGTGCACACTACAAGCAGCCAGTGACTCAAGTTTCAACTGACATCCAAGAAAGCAAGTACTTATAGTTAGATCCAGGCAATGATTTTAGGCATTCGATTATTTTATTAGTCTCAAATGTCCAGCCAGTGGCAGTGTCAGTCAGTGATTGGGAGTAACGTGTGAATGTCCAGTGGGTGCTACAGCTGTATTATGTATTACATTATACATAGTTAAATATTGATATAATACGGCATGTCCTTAAATATGAAGGCATAATATCTACATTACTGTATATTAATTTGCGATGGAACGACACGGATTGATGGAACGTCGATGAAACGTCGCGGAACGTCGATGGAGCGGATTTTTAAGTTCATCTACCATTCGGTGTGTGCTTCGCAAGAGACTGACACTTCGCACTTAGTTAACTATTGATATAATATAACATGTCCATCAATATAAAGTCATAATATCTACAATAATGTATATTCATATGCGATGGAACGTCGCGGAACGTCGATCGAAGGAGATCACATAGAAGTGTTAACAATATTGAATGGTTATGAAAATATTGATAGAAACATTTTTTTCTCAGTTATGAAAGATAGAAGGACCAGAGGACATGAAGCTACATTAGTAAAGGAGCAGTGTAGATTAGATATAAGAAAGTTCTCATTCTCACAAAGGACTGTAAATGAATGGAACAGATTATCTCCTGATTGTGTTGGTGCTAGTAGCGTGAATATGTTTAAAAATAAAATCGACACACACCTTAAAAAGGCGGGATACATGTAGATAAAAAGTATTGGACTCTCGATAAGCCAAAAGGCTTCCTTGTCCAACTGCCATCCAGAGTAATTTTCTGGATGGCAATCTTGTTAAATCTTGTTATAGATGGAATTAAGATGGCGGACGATGACGGCTTTATTGTTTTGGCTGTTCCATCTATTGAACACACAGTCGTGTGTGTGTGTGTGTGCTTGCTGATAAATTCAATATTACTAACCTGTCCAGAAGAAACTTGGCGAATGCTGCATCACTTTTCACGCCAGCCGTTTCTTTCGTTCGGTTTCACAAATCCATAACCTTTCCAATATACATCTTTGTACGCGGAAACTCTCTGTCTTTCCGCTCTCACCCTCTTTTTAGCCGAGTCGGTGACATATATCCGTGGGCATCCCTTCGTCACAGATAAAATTATCGAGCTATCACTTGTACAAAAAATGGATGGCGACTCGTAAATACGTAATGTTGACTGAATCCAGGCACCGAAAGGTGGGGGTCAAAGGCCGATGTCGCCGCATATTCCCGTTCACGTGACTATTACACGAGAGGTCTATCTCAGACCACATCCAAGTTCAGATATGTGTCTTGATATTCGGTTAGGACTGACCGAAAATCATTTTATTGTTTGACTGTTAATTTCACTAAAACGAAGTAAAGCATACGTACAAATGAACAAGTGTATCAATAATGAATACCTGATACGATTACGTTTCGTGAAATTAGTCTGACACGTGAGGAGCACAACAATCGAAATGATTGAGCACCTTTAAATGGACTGTAAAATAAGTAAACATATTATTCATGTCATCCACCCAGTCAGGTGAACTTCTTCTCATACCACGATGATAAGATTGCATTTTATGTCACAACTAAAGAAGTGTATACTGTCCTTATCACACAAAGTAAAGGCAACTGTGATGAAATAATGAGAACCATACTTAAAACCAATAACAATATTGCAGTATTAAGGTAAATAGCAAATGCAACGAAAATAGATTGCAAAGACCCCAGAGAAGTTCGATAGTAGTAGTAGCAATAACAACCTTGCACGCACCCATGGAACAACAAACCACGAACATCAATATTCACCATTACGGTGGAGCCGATTGAACGAATGAAGAACAAACGAATGAAGACGTTTATTGACCCTATGTATATAAAAAAAGTACAATTGTTTTCTTCGTTCATTGTATAAATACAATAAAACATATACAAACACAAATATACATATACGCATGATACATCATTCGTATGTAATTCGGTAATTTGCGGAACAAAAATAATTAATATATTTGAACCGTTATATATACCAGACCGGGTCGGTGATTCCTATTAAGACAAAATGTCGCTATCATAGGAGCCACCCCATTTACGTTATTAATAACATAAGTCCTTTTAATCAACAATAAAGTCCATCTCAAGTGGATGGGTTTGTGTGTGTGTGTGTGTGTGCGTGTGCGCGTGCGCGTGTGTGCGTGTATGTGTGCGTGTGTGTGCGCGTGTGTGTGAGTGTATTGTTTTTGTGTTGTGTATGTACGTGTACGCATGTATACACTCTTAAGCTAGAGTCATTGTAATCAACTACACATTCTCATTACTTCATTTATTATATATTTTGCTGACATGTATAACAGTTTGATAGTGGGCACCTATAACAATTTTTTTTCTCACATATATTGAAAAACCTGGCATACTGTGGGCGTATATAATTTCTTTAGTTAAATCGGGAGTGTTATTTATAGCGTGTGGTAAATTGTGTTTCAAACATTTAGTTGCAAGCTCATGCTTAGTTCTATAAGAATATATATTTTGTGTTTTCCGAGTGTCGTAGTTGTGTATGTTATCTTTTGGGATATTTGTGCCATTTCAATAAATAATCCGGTAGATTTGTGTGAATATATCTGAAGTAAAATTTTATTTTTTTGTAGCTTTAAGATGTCTTCTTCTTTTATCAGGTAAAGTTTTTTTAAAGTGTTTCAGTATGTGAGTTATATTTGCTTAGTGCTAGTATTCGCTTTGCTTTCTTTTGAATTTTCATAATTCTGTTTCCCTGATCACCCGATGTCATTGTGCAATAATTAATGTGAGATAATAGTAACGAGTTATATAACATAACTTTTATTTGAAGTGGTAGTACGTATTTTAATATATTCAATATACTAATTATTTTTTAACATTTATTTCATACTTTTTCAATGTGATTTTTCCAATTTAAAATTGAGTCCAAAGTCAATCCTAAGAAGTTAATTTCGCTTACTTTTTCAATATTTATATAATCTATTTTAGGTGTAACAGTCGCTATGCGTTTATTTGGCATATGGAAAATCATTTTGATTTGTTTTTATTCGGCAATAATAATTTTTAGCCATTCAATAACTTTAGAGAGTTCGTCATTTATTGAGGATTGTATGTTTTTATTTTCGGAGTTATCATTAATGGAACAAATAACAAAGAGTGTAAGGTCATCTGCATATATAATGAAATCGAACTTTTGATTGGTTTGTGAGAAATCGTTAATATATATAATAAACAATAATGGTCCGAGTATTGAGCCTTGGGTAACGCCATTGGTTACTGATAAACTGTCTGCCTTTATTTCTTCTATTTCAATATATTGTTTTCTGTTATGTAAATAACTTTTAAATAATTGTAGTGTTGAACCGTTTAGGCCATAGTATTTTAATTTATTTAGTAGAACATTTGATCAATGGTGTCAAACGCATTAGACTAGTCGAGATATATACTAATAGGTACATCATTTGTATCCATTTCAGTTCCTGTTCTATCAGTTAGCTCAAGTGCAACATATTCAGTAGAATGTTTAAAGCCATACTGATTATCAAAGAAAACTTTAAAGTCGTTAAAGTATGATGATAATTGTGTACAAATTATATCCTCAAGTACTTTTGATGTAGAAGGAAGACGAGAGATATGCCTATAATTTTCAAATAATGATGGGTCGCCTTTTAAAATATTGGAATTACTTTTTGCAATTTTGAGTTTGTTAGGGAACATTTGGCAATACTTGGTTTACTAGAATCGCCAATGATTTGATAATAACTTTTTCAATTATTTTAAACAATTTAGAAGATATACCATACAATCCATAGCTGTTTTTAAAGGGAATATTTTGTATAACTTTCTTTACAGTATTTTCGTCTACATTTAAAAAAGTAAAAGTTGAATTTATTTATTTAAAAAAGAACTGTAGGTTTGATTTCCTGCATGTTTAATATCTTCTGCCATAGAGTGACCTGTATTTGTAAAATATTAATAAAATTTGTTTGCAATATCTTTTTTATCTGTTAGTTTGATATTGTTAAAAATAGTGGTAATTTGTGCTTTTTATGTTTTTTGAGAGAAATTCATTAATAATTTTCTAAGTATTTCTTATATCGTTTCTGATTAGATTAAAACTCTGTTTAAAATTGATTTGTTTTGCTTTACGAATGTTTTTCTTTAATATCGTATTATATGTTTCGAGATTAATGTTAACAGTTCGTAATTTAGCGAATTTTGATTTGTTAATTTTAATTGTTTGTATAGTTGTCTCGATACTGAATTGATTTCAGTAATCCTTAAGTAATCCATGTTAATTTTTTTTTTTATATTGATTAAATTTCACTAATTTAGTGGGCACATGCATTTTGTTGCCCTTGAAATTTCTTCGTATATTATCTCGTAATTACGATTTGTATCGGCATTTAGATTTCTATTTAGTTTATTGTAAATTTATTTCATGTTTAACCTTATACATAGCTTCTTCATTTGATATATTTATTCTTACGTATCTAAGAAAAGGTTCTGGATTGAGTAAAATTTCTAAAATCATGAAATACGGTTGAGGGTCAGAGAAGCGTTTGGTTAAAATACCCGCAGTACGATCTAATATAAATTGATATAGTTAACATAAACAATTGTCTATTAAAGTGCCATTTGTTCTAGTGAACTTAGAGTAGGAAGAGTAATCTGAGGGTAAAGGCTGCGTGATATTAAGGTATAAAAAAATTACTATATGTATCATTTTCATTTAATTTCAGCAAATGTACACTGTATATTAAAATCCCCTGTAATGATAAGATTAGTGCTGTAAGTATTTTCTAATGCTGATATAGTCGATGAGAATTCGTTTATAAATGCATTTATATTGTCAACATTTGATCTTGGGGGTATATATATGTTTCCTATAGTTATATTTTGAGATTGGCTGCCACCATTTATTTGGACTACTAATCCTTCCCGGTTTTCATACATGTTAATATTTAATTTGACTTCCGATCTATATGTGTTGTCAACGTATAATTATTATTAGCCCTCCTTTGTCGCTACAGCGTTTGCCCTTTGCTAAACAAGCGTAGCCATGTAAAGAAAATTGGGACAAGTCATCTGCCTTCCATGTTTCTTATAAACATATAACACTAAATTTAAAATTACTACTGCTTAGTTCTTCTACAAAACCCTCTAATTCATAAAATGTTGCATTTATCGATTGTATGTTAGTGCATAAGATACTAACGCATTTCGTGTTTTTCTTAGCTAATTTGGTAAACGTATCAAAGTAGTAATAAGATGAGGTTCATTATTTTCCGTATAATTTATACTAAGAACATTTATTAAATCATTGTTATGAATACCTGTTAAACAGGAGAGGAATGTTTCGTGAAATGCCATGATTAAATCTTAGTGTTTTCTTTGAAATATATGTGTAAGTTGATTCATGTTCTATTTCAAGATATTTTGATTGATTGTGATTCAGTTTATATTTGACATAGTCGTTTGCTAGTGTTAAATAGATAGAAGTAGCTGGCTTACCGGCTTAAACCACAAAGACAAGGGCCTATGTTGGAAGATAGGCCAGAGGCGCGTGCCGGTGAGCACGAAAAGGAAGACGCACGGGCAATGGAAATGTCGAGGCGCATAGCATGCTGAGATGAAATTGACTGATGTCGCTGTTGAAAGTGCCGTAGCGATCTGCTTGTTCAGGAACAAGAGTATATCTGCTGCTGGGAGGCGGTTGCGACTCGACATCACACCGAGCCTATTGGTGAAGGTAATTATTAATCTGTCTAGTTTACAGTTTAAATAACTGATGAGCCTAAGTTCCGGGATGCATATGAACAGCGAGAGATAATCGCTCGGGCCGGGACGCGGGCGGCCGGGACACCCCGGCTCGGGGACACGTCGCTTGTCTTACACTTAGTGGCACTGAGAGTGAGATCTAAGTGCCACTGGACTCAATGTATGACGTGTCCATTTTCACGTTTTATGCGAACACCACCCAAGGCCAATGATTCCATGATGCATGTGAACCAACATTGTCCAGGACAAAGGCAGAGCTATGATAGAAACTAAACATGAATTATCTCCCCTTTTGTTCTATCCCCGTCGACCCTCTTCACATTCGCAGTAATGGCTATGCATGTATATGAGCAGTATGTGGCAGTACTACATTTTAAAGCTTTTAAACACATGGCAGGTAAATAGGATTATTTTAAACTTTATGCATACTGCGATTTTTCTGTCCAAAGTTTACAATGGGTCTAATGAATAAAATATATATTGAACTTTTTCAGCCAGAGCCCATATATGTTTTGGTAAAAAAAGAAAATGACATATTGACATATTTCAAAACGGCCTTCCTTAATCTGCTTGATATATTGATATTTCTATGGATCCAGGTATAATACTGGGATGAATACAGTTAGAGGATCGTATTGCATTCTTTGTAAATTTTTTAAAGATTAATAATCGATTCGTGTAAAACGTTTATTTAAATGTTTAATTCTTTGTTACAGGTGGACTGTTGTGCATTACAAACAGCAGGGGATTTAGAATTATTTATTTAGAGCAGGTGGTGCTGCGGAATGTACTAGTTGCCACGAACCATATACAGTTAGATGACTGGAAACTAGACAGTTCAACAAACAAGTACGTATATATGTGCATGCTTTGTTACGAGACCAGTGAAATGTTTTGTTAAATATTTACTGAAATGTATTAATAATGAACACAATACAACATCAACGTAGCACTAGTAATACAAGTATATATATATATATGATATAGATAGATAATTTCGTCAGCAATATCATGCCCGATGCACAAATTATTAGCAATCTTCCAGGGAAATCACTTAGTGAATTTATGATACCTCCTGAGGTGTTAGTCACCTCTGATCGCACAGACCTCGTCATTTACCATCCACATACTAAGCAAATTCACATAATTGAACTGACTGTACCGTTTGAAACAAACATCGATAAAGATCATGTATTCAAAACTAACAAGTATGCCGCATTAATCCATGATATAAACAATAACGGAATAAAATTAGAATTAACATGCATTGAAATAGAGGCTATGTATCTGAAACCAACAAATCTAGACTGACAACCTCCTTAAAATCTCTTGGAATAAAACCACCATCAAAACAAACAAAACAACTAACTCTATCGTATCCTTGTCTAAGCTACCCCTGCTAACGCCATTCACACTTTTTAAATGTGAAGACGAACCACACTGGTTTGACCCAAGACTAACTGAAATATGACGACTATGACCCTAATATGACAAAAATTACAACAACAAAAAATTCCCCTCAACAGCAAGTAATCCTGTACATATATGGTTTTATTGTCAGTATGACTTTAACCGTTAGTCGTTAGTTACCCAGCCTGCTACAATTGTACTACTGTACATAGCTATTTACTGTATTCATACAAGAACTTGGGTTATCGTTTCACACTATCCTACTGAATGAATAAAGTGATACTCTCTCACTACAGATCAAATTATAATGGTTCCACTTATATATAATATTATAAGTTATCATAACTTGTAGATGCAATGCTTGTGGAACCATCATAATTAGTTATGTAGTGCAAAATTATCAATATGTGCCTCATTCCAAGTGAACACATGTTTAATGGTAAGCAATTTATATAAAGGAACAGTGTCATGGAATCAATTTTATATGTGACGTATTTACAATGTCAGATGTTTATTTGAGCCTAATTTATTTCAGGTCTTTCATGTGGGCTGCATACAGACAGTTTACCTTGTGGATCCATTGCAAGCTGGACCGAAAGGTACGGAGATTTCTACTAGCATGCGCCAGCCATGAAATGAGAACAAGGTTCCCTGCCACCGATGGGGAACAACACAAGGGGTACCACTCTGGACTTGAAAACTAAACTAGACAATGTACATGTGACCTATGAAGCCGTAGACAGGTGGTGGCAGTATTTACTGTTTCTTTACAAATTGATTGACTCTTGCTGCCAGCAGTGACTGTAACCCCCCCCCCCCCCCCGTTGGGACTTTGACTATTTCTTACAAACACATCTGTCACTCGATCCATGAGCATTGGTAAGTGGATACGTGGGTTCACCTGCTGCGGTCTGCTACACAGCACCCATTGCTTGCGTCTTTTGGACCACACGACACCAGTCTCAACAGGTTTGTCTGGGCTGGAACGTGGTCGGTAGTTCCACGCCAGAGCAGACAGCATCAATCTAGCTTTCATTCCTACAATGAAGAATAGTGCATGCAGTATTCTAATAAACATTCCTGCAAACAACTTGTGTAACGCACCAGTCTATATGTTGTTAGTAAGCTGCAGTTATTTACCTTATGACTGAAGCATTCAGTGAACTTTAAAATGCTTTTCCTGGTTAAAGTGTTGGTTGTTTTTAGTAACAATACAATGGCCAATCATGATAATCATACTGGTACATTAGTAAAATGATACTGATCCTTACAAATAAGGCACTCCACCATCACATTCCTTCACATAATTTATTATCACTTGTTTTTTCAAAATTTGTGCATCTACTCTATATACAGTGACTATATTTTGATTTTATTTCTTTAATAACATTTGTGATAATGACACAAGTGCTGTTATTTATTTCATTACAGATAATTGTATTCTGGAATATAATTATTACATGGTGATGTAATTTATTACACTCAAGTAACTGTACCCATCAATGTACACAGTAACTGAATACTAGAAGTAGGTAGGGTGATACAGAATGGGCACTCTCCATCTGTGGAGTATTCGTCCCCTTACATCTGAGTAACTGAACTACAAAAAAGTTGGTCATCAGGAACTTTGACTACATAACATTTTTTGTCCCATACATAAGACGGTGGTCCACATATTAACACATAACATGTAAATAACATTAACATTTTCAGTTTTGGAAGTTTGAATAAACACATTTACTGATAAAGTAGTTGTCATGCTGGCTGGTACTTTTGAGTGGTCATCCTGAAAAAAACGAGTTGGATACCTATGAAATGCAGTAATTTCGAAAACTGATTATAATACATGTTAGTTATGCATAGGAGCTGATTTAGTGTATTTGGGACTCAAGTCGCTGACTGGAATTCACCTTACAACAATAATCACTACTTGGGTCGTTGCCCCTACGCATCATCTACTGATTGAAAATCTAAGGGGTACTTGTTGCTTTGGATATGCCTCAGGTATAAAATGAATACATATCAAGTTTGGTACTTACTCCAGCAAATGTGCGTCACCGTTGCTTGTTGCACAACACCACCACAGATAGTTTTATACATTCTGTATCCAAAGAAGGAGGTCCTCGCATCTCTGGTCTCGAAATTTCGTAGTAAACTTGCGGTTGATGCCTTTCCCCATGTACCACATCATGGTGGTGGTCGAGCTGAAATGCAAAATACAATTATTTATATTCTTGATCCAAATTCAAGATATTTTCACAACAGCTGTTACCTGTTTTTGCTACCAGTGTGCAAACAACAAGTTAGTGACGATGAGGACACATGGTATGTCATTAAATATATTTAAACAATATATGATTATTGAGTGCTGCCAGTATTTTTATAATACAAACATGGTGTATCTGGTGAGCTCATTGATAACTATATTTGGATCACATAATTACTCCCACAGATATCCTTCTTCCAAATGCAGAATTTAAATGTTGTTTTTGAGAAAATGGCCATAACATATGGCATAATGGATAACATTTCTTGATATTGACTCCCTTATTCCATGGATAAGAGTGGTTTAAAGGTATATAATTGTTATACAATTATATAGATTCCTAGTAATCAAAATAAGCTATCATAATCTGGCATAAAAAACATTTTAATATTTTTTGCTCAAAATACACTTTCAACTGGGTAGTATCCCCATAACTAAAATTGCGTAACATTATGTAATTTTTACTAAATACAAATGAACACATTTTAAATGTTTTAAATAGAGTATACAGTGATATTCATCGTCACATAAACAGTAGTCACACATAATTAAATATAACATCATAAATAATAAGCCAAACATTTCTCATTTCGATATATGACAACGTCTATTGCAATATGGATGGATACGATACCTATTCACCAGAACGTATTTACAAGATTGTGTTCATTTAACGCAAAATACATTACGTTTTGCAATGTTATTATAACCGACAATTATTCCAGCCCACGTTAATCCGTTACTGTAATATCGCTCACGCGACTTGCTTGCCGTTAACTTTTGTCATTCAGCTTTCGTCTAAAGACTAAACTCCATTGTGCAATGCAGTTCATTCTGCTACTGTTCTAGCTTGCCTCCAGCATATCTTACAACATCTCAAATGGCATAAGATTGTAATTGGACTCTAAGTACGTCAGGTACTAACCTTCTTGCGAACTTATTTCTCGGCGCGTTTTACCGAAAATATGCGTCGCTTCGACGGCGGAGGACCGTGAACTAATATCGTCGGCACTGCACCAGACCTCAGAAATCGACGTTGGCGACATTTTGTCGGATCTTGTCCCATTAAATGATGATATACATCTACTTCAAAGCACGTATCTTCAAAATGAGCTGAACAAATTGTGTTGTATTTCGAGGGCTTCCAAGACAGTTCCAACCAGCCCGTCCGCAGTTATGAATCCACTGTTTCACTTCTGGTTGATTCAAAGGGAAACAAAAAAACACCGCTCATTATCATTCGCTGTACTATTGTTACAACAGCACAGCACAATATGGCGTATTGCAAGTCACGTTTTCATTGCAAGCCGAACTTATACTAATATAACGAACCGCAAGCCATGAAGAGTACTGACAACTGAATCAACTACTCGAACACAAGACAGTGTGACGTACACCGAAACAATAATGCTGCTCGTTTATTGGTTGCTTTCGGCCAATTCAACGCAGCATCAGAATGATTTCAGTTGTCATGTCAGCGCAGATTTCGTTAGAATTTTCCAGTTTAAGACTACATTCTGAGTAAACCACTGAACTGAAAATTTTGATTGTAGATGCAAATGGATAGTTTGTGTTAACCATTTTAGGTGCTTAACACCAAAACGTTGCTTTTTTGGTTTCCTTTAAACGGTGTTTATGCCAGATTATTTATATGGATGACTGCTGATTATAGCACTTTTTTCTCAGCGCCACATAGTGTTATAACTTCCGTTTAAATGCCTTATGTATAATTAATTTTATTAACCGATAAGGTATAATTAGAGAATAAATTGTATATAAGACAATAGACAATTTAAAGAAATCACACTTTGGCCAAATATCATTTACGCTCAATTAAATTCGTAGATACGTCGACTGAGATCTGGCCAGTGAGGCAGGGCGTTGAGTAAGATCTTCATTGACAACAATCGTGTTAAGCGTCTTTCTTCCGCGCCACATATTATTATGACTTCCATTTAAAAGCCATATTTGTAATTACTTATATTAATCGATGATATATAATAAAAAAACAAATAGTGTATCAGACAATAGACAACTTAAAGAAATCACAATTTGGCAAAGCAAGTGTCATGCTTTTCAAAGTCGCATACCATTTACGTATATCAATTAAATTCGTCGATATCCGCCCGAGAGCATACCTCCTTGACAAGAGTTTGATAATGTCTTAACCAGCACTTTCCCGCTGTAGGTCCGGCAGTCTTAGACCTTCTTGTTTCTCTTTAGTTGTCTACTTAATCTGGCTAACGCTGCACAGCTTTGGGTGATCTTCACAGTCAAAGATCGTGTTGTTGTCGTCCCGCAGTCTGCGACGTTGACGGATGACCGCGTCGCGCATATTTTCATTATTGAAGCGAACAATAACCACGCGGCACCGATCCGCTCCTGTCGCTGTCTTTCTGCTGCCTACCCTCTGGCTTCGCGCAGTGTCCTTAGTTGTGATCGGGGTGTCACTGCCACATTGTGAGTCATCCCCCTCTCCGTCATGTGGTCCAGGAATACCATGGAACCTTAAATTCCCTCTTCGCGAATACTGTTCAACATTATCACAATGGAACTCCAAATCATAAATTCTTTCCAGGGTAACAATTCGTCGTCGTTTCACAGTTCAACGAAGCGCATTGCGTCGGTGTCCGGCACCTCGCTCATCCTATCGCTGGCGGAATGCGTGTTGTAGACATAGTTCAAAAGTTGATGTCTCTCCCACGAGAAACACGCCACGCTAAGCAGCGGCAGCCGTCTTGAATCCCCAATAGGATATCAACAGTCAATTATCTAAGGTAGGAGAAAACCATCTTGACCAAAACGTAGCACATCAAAACACGTAAGTAACTATGAAAAATAACTATCATTGTGTTTCTTAAGGCATCGCCAATTGGTAGATCATAGGACAAAGGTCAAAGGAAGCGGATGAACATAACAAGAGGCGAGTGGACTTCAGTGCCTCGAGGTAAATGCATTTACAGTCCCCCAATGTTAGGGTCAGTGTATAATGTATATTATGTATGTGTGTGTGTACGTGCGTGTGTGCGTGTTTACAAGCGCGTGTGCGTCCTTGCGTGCGTGGGTGAGTGTATGTTGTGTTGCGTGTGTATAGAACACAACACTGATAATAACAATACAACACAGTGAAAACTTAAGTCATTAGGTATTTCCATAACATTATTTTATTCAAAATATGTACACATTACTAAATGCGTAAATAACATATTATCATATTAATTCAAATCGCTAAAGTTATTCATTATTAATAATAGTATTAAAGAATGCATAATATATATATATATATATATTAGTTTTATTATTTTGTTCTCTTTATATTTCTTTGCAAGCCCTAATGCACTCTTTAAGCTTATCAAGGCATGCTTTCGCGGCGTCCTCGGGGCTCATGTTTTTTAAGTAGGGACACTTGTCGATGCTTGTGAAGCAGTCTACCCAATCTCTCCTACACCTAGCGATACAGGCCTCGACATCCGTGCTTCGCCTTGACCGCATCGTAGTTCCACCGATGACCAATATGCAAGTGGCGACGACGCATATGATCTGTAGTGGATTAGACCGAATGATAATGAATATGTTGGCGACTAACAGGTATATTTGTTTAGTCAATCGTTTACAATAAATAACTAAATAACTTAATAACTAAGTAAATAAATGACTGATAGCAACTGACCAACTGTCCGACCGAACAACGGAACAACCAAATAACCGAATAACTAAATAACTAAATTACTACATAAATAAATAAATATAAAGTTACGACGACGACGACGACGACGTCAAAAAGAACGACGACGAAGACAAAGACAATTATTACGACACTAGGTTGCCGATAGATTCACCTACCCAGAGTGTGGTGCTCGGCATTCTGATTCGCCAGTTACTCAGCCGTACTGCACATCTGAATATAACGTATGTTATGATAAGTAGCGATTTATAATTTCGTTGTATATCCGAACACTGTTTAAGTCCTTAAGCCTTTGTATGTTTAAATTTAAATGTTGCCTGGCCGTATTAATGTTGATAGTATCAGCCAATACTATCCGCTTGGCATAGATGTTGTGAGAGTATGTTTATAAAACTAAAAATGGGCAACATTGTCCATCAAGAGCATAGTCCAGGAAGGACACTGTCAGTTGTATAAAAGGCAACATTTTTTTTAAACGATTTTATTTACTTAGACGAGAAACTCTTAAAAGGCAAACAGCAAGTGTTTTTTTAAATTTCTATATAAAAAGGCAAATATCTGGGGGACAAGGTTCCATAAAGTCTCACAACAAATAATATATTTGGTAGCAAATACACTATAAACAATTGCCTATCATTCTACAATACCCAAACTCTTGTAGTACTAGGCCTATGTATTTTCTCGCAAATTACCGTATATCATACATGCATACATACATAAATACATGCATGTATGCATACATGCATACATGCATACATGCATACATGCATACATGCATACATACATACATACATACATACATACATACATACACACACGCACACACATACATATACACACACACACACACACACACTCATACATACTAGTCTAGTCAGAAGAGGGGGGTATCGTGCACCCCCCGGAAATCAACTTCTAATCGGCATCTCTAGATCGAGAAAAAAAACGCGTAGAAAACGATGATCTATATTAAAAAGTCGTCCGGATGTCCCACGTAATTTTTTAAAATGCAAATCAGTGTCGACATTACCGAAAAAAATCGAAAACTCTATGTTTCACTATATATATCAGCCACAATTGCAGATAACTGAACAAATAAGGTGTGTAGACAAATGCTTTGAGGGTAAAAGATCATATTAAAACTATTCTTGAAGTGACCGTGTCCGTGGCATACAAGTATCCAAATTCGTGCCGCCATTACCGAAAAAAATCGATTAAAAAAATTATGTATTGCAGATAAGTTGAGAGAGGGTTTTTGAGGGCGATAATTAAAAAAATGGTGTTATTTTAATGTTTTGTATTAGTCTTAATATTAATGTTGACTTCTATTTCCCATTCCAGGTAAACAGTGGTGATAGAAGTGGACATTAAGCCATCATGCCCAAAAGAAAAAGTGACCTGAGCGCAGACCCTGCAGCCCCCAAACACTCGCTGCATACATGCATCCTTCATGTGCTATCCATGTCTTATCACGGTCGTTTTACACCCCTCAGTGAAATCGAAAGACCTGCAAGTTCACAATAATACCCTCGACGTTCGACGTAATCGCCCCCTAGCGAGTATAAAATAATTAGCTCGAGATGGACGTGCTCCGATCAGAAGCGCCTACATAGCGCAGAGCCAGGTAGCTTCTTCGACCCTATATCAAGAAGAACAAATTCAAGACCATGGAGACTTACAACAAGAAGGTCACCCTCACATCCTCACAGGGAAAGGTAATCAGGCGTTCCAATACCCGAGGGCTATTGCATTTGTTTAATGTTGTATTCTTAAATGGTAGGCTTTATTTATATATTTTTAATATGAGCTTGTATTTTTTAATGTTACGCGCTGCATCAACATGTTACCCATTTATCAATCCAGGTCATCCAGTACCAGGAGTAAAGCAACCTCGCGTTCCTGCTCCTCGTCAAGATGAACCATTGGACTTGGAAGAACACATGAATTACTGCCTGATGCCTGTGTCCCACAGCCTTGGGACACCAGATGGCTTTTCCTCCAAGACCAACAAAGCCACCATTCTGCACTACCTTCTGGAAGACGTCACCCCAGAAGATCTGCCATACCCCAAGGACGCCCTGTTCATCCAGGACGGCATGGCGCTGCTCTATATCCTTGCCAACCTCCCCCCGACCTGTGGTGAGATGTGCCTACAGGTGTTCGATCAGATGGTGGCCAAGAAGCACTTCTTGTTCTCGACTGACAGTTATCATCCGGAATCTATCAAAGCTCAGGAGAGGTTGAGGCGCGGCAGCTCAGAGAAGATCATTCTGGCTGGACCAGCGACCAGGAAGCCATACGACTTCAAGATGTTCCTTGCAAATGACAACAACAAGAAGCAGCTGTGTCAGCTCCTGCTGCGAGTATGGAGTGGTCAACAGGCAGCTTCAAGGCTGGACAGAACCGAGATGGCAGTGCTGATCGTAGAGGGAGAGCCCATCAACTCGTCTAATCGAACAGCGATGTGAGTTTAAAGCCCATAGTATTATTAATATTGTTATTATCACACACACACACACACACACACACACACACACACACACACACACACACACACACACACACACACACACACACACACACACACACACACACATATATATATATATATATATATATAGATGGAGGTACAGTACCACCCTCGTATCAGTCTCTTCCTGGTTGTTGTAGATTGTGGGGGGCTCACCCACCTCGAACTGAAACACAAAGGGGCATTGGAATTTGAAATTTGAGAAAATTGAAAGAGTGAAATCGGCGCCGATTTCACTCTTAAAATGTTCTCAAATTTCAAATTCCAATGCCCCTTTGTGTTTCAGTTCGAGGTACGTGAGCTCCTCACAATCTACAGGAACCAGGAAGAGACTGATACGACGGTGGTACTGTACCTCCATCACGCCGCCGCCCTCGGATACAAGAACGCTGTGGTCAGAACCCCTGACACAGATATCTTCGTGATTCTTCTCTATCACGCTCACGCCATTTACCTTTCATGATTGTCATACACTGAGCTATACTAGGACGTTCTTTAACTGCTCACCAATTAAACTTATGTAGGCGAATTTGAAGGAAATCAGTGCAGCCGTCCGCGTCAATGAAGATGTGTCATACTATAAAACGCGACTTAAACAGTAGTTTCTTCAATATATTACTTCAAAGTTAACTTTGTGATTTATTAATTTCAAAGAAACTAAACATTCTAGCTGTAACTGAGACCTGGCTCAGACCACATGATACACATGCATGCATTGCTGACGTTTCCCCTTCTGATTACACCTTTCACCATCGACCACGTTTAGTCGGCCGTGGAGGTGGTGTTGGCTTTTTTTTATATCACAGCAGTGCAAAGTTAAATTACATTCTAACCCTGAATACTCTAGTTTTGAGTCCATCTGTGCTGAAATTTAATATTCTTCTTTCTCTGCACACTTTGTTTGTATCTATCGCCCTCCGGCCAATTTCTTTGAAGACTTTCAGGATATGTTGGAAAATCTGGCAGTTATTCATTCAGAATTTTACATTCTTGGTGATTTTAATCTACATTTGGATATACCTTCTTCAGCTACAACTACGTTTGATGATATTATGGCATCATTTGATTTGAAACAACATGTTACCTTTTCGACACATATACATGGCCATTGGCTTGATCTCTTGATAACCCGTTCAACTTGTAATAATATCCAAGCACCTACAGTTTCAGATGGGTTATCAGACCACCATACTGTCATTGCCAATATTAATTATTCTATAGCCCCTTTACAATCGAAACACAATGTGTCTTACAGAGCCATTCATAGGATTGACATTACAGCTTTAATGGCTGATATCCTTATATCTGACCTTATCACAGATCCAAAAAACATCTATCTGACTTATATAAACAGTACTGTCAAATACTCAATGCACTACTTGACAAACATGCACCTATAAAATCCAAATGGGTGTCATAAAGGCCACCGGCTCCATGGGTGACTTCCGAAATTATGCTATCTAAAAGGCGTCGTCGTTATTTAGAGCGTGTATGGCGCAAATCACGCTTGCCATTAGATAGATCGCGCTATTCTAAGCAATGTCACCTCTGTAACAGACAAATGGCTAAAGCTAAATCTGATTATTTTACAGATATGGTCATAAATAAGTATGATAATCCGCATCAGTTATGGAACTGCATCAATGACATTCTACACAGACGGCCTACTCCATCGCTACCTGATCATGTGTCAATTAAGTCTCTATGTGATTCGTTATCTAGTCACTTCAAGAATAAAATCAGTATTATTCGTTCTGCTTTCCCACGTCATAATATAAGTAATGTCAGTGTGGACATTCCACAAGTAAATTCTCAACTTGTATCATTTGAACCTGCAACAGTTGATGAAGTTAGGAAAATAAGTATGTCCTCCCCAAATAAATCTTGTGCACTTGATCCATTTCCAACAATACTGCTAAAAGCATGTCTCGATACACTAACTGGACCAATAACAAATATTATAAATGCATCACTTTGCTCTGGTTGTTTTCCTGATGAATTTAAATACGCCCATGTCACACCACTTCTTAAGAAGTCATCTCTGCCTAAGCAAGACCTAAACAGTTATAGACCTATTTCTAATCTCAGCTTCATTTCCAAAATACTAGAAAAGGTTGTAGCAAGTCGTCTAAGGTCTCACATTAGCACAAATGTCTTAACTAATGTGTCACAATCAGCATATAGGCAGTTTCATTCAACAGAGACTGCCCTCTTAGAGGTTCATAATGACATTAACTTGAACATTAATAATGGTAAAGTGACTGCACTTACCTTACTAGATCTCTCTGCCGCGTTTGACACGATTAATCACAGCATTCTCATTGAACGCCTATTAAAGTGGTACGGCATATCTGGCACAGCTCTAAGCTGGTTTTCTTCGTATCTAACTGATAGTTACCAAACTATAAAGATTTGGAACTGCTTTTCAGCTGCACTACCAGTTTTATTTGGTGTTCCCCAGGGTTCTGTTCTTGGGCCTTTGCTTTTTACTCTTTACACCACGCCACTAAGCTCTGTTATACAAACACATAATTTAGATCATCATCTTTATGCTGATGATACTCAGATCTACATTTCGTTGGTTACCCCGGATACAAATCGCTCACTTAACCAACTTAGTGATTGCCTTCAAGATATCTTCCATTGGATGACTGACAGCAAGTTAAAATTAAATGCAAATAAAACTGAATTGATCATTATTGGTACTCCAATGCAGCGTTGTAAACTGGGTGGTTTTTTCCCTACGCGTATTTTGAATCAGTATATCACGCCAGCAACCTCGGTGCGGAATCTAGGAGTGATCTTTGATAGCAACTTCAATTTCCGACAACATATATCTCAAACATGTCGCTGCTGTTTTTATCATATTCGTGATCTTCGCCGTATTCGCCGGTATATGTCATTTTCTGTTGCTAAGACTATTGCAACAGCGCTTGTTAGCAGCAGACTTGACTATTGCAATTCCCTCCTTAATAATATCGCTAGCAAGGATATCACAAAACTTCAGCGTGTCCAAAATTGTCTAACAAGAGTAGTCACAAGATCTCCTCGTTTTTCTCGCTCTGTGCCACTTTTGAAGTCTTTGCATTGGCTTCCTGTACGATATCGTATACTATTTAAGATCTGTACCATTACATACCAGGCACTGTCCAATAAGCAACCATCTTATTTGCATTTATTGCTTACTCCTGTAAGAAAATCTATCCAGCTTCGATCATCTAGTTCTGACCTACTTTTTATTCCTAGAGTCAACACTAACATTGGAGCTAGGGCTTTTTTCTGTTGCTGCACCAACTCTTTGGAATATGCTTCCTCTTAGTGTTAGATCAGTTGAAAATATTTCAAAATTCCGTTGTCATTTAAAAACATATCTTTACAACCTTGCTTATCCACCGTAGCTCCCTAGCCGTCAAACCCATCTGTTGACAACTGGAAAACTACTTATGGATTTTGAGATTGACCAACCCTTTTGTTCTGATGCGCCTCTGAGCTTGGTTTCCAAGGATTTAGGCGCAATAGAAGTTATCTTATTATTATTATTATTATAAAGTAGCGACCACTAGAAGGTCTGCACACATCGGTGAAGTCTTATATAAACACTCTCTCTAACTGCACTCTGCATTCCTGTGCTATATTAATTAAATACATACACTACATAATAACAAAAGTAATAATGTTTAATATATTTTAAGGTAGATATTATAAAATATTTTTTTTTTTTTTTTATCAACTTGTATTCTAAACTCAATGCATTGGTGACGTAAAACGCAATCCCGAATAGGGTTACAGAAGCCACATCTTCAAGCCCACTTGTTTCTACTTAAGTAGTATCTATGCGAAGGTCACATAACGTTAATGCTCCCAGGTAATATGACAAATATATATTTTTTTTACATTTACATATTACCATAACTACGCAATGGCTCTAAATACCACGCGGTAGGGTTATCACGAGGTGCATGTTACATTTGCTAGTACATATCTAAGTGTTCCAGTTACACTCAACGTTGTGGTGCAAATTTGAAAACATACTATTCTTACCTTACGTTTGTTCCTATGTACGATATGCAAGAACCTTGATTAAATATGACGTGTAGGTTTTCATAAAATTGATTCAGTGTTATTCTTTCTCGGACATTTACTAGCCATAATCAGCGTTCGAAGTTACTGCCGACCCGGAGACCGTTAAATATTTCGCCGCAAGATCAGCAGATTATTTAAAATAAAATAATAGAGCACTTGTCAAGTATCCGGGCCAACCTCGATTTCGTCATTATAACTGCATGTTTGCCTAAATTTGATACCTCAGTGGTTTCGATCTATTATTCAACATCATCACTGCCATATTTATATTACGAAAATATTGCGCCTTAGCCCACTTTTAAGGTCCAAAGAGCGACCCGGTTGCGAATTATTTTTTCCCAAACAGTATCTACATCGCCGCGCCCACTTTGATCCACTTTTCACCGTAGCTGTCAATCATCCGTTTAGGATATAATTGCACATACGTTGTAACAGACCTGCAGTGGCTAATTTAGTTAATTACTATTATTATTAGTTATCAGAGAAAGACTGGAACAGAAAAACCAGAGTCATGTTATATAAAAGCATTATATAAAAGAATGCTGCACAAGGCAAGCATATGGTTGCCGTCACTGTGGGCGCGTTTCTAAAGCAACAAGGTTTGAACGATTTGTTTATTTTCGCGTCTGTAGGCGTAGTTCTTGGTGTCTACCGGAACAGAATGTAGTTGACAGTTAAGAGTCATGACTGGAATTTGGGGCAGACATTGGCCTGACCTTAGATTTCACTTCGTGACCATGTCCTGGTTTTAAGATCGAACCGGAAAGATTAAATTATGCAAATAAATGCAGACCCCCGCAGAACCCCTCACGTGAGTGAGCACCCTCATCCCCATAGTATGACAGCATTAAAAACACGCATGCGTAGAGCCATAATTCTACAAATGTCATACTATGCGTTTCGATACCTTACGGTTTAAAGACAATTCCCGGATTTGGCTTGAGGCCAAGCCAGTATGTTTAAAAGGGAACTATTTTTGGAATTGGGAGGGCGGCAATGAACACACACGAAGAGACACGTTGACGCTCTCTACGGGAAACTAGGAAAATGTTCCCACATTTTCGACTTATCAAAATTTCGGCAAATATAAACCACGGTGGTTTATATATTGCTTCATCGTTCGATCTTCAAAAATCACGGACACTTTAAATATAAAATAGAGTTGTACTGTCGGCGCACAACAATGTGCAAACGTTGTATGGACATTGTTGTCTGAAGTTTCCACTGATGAATAAAACATATATATTCGTGACGAACCTGGAACGCTTGTTTGTTCAATTCCATTGACAAGCGAATACACCCTTAGCCGTGAGGGGACAATGCATCACTACAGCACGATGTTGTACACGGCTTGGCGAGCGACATACCCGAGGTAAGGCTCCGGTCTTCTGAAGCCATTGCGCACCGCCCAATTGAAGGAAGGAAGGAAGGAAGACGGAGGGGACAGGACAACCTTACAACTGGCAAGCGCGCCAGGATCAGTATGAACAACAACAAAACGACGACGCAGTCTTACAACTGACGAGTCAACTCGAGATCGACAACAGTCGCCGGAGCGTGCCACGCATTCCGACGGCGATGTTAAACACTACATCGACTTCATTCTTAAAGGTGGTCTTTCTGGACCAGCTTCCCCATATCGGGCCAAACGATAACCGCAGCTATGCTGAACTAAGTAGGTGTATGTTGTGGTTATCCGGGACGTTAGGGAGGTTGGAAGGGAATGACCGAACCATTACGTACATTGACGAACGGCACCGGAACGACCAGCGAGAGAAAACGGAGAGTGGCCGAGATGCGAGGAAATCGACGGCGCGTGCCGCCAACGAGACAAGATCGCGGGGAGACAGTGGACAGTCGGCAGCGAAGGCGAAACAGCTGGACGATCGCGTGAAATCGAAACCAAACAATGAAGATCCGCGAGAAGTCGGGGACAGTGTCAACACCGACGGCGACCGTGACGCGTGCCACAAGGTAGGCTAATCTAAGCGACACTGAGCGACACTCAACAGTCCAGGGACGATGTCGAAACAACACGTAGCCTACACGACGGGGATCAAGATGAAAAACGACTTGATAATTGACATTAGAGTGTGTTTTAAAGGAATCATTTAGAAAGGAAAAAGGTACGTGAGCACTGTATTAAATTTCGACTGAATTGTTTAAAATTGTTTTGCAGAGAGACACATAGTGTCAACGAAAGGAGAAGTAGAAGGAAATTATCAAAAGGGTTTAAATTTTAAAAGTTACTTTCCAATAGCAACAGAACACCAGCGGATGGTATTTGCTTAAATACAATTTAACTAGATGTGACAGGGAGTGTTACAACAATGAACGGGTTGCATTACTGAGTTACGCTATCTCAGAGAAATTTAGATTTAGCACAGGGTTTGTGTCAGTTTAAATTGACTAGACAATGTCAAAGTATTGACTAAAAATGTTAGGTGTAAACAGTGAGAAATTTATTGAAATTTGTATTGACCAGCTGTGACTAAAACAAATGTTAAGACTTACAACAATATTCGTTTGCTGCGGGCCGCCAGCGAAATAGAACAATCTTGGTGTCTTCTGAAGCTTTGAAAATGATCTAAGTTTACTGAAATTGTGGTAGATTATAAAGTAGCGGAATACGTGAATCAAACAGGAAGCAAGCTGTGAGCACGTATCTCCAGGAATTTGGTTATGCCAAATTTTCCGCAGCTACCTAAACGTGACAAATTCAGTTAACTTTTTCGGCTGGTTGTTTTCATTGCTGAAGGATTTCTAAAAACAAGAAATCGGTACAAGATTAATCCGAATTTTATGAAATAGAATAAAGATATTACGTTGAGCTGAGAAATGTTTACATATTATATTTGGCCAATATTCGAACACGGAAATTTACTGAAGTCAGAATTATAGATTCATCTGATTGAAAGAGTTTAGCGCCAACCTAACGGTGGTTGTCGAGTTTTATTGTAGAAGAAAACAATATGATATTAGCGTGAGGACGAGCGGATGTCCAGGAAAGAGTTAATAGATGGAATGTGAAATTAGAGTTACGAGGAGTCTCGAACTTTGTGGTGCATCCAATTTATTAAGTTACGAAAATGTTATTGCGTAATAACGCGACGTAAAACGTAGAAGGTCTATGTTTTGTGGTCAGATATTGTCTAAACGTGATCAATGGGTCACATATTGAAACGGTTTTAGTAGAGGGTAACTAAGACCACATTGATGACAAATGTGATTAGAATGATTGCACGGTCACGTATATAAATGCGGTAGTCTAAAGACACCGAAAGAGTTTCTGTTAATGGATAGGCATCCAACGAGGAAGATAAAGAAGTTAAAAGAGAGTAACACGGTTACTCAAACGGTTTTAGTAGAGGGTAGCTAATACCACATTAATGATTGTTGTACTGGCAGGTGATTATGCTAGAAAGGATATACGATTTAACGAGCCGCGATTCTTGGCTGACGGACTGTTGGTGACAGGAACCGATGACACACGTAACCACGTCGCAACATGGGTGGTATTAATAACCATTACGGCCCCATCCGAGATATCAGCACTACGACAGAAACTTGAACAATTCAAAACCGCCATTCTTAGGCTGAGGGCAGTCCGAGAATTCAATAATCAATCGATGGAAAGCTGGAGTGATCGACTAGCTGAAATCAAACAAGCGATGTACGTCCCGCAATCAACAGGACGACAACGACGTGGACTACTGAACATTTTTGGACAGATTTCTAAAACACTTTTTGGTGTTGCGACAGACGATGATGTGTTAGAATGTAAACGACAGATAAGGCAAGTCGGCAGATTGAACCAGAGAATCGTGCACTCAGTAAGTAAAATGCTTTCTGTGATAAATCAAACACATGTACAGCAAGTCGAGGACCGTAAACATATCCTCGCGATAGAACGCTATGTAGGTGAAATGTCACATGAAATACGATTCATTGAATCGCAATTGAGTCAACAGGACAACCTGTTGCAGGTGCTTGACGCGCAGATAAAGATTGACCAGGTTCTAAGTGCGATGGAATCGGCACACGATAACTGGCTCCGACAAGTTGATAAGTTTAACAGACAAGTCGCTTCTCTAGAGTTAGGATTTTTAACCGAAGAATTAATAAGCAGGCAAGAAATAGTGAGAATTCTAACAGCCGGCAGACGTGCTGGTTATGAATCGCCGAGTGCACCTTGGTACTATGAGAACGTTCGCGTGTCCCCAATCACCAGAACGGAACACCAGTTGATATTTCGTATTAAACTCCCATTAACGGACGCTATAGTGTATAAGCGATATTGTCTCACAAGTTGGCCAATTCCGGGGAAAACACACAACTTTACTGTCCAGCTAAAAGTAGCCTCTGATATAGCAATCAATCCATTAACAGGCGGAATGTTCGAACCGACCGCTTGCCAAGGCAAAAAGCCAATGGTGTGTAGAGCTGGAGCAATATATGACAGGACTCGTTTTAAGTGCCCTAGGGGAATTCTTACCGGTGAGGTTGCTCTACGAAATAAATGTAAAGTAACGATAAGAGCACAGATAGACACAGACACGACGGTGACAGAACTATTCCCTGGAACATTTGTGATCGTGACATATGGCGAACATGTCTCACTCCTTTGTACTAATGAACCAGAACTAAGACTAACATTGACAAGTGGTGCATACGCATTAAGATTAGAACGAGGCTGCCATTTAAAGGCCCCCGGCTGGACAATAACAAGTATTGCCCGACTCAGCTCCAAAGTTTTGGTTGATTTCTCAGTCATTTCGATTCCCCCAATGTCGCTTCTTCAAATACTTCCCCGCGACAAAATTAAACGCCATTTTGATAATCCTGTGTGGGAGTCTGTGAGAGAAATTAAGAATATCGCACTGGACAAGCTAGCGATTAGTTCCAGTGATGACACGCAAATTTGGGGTAGTTACCCCGGGCACATTTCTTGGACTGCATTAATCGGTTTAATTGGTGTGGTGGTTGCGCTAATGAGTATCCTATTAGTAATGTATCGTAAACGGATAATTACTATTCCAACCTGGGCTATAAGACGCTCAGAGGAATCAGCGGGTAGCTTGGAGGATATCTCCAGGAGAGATGTGGGCGTATCCCCACCTAATCTACCCGAAGCGTGGCAACCGGATAGCAGTGATCGAACTGGTCACTAAGTTGACAGTTGTGTAGTGTAGATGCTCTGCCATAAACATGACAGCTGACCGAAAGCGGTTCAACCTGTCATTCACAGGGCGGAATGCTGTTAGATTAGCATGATGATAGTATATTGATGCTTAGCGACAATGATCGCAGAATAATACCTGCCGCATAATGGTGTATTATATAATGCATGTTTTGAGGTTATGTTGTGTAATGACATCCTTTATGAATGTCACACTATTGGCCATTATTCATTTAAGCAACAGGGGGTGTTTTCAATAAACATTTATTCTTGCATTAAAAGCATGGCTTGCGCACTATAGGTGAAAACAACTGGTTGATTGTACCTGTTATTTGGCAAAGGTATTGAAATGTTATACACCACTTGAGTATTATAGATTGGTTATTATGTTAACACCGAGTCGTATTAAAACTACTAAGCATGTTTTATTACCTTGATTGCCATTATTATGTGCATGTTGCGAATATCGGCGCGTATAAGACCGATAACACTTGAATGTAATTTAGACATATATGTATTGCTTACGCTCATATGGAATACGTTCAATTTTATTGTTAGAGTTGGAAGACATCTTTTATGGATGCCATTTAGATAACCTCAAGGCGAGCTGTGGGAGCCAGAGGTTAGTAAGATATGTATGCGCATGTTTTGCAAATTAGCCATATAACGATAGTATCCTGCAGGATCTTTTGTTATTTTATTGTGAGTTTAAAAATGTATTTTAAACTAGAAGTGTGTATGGTATGTAACAGACCTGCAGTGGCTAATTTAGTTAATTACTATTATTATTAGTTATCAGAGAAAGACTGGAACAGAAAAACCAGAGTCATGTTATATAAAAGCATTATATAAAAGAATGCTGCACAAGGCAAGCATATGGTTGCCGTCACTGTGGGCGCGTTTCTAAAGCAACAAGGTTTGAACGATTTGTTTATTTTCGCGTCTGTAGGCGTAGTTCTTGGTGTCTACCGGAACAGAATGTAGTTGACAGTTAAGAGTCATGACTGGAATTTGGGGCAGACATTGGCCTGACCTTAGATTTCACTTCGTGACCATGTCCTGGTTTTAAGATCGAACCGGAAAGATTAAATTATGCAAATAAATGCAGACCCCCGCAGAACCCCTCACGTGAGTGAGCACCCTCATCCCCATAGTATGACAGCATTAAAAACACGCATGCGTAGAGCCATAATTCTACAAATGTCATACTATGCGTTTCGATACCTTACGGTTTAAAGACAATTCCCGGATTTGGCTTGAGGCCAAGCCAGTATGTTTAAAAGGGAACTATTTTTGGAATTGGGAGGGCGGCAATGAACACACACGAAGAGACACGTTGACGCTCTCTACGGGAAACTAGGAAAATGTTCCC
Source organism: Escarpia spicata (assembly GCA_963995525.1). Classification (NCBI taxonomy): domain Eukaryota; kingdom Metazoa; phylum Annelida; class Polychaeta; order Sabellida; family Siboglinidae; genus Escarpia; species Escarpia spicata. The sequence goes on from OZ023209.1 coordinate 49,855,641, forward strand.
ACATTTTCGACTTATCAAAATTTCGGCAAATATAAACCACGGTGGTTTATATATTGCTTCATCGTTCGATCTTCAAAAATCACGGACACTTTAAATATAAAATAGAGTTGTACTGTCGGCGCACAACAATGTGCAAACGTTGTATGGACATTGTTGTCTGAAGTTTCCACTGATGAATAAAACATATATATTCGTGACGAACCTGGAACGCTTGTTTGTTCAATTCCATTGACAAGCGAATACACCCTTAGCCGTGAGGGGACAATGCATCACTACAGCACGATGTTGTACACGGCTTGGCGAGCGACATACCCGAGGTAAGGCTCCGGTCTTCTGAAGCCATTGCGCACCGCCCAATTGAAGGAAGGAAGGAAGGAAGACGGAGGGGACAGGACAACCTTACAACGTGACGGATACCGCGTGACGCTATCAAATCGGCTGTTTTGCTGTTGTTACCATCCTCGCAAGCCAGGGCTGTTTGTCATGCAAAACTATCCCTGGCAGAACTCCTACGCGAAGTGCGGAAGTTAGCTGAGTTAAACTGGTAATTGACTTCGCCAGTCGTGACTGCCTCACCCGTGAAAACAGCTCAAATACCCGCCCCAATTTGAAGACAGATAAACAACTTCAGGGAATCCCAATATATAATGCCCCATTCGCCCATTAGCACGAGCAGCTGAGCAGTATTGTGTATTCGAATAATTGCTTCTACTTCCTAAACATTGCATGTAACACGAGCCACGGTTGGTTGAAATGAGTTTTATTACGACCACCTGACCTGCCGCAACCACTGATATAGTGAGCGATTTCATAGGCTGAACTTAAATTCAGAGTTTCGCAAAGCGTGTTTTGAACAACACTTAACACAAATTTAATCACAAACAAAATTCCCACTCAGTCTTTCAATGGAATTTACTTTGTATGCTAAACAATTCATCATCTGAAACTACGACGATAAATGTAAAATCCCAAATTGCTACACATGCCAAAATACTAAAAACTAAATAAGGGAAATCAATTTTCGAATATACCTTAAACTTTTATATATCTGTTTTTAATAAATTATATTAAAGTTAACGTTTGTATATTATTTGACAGTTATGCGCATCCTGTGTAAACATATAAATATCAGTATATTATCATTATTTTAATTTGGTTTTATTTGTGATGATTCGAAATTAATATTGAGCACATGATGTGATGCTATTATATATATATATATATATATATATATATATATAGCTAGCATTGCCATGTCTTAACGAGAGCCTCCTTGACATGTTTATATATATATATATATATATATATATATATATATATATATATATTATGTATATTTATTATGTTTATTTATGTTTTATTTTCAATTTGAGAAACTTCTTCACATACAATGTATACATTGTGAAAATAAAATACGTATGTCTGTCTGTCTGAAGAAGTTCGTGGTTGGTTGGAAAGAGGACTGGTACTAGTACTGATCCCTTTGGAAGTCCAGATGTAACATCTCTTGTGTCCGTCAGGAATCAATTTACTGAGGCTCTCTGTTTACGGGTGGACAAAAATGATTTGATCCAGTTTTTTGTGTTTCCAGTTATTTCGTACGAGTTTAGAGTTCGACTGGTTGGGTACCTTTATTATGGTTTAAATGTTTCAGATGCTTAATTACTCCAGCTATCTCGATTACAAGAGTGGGCATATGAGGGTAAGTGAAAGGTGCTTGTTGGGGAATAGGGTAGATTTATTGAGTGAACATAGAACTAAACTGGTTATTGAGATCATTTGCTTTGTCACGATTGTTGATGATTGGTTGTTCGATTACTTGTAGTGTACGAATACCAATGTTTTATCGTTTGTTTGCCTTGAGGAATGACATAAGTTGTTTGGGGTTTGTTTCTAGACTGTCTCCAAGGTGGCTGTTTGTTTAGCCGGTGTAAGATTTGGCAGCAGCCTTAGTGACTTGCCTTCTGAGATCTTTACACTTTTTCCAGTAGCTATTAAGTCCTGTTTGTTTTGCTTTTTTCATGGCTTTTGTTGCGTTTTCGTTGGAGATGTGGGTTTTTGCTTTGGTGTTGCGATTTGGGATGGTATTTTTGATCAATGTAGCAAGTTGCGTCCAAAAAAGATCCAGTTTGTGTCGATGTCTCCAGAATCTGGGTCCTCGTCAAAGTATCCTGTTGTTAATTGACTTATGCCATCTGGACGTTTGCCCCAGTCTGCTGATTTGTATTGGAACATATTGTTTGGTGGTTTCCTGTTGCGAACTGGGTTGAGGTTGACTCTGAAGGTTACGGCTTCATGGTCACTCATGCCAGGGGTGGTATGGGTAATTGTAATTATGGATGGATTTGAGGTGAGTATTAGATCAAAAATATTGCCAGAATCGACTCGTGTGGGGTCGTTCACCATGTTTTGAAGTCCACATTGAGTCATTATTGCGAGACGTTTGCTATTCCTGTGGTTTGTTGGTTGCCCCAGTTGATACCAGGAAGGTTAAAGTTTCCTGGTATGACTACGTTATGGGGAGTTTGTTGAGATCTGTACAGGGTCGTCAAAGGTTTCATGGAGAGCTTCAAGAGATTGGAGAGGGTCATTGGGAGGTCGGTAATAAGATGCAAAGTATATGGATCTGTTTCGTGCTTAGAGGATTTTTGTCCATACTATTTCACAAGCCGAATTAAGGTTTGGAAATGATTCTGCAATAATGTAATCGCGAAAGGCTATAGATACTCCACCGCCATGGACATTTCTGTCTTTTTTTGATGGCATCATAGCTTGGTGGTACACATGAGTACGCCGGATAGTTTTCATTTACGTTGGTTTCGACTAGGAATATGATGTCAGGATTGTTTGACTGGATTGTTGCCTTTGGTTGGGTTGTCTTTTCCGTGCTCTTGGCGCTGTTGGTGTTTATCAAAATATCACTAAGTGTTTTCTTGGAGCGTTCAGGTGTTGATGCATTCTGGGGATTTGGTAAAAAGACTGGGTCTGGAGTTTCGGCTGTGTTGGAATGCACTGCTTCATTACGATTATCGTTGCCACTACCTAGAGGATCAAAAGGATTAGCCGTAGGCTTGCTTGTGTCTCTCAAGAAGGAATTTGAGAAGTTAATGTTATTGCTTTTAGGGTAGGCCCATGAGCACGATGAATTAATTAATCTTTTATATTCGTTGTCGTTTATTTTAAAGCTTTGTGTATGTATCCAGTTTTGGCAGTGGTCGCATTGTATTGTATGGTGATCATTTAGGACATCCCTGTGACAGTTGCCACAGGGTGGAGGACAATTAGAACAATGTCATGATGCGTTCAAGCTTCTGTGGGTTTTATTGTAATCATGTATGGATACTCCAATAAATTTTATCTGTATTGTTCTATTGCAGTCATTACATGTTAGACTGGGTCTATTGGATTTTATTGACTTCTTCTTACTTGTGTGACATTTAGGGGGTCCTGGGTTTCCTTGGGCATGAGAGTATGCTGCATAGTAGAAGATATATATATATATATGATATATATATATATATCATATATATATATATACATATATATATCTTCTACTATGCAGCATACTCTCATGCCCAAGGAAACCCAGGACCCCCTAAATGTCACACAAGTAAGAAGTCAATATATATGATATATATATATATATATACATATGTCATGTGTGTGTGTGTGTGTGTGTGTGTGTGTGTGTGTGTGTGTGTGTGTGTGTGTGTGTGTGTGTGTGTGAGTGTGTGTTTGTGTGTGCGCGTGTGCGTGTACGTGCGTTGTTTATGTTAGTGGTGCTCGGCATTCTGATTCGTCAGTTAATCAGCCGTACAGCACAAATGAATACGACGTATGTTGTGAAAAGTCATCGTTTATATACTTTGTTGTATATCCAAACACTGTTTAAGTCCACATACAGCAGCTTTACATACATACATACATACATACATACATACATACATACATACATACACACACACACACACACACATACACACTCACACATACACACATGCATGCATGCATGCATGCATGCATGCATACATACATACATACATACTTACATACTTACATACATACATACACACATACATACTTACATACATACATACATACATACATACAAACATACATACATACATACATATACACACATACACACACACACACACACACACACACACACACACACACACACACACACACACACACACACACACACACACACACACACACACAAACACACACACATATACATACATACATCAATATCGCACTGCATTTTTATTTCATGATGGTCATACAATGAACTATACTAGGACGTGTTCTTTAACTACTCACCAATCAGCCTTCTGTAGGCGAATCTGAAGGGAAACCAGTACAGCCGTCCGCGTCAATGAAGATGTGACATAATATAAAACGAGACTTAAATAATGTTTAAGATAGTACTTCAAAATAGCGACCACTAGAAGGTTTGCACACATCGGTGAAATTTTTTGTAAACAGTCCAATTGGACTCTGTATTCTGATGCTATATTAATTACACAAACACCATAATAACACAAGTATGAAGCTTTGATATATTTGAAAGAAAATATTTCAAAATAAAAAATAGCAATTTTGTATCAACCTGTATTCTAAACTCATTTCATTGATGACGTAAAACGCAATCACTAATAGGGTTACTGAAG
>OZ023209.1:49867816-49902816 GCA_963995525.1 Escarpia spicata
CCAGAATGTGGTGATCGCCATTCTAGTTCGCCCGTCACTCAGCTGCACTCCACACCTGTTCGACATATACAGAGATGAAGCATCGTATATGTTGTTATGCATATCATTGATATATGCCACACCAACAACGTATATTCTTAATTATATTTATTTAATTGCTACAATTTTGTAAATACATTGATTAATACGTAACTAAATAATGAATGACAACACATTTAATAAAGATGATGGCAGATTATTCGCTTGCGAAGATCAGTAGGAAGATGTATGTTTGTGTCTGGGGACGGCTGCACGCCTTCTGGTGCTGTAGAGGCCTATCCTGAATTTGTAGGCTCTGGAGCAGGTTGGGCAAATGTATACTTGGCGACGGTCATCCTCAAAGTTTGATGTTGCCCTCATGGACACCGCGCGTCAGTTGGATCTGTCGGTAGCCGCTTTCTCCAGTTGTCGAGGCTGAAGATTTGTCCATTTTAGATTCTGCTTGAGCGTGTCTTTGTATCGCTTCTTAGGATGTCCTTGTCTATGGCTTCCGTGGGTCAGTTGCCTTGGCATTCTGGTTTGGTCCATACGCATGACATGGCCGGCCCATCGAAGCTGGGCTCGTAGAATCTTGGCTTCGGTGCTCCTGGTGCTGTCTCTGTCTTCCTGATTAGTGATCCTATCCTGTCAGCGTATTCGCGTTATGGAGCGAAGAGAGCGTTATGGAACTGCTCTAGCCGATTGATGTGTCTGCGGTACAAAGTCCATATTTCATAGCCATAGTGTAGAGAGGTTATAATAACAGCATCGTAAACCTTTATTATGGTGGGGAGTCGGATGTTTCTATGTTTTAGTACTTTGACACGGAGCCTCACAAAAACTTGACTGACTTTCTGGAATCTCGCTGTTATTTCTCTATCAAAGAGATCCATCATCTCCTGAGATAGTACTGCGCAGATACTTAAAGCCAATGGTGATGCATGATTGTGGAGGATCACTGCCTGGAGCTGTCTGGAAGAACACTCCTGTCTTGCTGAGGCTGATTGTAAGGCCGAACAGCGTGGATGCTTAAGAGAACTTGACGAAGCTCACCATAAAATACAGCTTTTGGCATTTTTGTGTCATCCATGCGCGAAGCATCAACACGGCTTAGATGCTTTGAAACTTTGCTTTTTCAGAACGTCATTGGTGGATACATATATAATCCTGCCAATGGATTCCCGTGATAGGGCGCAGACATCGCTGATGTAACAGTTCAAGCAGTTGTACTGACTTTCTGCAGAGGACCCACGCCTTAGCCCCATACAGAAGGGTAGTGACGACGCCACCAATACTTATAAGTATACAACTAACATAATGACAGAGTTTGCGCTGTGTATATCTGCGTATAGATATACGTATTAATGTAATGGATTTACAATACTCGACCAATGTCACTGTTTGCCTTTACAAAGCTTTTAATTGTTAGGGTATACGACTAATACGTTTTCATTTGTTTACAGTGAATACGCGTAATACATTTTCATATTCCTGAAATTCTCTTTCGAGATTATTACTGAAATACACTGCTACTTGGCTTCAGATACAGATGCAAGTTTAATGCATATTACTGTCAAATTAATATGCGTGTGTTTATTCGTTCATGAGAGCAAATACATTTGCGTAGGATCGTCTGTGAATATGTGCGTGCGTGTTTATGCAACACATTAATACACAAACTCCTACACTATTATCGATGCATTGGGTCGTGTCTTAATATCGTTTTTACATTATCGCGCATTGCATCGCAAACACGGAAAACATATGCTTTACAACCTTAATTAATTACCATGTATTATCATATAAGGCTGGGGATTAAATATATCGTTATATTTGGTACTTCATGACATTACTCACCAGTTCACCATATGTCTGTAAAACTGTTTCTCTTCGAAAAGAAAGCAGTGACGTCGATCGCCCGCTCGGATGAAGAAGCGGCAGTTCCGATAAAATGCACCTGAAAAATGTTCTGTTCACTTGATTACACCTCTAAGTACCGTAACCGCGAAGGTCATATATCTATTTCCTGCTCCCACGTCAAGTGTTGATACTTCACATAGAAACATACATTTATACATACACTATGTATATATAAATTCGCTAACTTTGGGAGAAGTATGGCAGTATCTTAACCAAGGTGCCATGATTATCTCGCCATGTTCTATGTTAATTCGCTACATTGGACTATTAGCCTCTGACATACATATTTTTCCAGACACAAAAACAGGTTGTTTTGTTTCCAGTTATTTATTCTGGCATCTGGAAAGATGGCAACAAGCGACAAAACGAACGAGTGTAAGCTAATACATTATAATCACGCTATGTAAGACACGGTGTCGCGCTTACATTTATCCGGGCGTTAAATAATATCTGGGTGACGTTTCTGCGCGTGCGCGTAACTAGGGGAATGTATTTAGCACCAGCTACGACTGTCGCGTTTTCGTATATCCGGGCGTTATGTATGTTTATATGTATATATATATATATATATATATATATATATAATTACATATATGTCTATATATATACATAAATTATAAAATGTTTCCTTCCCACAGATATAAACAATTTCTGTCGTAAATCAGTTTCCTCTCCACGCACACGTCACGTGACTTACTCTTATCCTTGGTCACAAATTTGAAACAGCAAATTTTTATTATGTATCCTAACTATAACGCTCATATTACGATAACAAACGAAACATATTTAACTACTGGATATTATTTATCACTACGTGATCTATTTGTGCCAAATATTATGGCTTACATCACCCGGATAAAATTTAACGCCCGGATAAATGTAAGCGCGACAACGGGAATGTTTGTTACGAGCAAAGTATAATGTATAACGTTGATTAGATTTTGCTCTAAACGTTCCATTTACCATTTTTGAACAATTTTTTGGGCAAATAGTGTTCTGTCCACATGCTTGGTTACATGAGCAACATTAGTAGGCCTGGTATGGCAAGAAAAGTGTTTGTGCAATTTATGGGGTTTCACTATGTGGCTAATTGACCCAGTATGGAAGAGTAAGGGAGGTGTGCAAGACATATGGAAATACTGATGAATCATACTTCTAAATCACACCATGAAGCTGTTAGAGAGAATTCTGGGTGGGAAGATTCGAAGGAAAGAATAGCAAGAATTGGGTGAAGAATAACAATGATTTAGAAAGGGCAGACTGGCGAGATATTTGCATTGAGACAGCTGGTAGAGAAGACGTTGAAGACGCAAGCGAAGAACATGGCGAAGGTCTATACCACTCCACGCTATCAATACAGATGGCGACGACAACAGTGAAATGGATGGGAGTGCCAGAAGCAGAAGCCAGGATGGTGGAAGCAATGTTTGAGAGAACAACATAAAGAGTTGTGGTTGGATATCGGATGTCGGAAGGGTTTTCAATTAACATCTGTTTGAGGCAAGGATGTGCCTTTCACCCTTTTCTGTTTATCATGGTGATGAAACTCAGCCGGAAGAACAGCACGAAGGTCAGCACGAAGGATGTTATCAGGAGGTCGATGTCTGCAGACAATCTGGTTATAATATCAGAGAATAAACAAGAACCATAGGAATTGTTGGCAGAATGGACTGCGGCGTTCAAGAATTATGGACCGACAGTTAGCTTGCAGAAGATAGAAGTGATGTGCGTTGGACTCCAAAGTGAAGAGTTTAATATCAGGTTGGATGAGAAGGATATGAATGGTAATGTGTATAACATTGCGTACCTTGGAGGACTAGTTAGGGAGGATGGTCGTGGAGAAGTAGAGGTGCAACGTCGGATAGAGGGTACAGGGAGTTATGACGGACAGAAACACATCTAACAAACCTGAAGGCAAACGTCTTGAGAGCGTGTTTTACACAGGCATGTATATATGGTCTGGAGAAATGGTGTTGCATAACAACACAACAACAACAACAACAACAACAACAACAACCGAAGCTGCACGTTTAGAAGAACACCTGGGTTTGAAGTATCACAAGAACAAAGACGATGGACGGAAAAAGGATAAACGATTTGGGGTAAAAGGTTGATATGCAATGCTGCCTAACGGGGGGGGGGGGGGAGATTGGTGAGAATTCTGATGAGATGGACAGGCCACATGGTAATGGGCGGAAAATATAAAAGACACAGGAAAATGGAAAGTGCATAACGTATTGCTTACCTTATTTTGGGGTATTTGCAAACTTTTGCGATCACCCCGAAGTAACAAATCGTGAAAAGGGATATATTTAATATATTAAGCATAATATATAATATGGAACATTTTCTGTAAGAGGTGTTGTTTTCATATAATTGTTGCGTTACTAAAGTATCCGGTTGATTTCATATAACTGTTGCGTCATTAAAGTATCCGGTTGTATTCATATAACTGTTGCGTCACTAAAGTATCCGGTTATTTAGTATAACAGTTGCGTCACTAAAGTGTCCAGGATTTCACTAATGTATTATTCAGGCATAGTTAGGTAAGATTTCGTATCATATAAACATAAATCAGTGCATTCCTTGATGATCACATGATAAACAAAAATATACTTTGGCTCCTATGTCAGCATTCCACCCAAATACATAAATAATAGGAAATCTATGCTATGGAGAGCACTCAACCAACGTTTCAAAATAATCACCGCTTGCCAACTTTGGCAGAATCTATCCATGGCAACGCTTGAGGTAGAATCGTGCACAATAATAGAAACACGAAAAACACAACTATATAGCTGGGTGTCACCCAACATCTTTGCGAAGTACTCTCGGTATTCCATGGAGAAACATATTAAGAAACATGGAGTTCTACACTGAATTATTAAAGATACTGACAGGATATGTGGAAGCGAGCCAGCGAGTAAGAGCACTACTGATGAAATGACACCAAACATCACCATTTGGTCACGAACCCATAGACGAACAACTGAACATCCTTTATGTTATGTTTGCAGCAAAGACCTGTACTGGATGGTATCGTATCTGCAAGAATCAGCGAGTAGTACATGGTGGAACCTCGTTGAGAGTAAGTGACGTTATATGTCTAAGAACCAATGCTTTTGTATTTGTATGTCCAGCCTAATGGTGACATCATTAGACCGCGTCACGTATGCTTTCATCAATACGCTGACGAGCTACTTCTCTTGTCTCAAGTGGTCCTCTATGCGACCACTTTATTATTTACTGTGCGGCGAATAGAGGAATATCTAGATGACAGAAAACACCGAACGGCTTTGAATGGTAGATTTAATCAAGAATAAGGCAATTATATTAGATAATGTTAGTGTTTAGCCAAGTCCTCAACAGCTCCGCCATTCACGGTAGCGTGGTAGGAGTTGGCAAATTTACAATCAGTGCTTGGCGATGTTGTCGAAACGTCGGTGACTTCATTGGCTGATACAGATACATGAAGACGCCAGTGTCGCAGTTTGTTCGTATATGCGCATTCCACCACAATTGTGTTAATAAGATCATCAGTTTTCTTTTTAAAACGAATAAAAAACGCATAGTCAAAGTCTTCAACATATTGGGGATGTTGATGACGTTTTCTTGACTAGTGTTATTCGTCCATAAACTGCACGTAAGGTAGTCCGCCTAATTTGCTTCTCGAACTCTTCACCCGTCTCTAGACCGGGGTGTCACGCACAAGTCTGGTCTCTCTCCTGCGGTGCCCACCAGGGTCAATAGGGTAAACTGGTCCACTCTATGACGTTATCTAGAATGGATGTATTCTGACGTTCTCGTTTTCCCTTGCCTTCCAGGACACCTTGCTAGATCGCCTCGGACATTGTTTAGTGAAGGGTGGTGTGGCCACGTCACCCGTAAAACACCAATAATATGTCACCGTGTTGTAATTTTATAGTTTGCTTAAGGTATAAATCATTATGTTCGATTTATAATGAAGTGTTGTGTGAAGTGTGTATAGCAAACGACACGTAAGACACGCTGAACTGATGATTTCAAAGCCAAGTGTGGGTTCAAGTACGAACATTTCGGTTGGGAGCCGGTCAATGCCATAAGAAGAAACAAATGTGTAGCCGTTAAGCCACAGTGGCCAATTTTTAAACAAAGTTCATGACTAACACCCAGTTTCATCAAGTATTAATACAGTTTGAAGCATATGTACATATCCTTGAACATGGTCACACTTCAGAAAATAATCCAGCACCGTCACAATCAATAATATTAAGAATTACACTTGTTCAAAGTACGAGAACATTGAATCGACCTACTTCATAAAAATAGTTCGTCAGGCGTTATTCTGAACTGTTTCAAATACGAACGTACGTAGGTAAATACGTACGTCTGTGCGTATACATGTATTTATACATGTATGCATTTGTTCAGGTATGTGTTTATGCGTGTGTACGTGTATGCGTGTATGCGTGTATGCTTGTATAAGTGAAAGCGTGTATGCATGTATGTGTGTATGCATATACATTGTATGTTCGTATGTATGTATGTATGTATGTATGTATGTATGTATGTATGTATGCATGTATGCATGTATGCATGTATGCATGTATGCATGTATGCATGTATGCATGTATGCATGTATGCATGTACGTATGTATGTATTTAAATTTAGTACACTCCTGTATATAAATAACATTACAGATAAAAATGTAAGGCAGCTAAATAAACGTAGAGTTCAATTAGTTGAATTAATGCCAGTGATAAATTTCCTGGTTTTATGCTGAAACATATTCAATAATGTTGATTTTTTAATATCTACAGTTAGTCTGCTTCAACGTCGTGCCCCTATTATTTTCAAATAATGTTCCCCAATTGATATCTTTAAATCTTGGTATATATAAATTTGCCTCGCGTCTTCTCGTCATGATCTCACGATTTCCAACGCTGTTTGTACACAAATATTAGTAAAATGTTACATAATTAAATATATATATATATATAATAAATGGAACCCTGCGGAACGCCACTTTGAACATGAGCATATATTGATAAACCAGTCACACACATGGCCTCTTATTCCATAGTAGTCTAATTTATACAAGAAGGTGGGACGGGAGAGGAGAGAAAAAAATTAGATGGGAGGAAAGATGAAGGGACGAAAGGAAGTGAGAGCAAATGTGATAGAAGAGAAGTCGATAAAAGGGACGATGACAGGAGGAAAGGTGACAAGAGAAAAAGCCACAGGAAATAATGAATCGGAAGACAATGTGACAAGAGAAAAGACGGCAGGGGGAAAATACAACAACCAGACAGATGCAAACCGGAGAAGGAGCTATTCTGAGGCAGTGATTGTGGGGGTCATGAGGAAAGAAAGGATGTTTATGTGCAATTCCATTATGAGAAAGACGGAAAAGACATTAAGCGAAGGGAAGGGCGTCGTTGTTGGTCTAGGAAATGGTATAATAAACTGGATAGAAAAATAGCTGATTGACAGAAGACAACGTGTAGTAGTTTATGGGGAGGCTTCAAACTGGAAATCGGCATTGAGTGGGGTACCACAGGGATCAATACTAGGACATATATTGTTCTTTATATGTATCAACGATTTGGATGATGATATAACAAGCAAGGTGTTGAAATTTGCGGATGATACAAAAGTGTTTAGAAAGTTTAAAAATGATGGAGATACAGCATTTACAAGACGATCTTGACAGGTTGATCAAATGGTCTGAAAAGTGGCAAATGCTGTTAATTTTTGGGAAATGTAAATGTCTCCACACAGGACATGGGAACGAAGATGTAGAATATACAATGAAAGGGGGATACTGTACTAAGTACTACTGTAAAAGAAAATGACTTAGGATTAATCATTAGTGCTGATATGAATGTTTCAGAGCAGTGCGGAATTGCAGCTTCAAAGGGAAATCAAATCGTTGGATTAATTAGACGGAATATAGCGTATAAGGAAAACGAACTAATAATACAGCTGTACAAAACAATAGTGAGGTCTGATTTAGAATATTGTATACAAGCGTGGAGGCCATGTTAGAAGAAGGACATAGATATGCTAGGAAGAGTACAGAGGAGAGCGACTAAAATGATACCAAAATTGAGGGATCTTAGTGATAAAATTCGCCTAAAAGAATGTGGTTTAACAACACTAGAGACTAGGAGATTGAGACAAGATCAGATAGAAGTGTTTAAAATAATGAACGATTATGAACATATTGATAGAAATATTTTTTCTCAGTTAAGAAAGATAGAAGGACTAGAGGACGTGAAGTTACTGTAGCAAAGGAACAGTGTAGATTATATATAAGAAAGTTCTCATTTTCACAAAGGACTGTAAATGAATGGAACAAATTATCTGCTGTTGGTGTGGGTGCTAATAACATGAATATGTTTAAGAATAAAATCGACACATACCTCAGAAGGGCGGGATACACATAGATAAAAGGGTTGGACTCTCGATTAGCCAAAGGGCTTCCTTGTTCATCTGCCACCTAGAGTTAATTATCTGGGTGGCAATCTTGTTAAATCTTGGTAAGACTATTTTATGATCAGACCCCCATAATTAAATCGCCTTGTTCGATATATTTCCTAATGTTTTCTAATATTTCGATAAGCGCTAATGTAGTGGAATGGTCTTTGCGAAATCAAAATTGATGATTGGACAAAATAAAATTTCTCTCCAGGACAATTTTTGAAGGAACATTTTCAATACCTGATACATTCGAATTGCTAACTTGTTTATTCCATTGATCACTTCTTGATGACAAATTGGTAAAGTAAACATTATTGTTTATCACATCACTTAGAAATTGCCTACATTCTTTTCCATGGTTATATGATTTTGACATTTCTTTACCACCTGGCACGAAGTATTTGTTCACGTCATTAGCGATACTTTCATTGTCTTTTAACTAAATGTAATTGACGACCAACTTTTTAATGCTGAGAATGTTCCGCTTACCCTTATTAACAAGTTCCGCATATATTTCCCATACCTCCCTAGAAGAATGCTTCGCTTGTAATAGTAAATTACTGTAATATGACTTTTCAGACTGCAGTATGATGGCTGTAAGCTTATTCCTATACTGTCGATATACTGTTTTAATGTTTTCATTTGGTATGTTGATATATTTCTTACATAGAATAGTTGTCCTAATACTATTTCTAATGCCTCTATTCATCCACGTTTGTCCTTGCAACGTTTATTTGACATCCTAGTCAGTGTGAAGCATTTATTGAATATTTGGTCGTATTTGGTTGCAAACATATAACATTCGTGAATATCCAGGTCATCACATTTTCCCAGTTGATATTCTCCAATTCACAAGAAATTATCAGTTTGGGTCGGTCTCTGATGCCTTTAGGTTTAGGTGTACCTTTCATAATGATGACGTTAGGTAATTGGTATGTAATATATACAATCAGTTTTCTTGATATGATGTCATTTTTCATGTACTTTAAGGGTCGATATGTTAATATGATAAATTACAGTTGAAGAATGATATGTTATTCTGGTTGGCAGTGTGATACACGATAGCAGACATTCCCTATATGCATACAAAACATTAAAAACAATAATTATTTCACTGCATGGCTATTGGGTATATCATAATTATTAAACAGGAGGGTACATGGTTTTATAATTTTTTATGATATGAATATAGATCTACTACAACAGGACTCGTGTCAAACGAAGGTATACATGGACACATAAATATACATTTCTGGGCGAAAAAACGGCACCTTATTATACATGATAGTCCTTGTATAGGTCATCACATAAATTGTTCATACGTTCGAAATTAAAAAGAATAAAACGTTATTCTATGAGTTAGCCAACATAAACGCTGGAAATGACAGTTCTCGAACAAACGAGATGCTAGCAGCGAAAATGGGCGGAGCCTGAACGCGCCTGAGTGTAGGCGCCTTAAGAATGGGCGATAATAGATTCGCCGAACATTACTTCGTCGATTCGATGCAGTCATATGCAGGACAATTGATTAAAGAGGGATCTGTGTCTTTGATCAAGAATTATGATTGACGTTCACCGTCTTTCCATGCTCGTCACATTCGTATTCAGTCTTGCAATCAGCGTCCGAAAGTGACCACCGTAGAATCTTGCAGAGCTTGCCGTCGGCAGACAAGCACAATGCATCATGACCTGCTATCTCTGTTAATCCTTCCTTGGGCGTATGTGAAAAGTAGTTTCCTAGCACTCATGATATACCCAATAGCCATGCAGTTTAATAATTATTGTTTTTAATGTTTTATATGCATATATGGAAATTCTGCTATCGTGTACCACACTGCCAAGCTTTGCGAATAGTGGAAAATTAAATTCGTTGTTCGAACAATTTGTGACTTGCGTTCGCTTTGTATGCTTGTGTATTCGCACGGTTTCTCTAAACTTCCCCAAAGCAAATTAAATCAGGAAGAAATGTGTGTTGTTCAACGAATCGCTATAATAGTCAGGCTCATTAAGTTACGATATATATATATATAAATATTCGCCGTTTTTAGTGGAGATTAGCAAACCAATACATTTTGGGAAACATCATGACATGAGGAACCCGAAAACCAATGTTTTCATTTGCCCATAAGCACGTAAGGCGGCCATTTTGGATGTTAAAAAATGGCCGCCAAAATCGATAACTACGTCACCAAGATCTATAATTTGAGTGCCTATGTATAGGTTCTAGGGGTGAAAAGTTTCAAATTTGTTACATTTTAAGCTTCACATATACCCACATCCGCCATATTTAAACATAGAGGTCATTATAATACAAATGTAACGGTATATCAACAACTAGATGTCACACAGAGCCGTAAAGTTACGCTTTTGAATAGCTTGGTCGATAGCGATTTCAAAAATGTTACATGTGACCTTCGGTGACGTTCGTATGTCCTCTAATTTTAAAGATGGTGTCCGCCAAATCTATTATTTCTATATTTTAAGAACTACGTAACCTAGAACCACAAACTTGACGTCAAAGTGTAGTTTGTTTACGTGCAATGATTTAATATATATTAATGTTAATGTTCGATGAGCTTCAGATATTCGCCAATTTTAAATATCCGCCATTTTTAACGAAGGAACCTGACAGAAACCTGTTATTCCCACGAATTATTTAGAACCACGATGCTGACTTCAAAAACATAGGTTTTTTGATGCAACAAGTTTAAAGGTGTTACTTAAATATTGTACGAAACGGAGAAAGTTACTTCAAAATTTAGATTATTATCGTTATTATGATGCCTCACTCTGGAACCAATGGCACTGTCTGCACCAAATGATGCTTGCTTCCGTATACACAGACAAGTCCAAGTTGAGTTCCACGAGAAAGTGGCGTATGCAGAAATGACTCCTCCGTGAAACCAACCAAAGCCACGTCCTACAAAAGTATTTCAGCCAATTGCAACGGAAGGAGACACGGTGAGCTCCACTGATGTTCACAGGCACGATCATAGTAGCAAAATCACACTGGTCAATTACATTGTACTTGTGCAAAAAACTGACTATGAAAGCCGTAGTACAGTAGCGACAATCAAGAATCTTAGAAAACGCTTTATTGTCAGATTTACATCTCTAAAGAAAGGCTATCATGAAATTACTCTTGTGTTTGATATACTGTTGATTCACTCAAATGTACCACGAAACACAAACGACGACGAGGGCATGAACCAATTCAATACAAAACGAGAAACAAGCATCTAGCATACCACCATGAAGCGGTTTATTTCACATGATAAACAAAAGCTGATTAGACAGACTACCTCGCGGAGCAAGTAATTGATTACGGTGATTCGTCAAAGTTGATCATCGAGTTTGCGACTGGGCAAAACAGACACAATAGCAATTTGTAGTTTCACGACAATAATCACGAGAAAATTTACACTCAGTCTTAGGATCACGTAGACGCCCTCGGGCCATCTTCGCGCAAGCTAGATATCCTATGAAATGTACGTAATTCAGCTGAATTAAGCTATTAATTGATTTACCGGTCGCGACTGTTCCACATGTGAGAACAGTGCAGACACCTGACCCACCCGTATCCCAATTACAAGACGAAGCCAGCGACTTCAGGGAATCCCAACATTTTCACGAGCGGCTAAGCAGTATATTGCGTATTAAAATAATTAATTATACTTCCCGAACATTAATCATAACATGGATAAACTTGTGTCACATGATAGTGGTCACGTTACACACCCGTAACGTCATTCTGCCGATGAAGAGTGCGAGATGCAGTCGAAATATTCAAAAGAGAAAAAATTGTCTTGTGAGGTAATTATGCCATATTATAGCAACCAAGAAACCGGATCTTCAATCTATTCAAGGATCACTCGACAACACGACCGAAAAGTTACAAAAACACTACGGGGATTTGAGAATGTGACGAGAAAAGTAGTTTACCTGAAGAACCACGGCCATTTTAATTCACGTTGTCTCCATGACAACATAATTCCCAAGAGCCTACAACTACGGTCGACGGTGAAGGGAATAAAAGCGACAACAATCCTGGAAAAGCAGAGCAGAAGTTGTTAAACATCAGAATATCTCTGTGCCATTTCACGGTAAATAAATTACAAGACGAGAAAGAATTATAAGAAGCGAACCTGGGTACGAAACTAACAGAAGTGATAGCGTTCATCGAGCTTGCGCATGACACCATTTTCCGGCAAATGCGGGAAAAACGACCACGGAAGTGAGATCAACTGTTAGTGTTACGCCACAACAAGTTGGTCAGGGAGCAAGCATTCTACAACCAGTTGACCCGCATAGCATCACAGAGAGGTGGGTTATTAATCTTGCAAGCAGACGTTTAGACAGTGGCGAAGTCAGTTTGTTGAAGAAAGGGTTCATTTTCGCGGTTACGCCACAGAGCCTCCCCGTAAACGATCTGATTACCGCAACAGAATTGGCATGTAAGAACATCAAGGAGAAACACACGGCTGACGAGTTGAGTAGTTATGTATCTAAAGCCGTGATGAAACACAACATCCTACCGGCAGATAAGGGTAGAGCAGCAGCGATAATGAAGACCGCAGAATATGATGTTAAGATAACACAATTACTAGCAGATGTCACCACCTATGAGAAATTGAAAAGGAACCCTACTAGAGTGTACAAAGGCAAATTAGTTGACAGAATGGAAGAGTGGAAAAGGATCAATACCATTTCGGAGGCCCTATACCACAGGATCTACCAAACATCGGAAACAGTCCCCATATTCTATGGATTGCGTAAGATCCACGAGGACAGTGTACCAGTAAGACTTATAGTATCGCATATATGCAATATTATCTACAAGACGGCACAGTTTCAAGTCACCATTCTGAGCCCAATGGTTGAAAAAAATGAACATTTTGTGAAAAACGGCGCACAATTTGTAAAGAATATCGAAGGGTTTGAAGATCCACCAAGAAGAAAAATGATGTAATTTGGTGTGACAGCTCTGTTCACGGGTATCCCAGTGACAGAGGCTGTATTGACCCAGGACACAAGACTGAAAGACAGATGTGAACTATCAGTGAACCAGGTCATCACACTGTTATAAATCTGTCTGAACACCATGTACTTCAGTTACGACGGAGTGTTCTACAAGCAGAAGAAGGGAGCATCCATGGGGTCACCCGTATCCCCGATAGTGGCGAATCTATACATGGAATATTTCGAAGAAAGAGCCACCAGTGAAGCACCTAATCCTCCAAACATCTGGTTGAGATATGTGGATCACACATTCACAGTGTTACAAGAGAGTGAAGTAAAGCGTTTCACAAACCATTTGAACTCGGTGGACGAGAACATCAAGTTCACTTTAGAACCGGAACAGGACAGTATGCTACCTTGCCTAGGCACGTGTATATGTCTGAAGGACGATGGATCAACCATGGTAAAGATGTACAAGAGTACCGAAAGTGAACCCAGACAGATCAGGATTTGAACTGGGATTCTAATCACCACCAAGTGCACAAACGATCGGTAGTGTGAACACTCACTCAAAGAGCAGAAAGCCTGGTAACAGGAGATTAGGACAAGACCAAAGAGGTGGAGCATATCAAGAAAGTACTGAAAGTGAACGGCTACAAAGCACGGATGTTTAATATCACTACCCAAAGACACATACGTAGAATAACACCACAGAAACCAGTAGAAGACAACACGCCATAGGCCTGCCCTTCATCAGTAAACTGTCAGAACAATTGGAAGTGTACCACAAATCTATCAACACCCTGAGGCCATTATTGGTTCACCCGAAGGGCAGCACGGAAAAGCAGCAAAGTGTGGTGTGGTGTGGTATACGACATACATCCTTGTCTGCTAATGTGCCCTGCCCAGGCCCACTTCTGTCTTCTGATTTGTTCTATCACGTCTATGACATTTGTCTTCTGTCTTACCCAGATGTTTGTTTTTCTCTCCCGATATGTGAAATTTAACATACTTCTTTCCATCTTTGTTTGTGCGGCTGCTAGCTTGTTCTTTGCCTGGATGGTGAGTGCCCATGTTTCCGCGCCGTACGTCTTCGCTGGAAGTACGCATGAGTTGACGACGTGTCTCTTCATGCAGGTTCCAAAGTTACCCTTGAAGATGTCCCGGTGTTTGGCGAAAGCTGTCCAGTCGGCGGCGATCTTTCTTTGAATCTCCTTGTCTTGGTTTCTGTCTCTGATACTGTATCGCTGTCCCAGATTGACGTAGCTTTCAAAGTTCTCTATCAGCGTCGTGTTGATTTAGATTGGTGTATCATTTTCTAGCATCACTTTTGTCTTCGAGATGTTCATCCTTAGACCTTGTTTTTCACTTTTATCAGCTAGCTCCTGCAGCATGTTTTGAAGTTCTTGTGGTGTATTAGCGCACATGACTATGTCGTCGGCGAAGCGAAGATGGCTGAGATATTCTCCGTCTATCCTCAAGCCTCTGTTTTCCCAGGTCAGTCTTCGCAATATGCTTTCGAATGTTGCCGTGAACAGCTTGGGCGATATGGTGTCACCCTGTCGTACTCCTCTCTTGATGTTGATCTTCTTGCTCTTTTTGTGTAGGTGGACTGTCATCGAGCTGTTAGTGTATATGTCTTTCAGGAGATCTATGTACACATCTTCTATCCCCTGTTCTTGAAGAGAGGTCAGTATTGCTTGAGTTTGCACCGAGTCGAAAGCCTTCTCGTAGTCGACGAAAGTGATGCATAGCGGGATATTATATTCTCGGCACTTCTCTTTCAGTTGGTTTACGACGTGTATGTCGTTGAGTACCTGCTTCTGAATCCTGCTTTCTCTCGTGGTTAGTTTTCGTCGAGAAGCGTCTCTAGCCTATTCGTTAATATAGTTGTGAGTAATTTGTAGATGTTCTTCCAAGCGGTGGGTATTCGTCTTTCTGATAAGCATTTAGTATACAGCTTAGCCAGTGTCTTCGAGATGATATCTTCTCCTGCTTTTAATGTTTCTCACACCTAGGCCAAATTTGCCTATTGCCGTTTCCGAAATGTTTTTTCGTTTCCTTACTTGCGCATTAAAGTCTCCCATCACTATCGTGTAGTGAGTTGGCTTTTCTAAGACATCGTCCACGTCGTTGTAGAAGTTGTTTGTGACTTCTTCTGAGTATGATGTTGTTGGTGCATACTTGTACTATCTTCAGTTTGCAGCGCTTTGTTATGCATATAACAAGTTCTGCTACTCTGAGACTGAAGCTGTTAACCCTCACTATATTGTCTTCCCATCTCTTGTTTATGAAAAAGCCTACTCCTGCTTAGCCGTTGTTGGCTGTGGAATGGTATAGTAGATGGCCGCTTTGTAAGGTAGTGAAGCATTCCTCTCTTCTTCGGATTTCTCCGATCCCGATCACATCCCATACCAACCTGGTTTCCCTTAATTCTTCCTCCAGTTCTTGTATCTGTTCATCTCTTAGTAGTGTTCGTACGTTATATGTTGCTGTCTTCAGTCTACTTACCTTCTCTCGGCGGCTTTTCTTGACCCAGAGATTCTTAGCACCCCTTGCGCGTAGCGGTAGTTGACCCGAACCGCCTCCTTGGTCATAGACTCTTTCGATGCAGCTGGGGACTGTGGGCCTTGGCTTCATTGTACTTTGCATGCTGATGTTGTTGGCCTACCCTTCCACACTGGCCAGTGCGGGTTGGAAGGGGGGACGACATGGGGTGAACGAAATTGCCCAAGTTTCGACACGGCAGCCGAGCCAGTACCGGACCACCACCCAGCCGGCGCCGGGATTCGAACCCCGGTCCGTCCAGTGGAGAGTCCGGTACTCTAACCACTCGGCCACTCGCCCCAAGTGTAAAGCTGGCTAAATTAAAAAGAAATACAATATAACCTTGTTGTGCTGATTCAGTCACACTAAAATCCCAATACATTATTTTGACCAACTTTTAATTTGCTTCTACATAATTACCTGTATGCATTGGTCATACACAGTGCACTCCAGATAACTCGAACGCGCACAAGTTGATTTTCGCTAAGTTAAGTCATTCTTTTCATCGGTCCTGGGCAAAAGTCCCAACAAGGGGACCTTCTGGTAACTCTCTAATTATCAGAAATTATTGTTATGGGTCCCTGGAGGTTCGACCTTATCCAAAGTGCACTGTACATTTTTCTTTATTCTTTTTCTAATAATTAATGTTGTATATAATTATACATATGGGCCATTCTCGCGAAAGGTGTACAGTAACGGTAAGGTAACAAGTCAAAAATAAATGTTTAATTTGTATGTTTTTAGCGAGTACTATTAATATAAATTGTGTTATTCACACGAAGCAGCGCAACTTGGTCTGATATATTATTCTATATTTGTTAATACATTCATGGATAAAAACTTATGTTACTAGAGTTCATGTATGCCGGTGTCAAAAATTCGTGCATCGCCAAATTACGTGACTACACGGTATTGGTATTTTAAACAAATCTAATATGTTTACATTGAATGATGACATGCCAGCTAGGTTTAACTAGGCATTAAAAACAATCTGTGAACGTACGAATATCACATTTTAATGTTTCGTTTCAAATATATGAAACTGCCGAGGGGAAACAGGGACTTTAAAAAAACGGCTGACTGGACTTTGGAAAGGCCTGACCCGTGCACACACAGTCACAGACCCAATCCAAATTTTATGCAAACAAATAACATCCACAATTAGGTTAATCCTCTTGCCATGGTTGCATATACTGATGTTTTAGTGTGCATTTTCCTTCACTGCATGTCACATACTGAGACCCTTGCCTAGTTAGTAGTAGAGGATCGACAGACCCAGTCCTAGCTGACACCGACTGCAAGCCGTCGGCGTCGGCGGACGTTATAATTCTACTTAATTGAAACCTTACTCGGCTGACGGCATTGGGAAGCAGGATAAATAAACAATGCATAAGCTTCCTACACTTACAACAACAGCTGTCAATATACATATGTTTACCAATTGCTTATTTACAATGTCATTGCTTGAATAAACTCACCTCGGAATCTGACATGTTGACTGTGCATGTGTGACGCCAACGGCCTTTGCGTGGTTCACTGCGCGTGCATGAATATTCATTATAATCGGGCTGCATAATTAATCATCCACGTGGCAGCAAGTTCAAAATGGTTCGCGTCAGCACAATTGTTTATCGGCTTTTTGTGCAGATAACACCCAACTTATGCATAAACATGCAAGACATAAGTAGCGGAGACAATATTTATGGGAAATTATCACGTTTTGATAGAGTATATCTCGAATGTATATTAATTTACAAAGAATCGCTATAACTAAATCATTATTAGTTCATACATATATATATATATATATATATATATATTGTGACTCCTTTCCCTGCAGCTGCACATAGTATTGGTCTTTGCAACCTCTTTCTAATTCGTTATTTTCAGTTTGATTTATTAAATATATATCTTAGTAAGCCTTTTAAAGTCTACATTGATTTCAGTATTTATACAAAATTTCTTTTCTCTTCTTGGTCATCATATGTTTCTTGTGTCTCCTTGTATTTTTTCAAGACAAACGTTGCATTCGTGAAGATGAAATTGACCATACCTATAATCAATCTAGAATATTCGTTCAAAATAGTGCACAAATCAGCTTTGCCAAAACCCCTGATTTCCTGTCTCTGTCTATGCACTCACAAAAACTTAGTGAAAAAATCAGGTTGTAATCCATCTTTAAAACAATCCATCATTCTCTTTTTGGCAGGTGATGTGTCAATTAATCCTGGTCCAAAACGTGTAATAATAGATGTTCTGCGCCTACCAATGTTAGATCTGTTCGTCACACATATGCTACCCTTTCTGATTTAATAGCATCAAAACATATATATATATATATTTTAGCAATGACTGAGACATGGTTAACAACAATTGATACTGTCTCCTGTCTTGCTGACATCACTCTTCCTGGCTTTTCTCTACATCATCATCCACGCCAGTCAGGTAGGGGTGGTGGTGTTGCATTTCTGGTTTCTGGTTTGTTCAAGGTAGAAATCCTTCATACACCTGTATACCCCAGCTTCGAGGCAATATGTATTCTTATGAAAGGTTCTCCTGGAAACACAAGTACATTGTTTAATGAATTTAAAGATTTTCTTGAAACTACAGTACAATTACTTGAAGAATTATACATTCTAGGTATTTTCAATATCCATGTTGATTTACCTTTCCTTAATACTAGGTTATTCATGGATGCACTTCAAACATTTGACTTACAACAGCATGTCACATTCCCTACTCATATCCATGGGCATTGGCTCGACTTGTTTATCACTAGGTCAAACTGCAATAACACCAAGGCGGTATCTGTTACCGAAGGATTATCAGAGCATCATACTGTAATTATTGATCTGTGTCTCAAAGTTTAATCAAGACCAGCTCAGCAATGTATTACTTTCCGACCTATACATGACATTAATATAGACATTTTTCGTGAGAACCTTGCAAATACCGATCTCTTGATTCAGCCAAAAACTACACTGTGTGAGCTAGTAAACCAGTACTACGTTACATGAAATCTTCTTGATAAACATTCCCCCAAACAAACAAAAAACGTAAACTTTTGTCCACCGTCACCATGGATGTCACTAGACATAGTACAAGCAAAACGTCGCCGTCGATATCTTGAAAGAATTTGGCGACGTGCCCGTTCACCTCAATAAAATTGGTTTTGGGGTTCCACATGCCATGGCGTTTCCGAAAATGTATTGGTTTGCTAATCCCCACAAAAAAACAGCAACAACACGTAGTGAACCTGCGTATAAAGAAGTTAACATATATGTATGTATGTATGTATGTATGTGTGTGTGTGAGTGTGTGTGTATGTATGTACGTATGTACGATTGCACGTATATACGTATGTACGTGAGTGTATGTATGTGTGTATGTATGTATGTATGTATGTATGTATGTATGTATGTACGTATGTACGTATGCACGTATATACGAGTGTGTATGTTTGAATGCGCGTGTGCGCGTGTGCGCGCGTGCGCGTGTGCGCGTTTGCGCGTGTGCACGTGTGCACGTGTGTACGTGTGTATGCTTGTGTTTATGTATGCGGGTATGCATGTATGTGTGTGTGCGCGCGCGTGTGTGCGCACGTGTTCGAGTGTGCGCATGTGCATATTCGCGTATGCGTGCACGTATGCACGTATGTACATAAGTACGTATGTATGTATGCATACATGTATGTGTGTATGCATGTAATTACGTGCGTATGCACGTAAACATATATATATATATTTATATATATATATACAGCGTACATATATGTTATGGAAACAACTATAATCAGCTATCTTGACGATTGACAAAGACTGATATCTACTTTTTATTACAACTGAAACTCACACAGTGTAAGTCACATTTATCCAACTTCCAGTATTTATAGTCACATTAGTGTACATCGTCCGAGCGCCAACAAAATGATTGGCCATACTATTTCGCCCATATCGATGTGATAGTAATAGACTGACTTAAAATAGTTGATCTTGGAAGGCTTCAGTACACCTCTTTATGCCTTTATCCAGGGATGCGTCACATTTGTCCATAGCTGTATCGTATTCAAAAAAGTCGTTCCATGGACAATTGAGGACGCTCGTGGTGCATTGTGTGTGAACGGATTTGCATATTTCAATGCATAGTTCCAAATCTAGTCGGGCTTGTTTCAGCTTCCGGCTCCTCTTGCCACACTCGACAACAACGCACGCTATGGCGAATAACGCAATCTGTAGAGAAAACGTGAAACATATCACAATTTATTCTTAGATAAATGTACGTAACACCTTCATGTTACACCGTTCAACTCTACACTATATATCACTATAATCACAGCACCGAGACTATCGCAACACCCACAACACATTGTCACAACATACAGGAAAACTATCAACACCCTCAAACAGTATACCAACATCAAGCAACACGATGACCACATCGACAATAGCACCACCACACCCGCCAATGATATTACCACATATATCACCAGTATCATCACACCCAGCAACACTATCATAACACCTAACAACTTTAATTTCACAAACAATGTTTCCACACCCAGCAACACTATCACAACACCCAGCACCATTATCATAACACACTAGCACTATCACGACACGTAGCAATAGTCTTATCAAACCAATAAACAGTTTCTCATTTTTACAACCGCAACAACATAACGATTACTATGATAACAACAACGGAGCAACGATGATCATCATCACCACCACCACCTCCACCACCACCACCACCACCACCTCCATCACCACC
Organism: Escarpia spicata; assembly: GCA_963995525.1. Classification (NCBI taxonomy): domain Eukaryota; kingdom Metazoa; phylum Annelida; class Polychaeta; order Sabellida; family Siboglinidae; genus Escarpia; species Escarpia spicata. Next base: position 49,888,494 of record OZ023209.1, read on the forward strand.
ACCACCACCAACACCACCAACACCACCACCAACACCACCACCACCACCATGTCAATAATAATAATAACAATAACAACAGCACGAACAATGACAGGTATATAAATTCACCATTCTCAAACAACACAACAATTATTATATATAATATCATAGGAAGTGATGCAGAACTGCGACACGCGTAGAGGCATCAACTGTAACTACAATGCCTTGATTTAGTGTTATAAAAAGAGGTGCTTACCCACAATATATATTTCGCCATTTCGTACGGACTATTGAATATTTCAGATGTACGAAAACTGTGTAGAAAAAAAAATGGGGTTTCATGTTAACATTCAATACATGCATTTTGTCTTTATTAATATATAATAATAAATATATATATATATATATATATAACTATATTCATGTTTACGTTGCCATTATTGCGATGGCTTCTTAAAACACTACAGCTAAAACAAAAGAAATAAGTAGCACTTGATAACAGAGCATTTCATGAATGGTTTTGTTTAGTTATCCCCAATACCATGAAACTTTTGTTCATACTACATTCTGGCTGTGTGTGTGTATATTCGTGTGTATGTGTGTGCTTGCTTGCGTGCGTGCGTGCGTGCGTACGGGTGTGCTTGTGTGCGTGCGTTCGTGCGACAAGATAGCATATCATAACTTAACAAGTTTGCCATCCTGAACATTAACAGTATGTGGCAAGTAGACGTGGAAACAGTCTTATCGAGAGTCCAGCTTTGTGCTACCAATGTGTAACCAGCTCTCCTGATGTAGTTATCGATTTTTCTATTTTTACTTATTCACACTGCTAACATGAGCACAAGCAGAAGAGAGTACATTCCAGTAACGTATCTACTTATCTGTATGAAAAAGAAAGCACTTCCTGATCTCGCAATTATATTATCCCTTTACAAACATTGCTTAGTGTAGTCTAATGTTTCCATTATTCCTAAGTGATACCGAACCATTAACAGACTACAAGATAATAGAGTTTCCTTGCACATTGTAATTAATAAATCGCCCTGTCGTGATATCACAATAATTTTATAGTAACAACGTTAATTATTAGTGATATCTAAACCTATAGGACTGTTAGCAGCTGCGTGGCTTTTTCTGTGACTTACCCAGATTACGTCTTCCCCTCAACAACGTAAAATGTATATGATCGAGTCTCGGTGTTGTTTTCAATGAGGACTCGAATATTGCAATTCATTAAGAAGCACTTTGAAATTGCACGTTCGATTGGTATTTAAATGTTATCAGTTGGGGATTAAAGAGTGTCATGTGATGCACGCGCCGAGGTCATTTTGATGTATCACGGTGTGTCCACGTCGTCAGCGTGTGCGTTTGCGACTACGGGTCAGTTTTGTTGGTGGGCGTTATAGTGTGATATTTCATTCTATCTGGGTGAAATAGGATACATACCTGCAGCATGTCTGATAAATAAAACGTAAGTATCATAAATATATATCAGGAGTTTCGACGTAACACGGGCGGGGTGTGAGTGTGAGTGTTTTAAGTTGTGATGCAGATAAATGCGGATTTGTGAGTGTAGTTAGGATTGTGATGATGAGGACCAAAACTGGTACTGGTAGCTACAAAGGTGGATTTACGGCACAGCAGACGGGGCAGTTGCGCAGTGACCCTCACTGTATAATTGTTATGGAGGCCTGAACAAAATATTTTTTGGGTAATTTCTTTTAGCCATAAAGTGAGTGCTTCAGTATGATGCAAATCGGTGTTCTAAATGGACATAAGTCGTATTTTGAGATGAAGTCCCTATTGTAGAAGGTAGAGAAGAGTGATATCTATTATGATACGATAGCCGGCCAATCACTGCCCAAGGGCCTCCACAATCCTAAATACGGCGTTTGGATAGCTAATTGCAGGCGTTTACTAACCAACATCAACATAGACACAAGGCGCCGAAACTTTTTAATATAACTGGAGAAGAAAGGTGGAGGGGGTTTCCTTAGTTGCTTCAGCGCGCCGGTGAGATGTTGCACGCCCCTCAGACACTTAGACTAGCCGTCGTCAATACACGAGTATCGAATACCACAACAACGCCAATTTAAACATTGCAATACAAGTAAGTGCTTCAATACCAAACGTTGCACTACAAACCGCTTCTTTTAAATCGTATACGTACTTACGTTCAGAACGTAAGTACTACATGCTTCATAGTTAATTGCTAAGTGCAGCTAACAAATAAATGAGCCGAGTGATGCTTCTAACAGTAAGTACTGTCCTTGGCTTAGCAAACACAAACGATGCAATTTCTTCCAAGAACTCAGACGTAATGCGAGAGCTTGTTGAAAAGAAACATACCAACGTAAATGCATGAGCAATTCTATTAATACATCTTATGTGCTTTTTGGGGAGTCTCATGAAAACCAATTTACCTACTTCCCTCGAAAAAGAATATCACAAGAGCAATAAAAAACGCTTCCAAAACAAATACGTTTGAATAATAATTAAACAAAGTATCCAGTTAAAAACAGTGTAGCACTAAATGTTTATGACATGTTTCACAATACGTAGATTTCTAGAATATTTGTGATTTAAATTGCTTTTCTAATGATATGTGTTATAATGGTAATTAATCTCCCAATTTAACAACATCTCTGAAAGGGACACCTTATCTACTCTTATACATGAAGTATATAAGAAAGCGACCCGAATTATGAACTTCAATAGGAAGCCGTCCGAATTATATGTGTAGGCAAATAGACCACTGTTCAGAAATCTTAATTTACTAAAGGTAGACAATTTTCAAAAAGTACAGGAACTACAAATTACATCATACATTTTTATACAATAAACTACACATAGAACGGCAAAACTGACCACGTGAATAAAACAGTATTGACAACTCTAAAACAAGTGGTTAGTACGCTATCAATACAATCAGGGTACACTGTGAATTTAATAAACGAAATCTCAGTCACAGTTTGCCCCATACCATAATGACGCACCTGATTTATTAGTTCAGATCACCATTCACTGTTGACATGATTTCGCAAATTTATAAAGCATTACTAACTGAATACTGATGCTGAATAATGTGCAATCCAAAACTGTTATACATGCTATGATTGAATAAGTATTTGTACATATATGGCTATAAATCACGTGATGTAAAACCCGACTGTATGCATACTGAGTACTTGTAAAATACGGACATGTAATGTACAAGACAGCTGACGAAAGCCGGTCACATCGCAGACTGCTGTACACCAGCAGGGGAAATGATGATTAAAGACAATGCTGGACTGGTAGTGAACATTACGACAGACACTGGGCTCAGTGCTTATGCTTATGAGTGAACTGTGTCAACCACATCAAATGTATTATCCCTGTAATAGTTAAACACTAAAATGGCTGCCAATATAACCAATGGTGCGATCAGTTCACAGCATAACGACAGTTTGATCACTAGTATTAATATAATAGGAAATGATATTAACCTCAATGTAAGCCACTCTCAATATCACGATAGAAACGCACATAAGCTTGGCACAGAAATTTATCCTGATAAATGTTTGTTTAATACTGATTCATCCTCCTGTAAATATTATTCACATATAAGTACTTCTGTCAATACTAAAGACTGTCTTAATATAATACACTTAAATGCAAGAAGCTTAAATGCAAACTTTAAGCAAATTTAAATATGTCAATACTAAAGACTGTCTTAATATAATACACTTAAATGCAAGAAGCTTAAATGCAAACTTTAAGCAAATTTAAAGTTATATTCATACTCTCGATATCATGTTTGATGTAATTGCTATCTTAGAAACTTGGGTTGGTTCAACAACACTGCAACACTATAATCTACCTAGGTACGATTCCGTCCAGATATGTAGAGAACATGCTAGAGGAGATGGAGTGGCCATATATGTCCGTAAAGACATTAATTGTATTAAAGTCTTAAGTAAACCCGTATCAATAAATTAAGTCATTGAATGCGTAACAGTAGAATTAATAATATAAAACAAAAAGAATGTAACAGTAAGTTGCATCTATCGTAAACCAGGATCTAACATTGACACCTTTTGTGAAAATGTTAATACATCATTGGAAATAATCCAACTAACAAGACACTGTTTTATGTGGGGACTTCAATGTTGACATTCTAAAACAAGATAGCCACTTTATTAATACTATGTACAGTCTAGGCCTGTACCCTCTTATCGAGTCTGGGCCTGTACCCTCTTATCGAGTCTAGGCCTGTACCCTCTTATCGATAACCCGCCGAGGATAACTAGAGACACAGCATCTCTTATTGACAACAATTTTACAAGTGCCATAAATAACCGAACCACAAATGGTATTCTGATAAGTGACATAACTGACCATTTTGCGGTATTTACATCATGCGAATATGAAGTGATTAAGAGGAATCAAGAAACACACCAATATATCAGAAATCGTACAACTGACAACATCAATTCTTTTGTAGTAGATTTAAGTTGAAGAATTTTACTAGCACAACCAAAGTTAATACGGCTTATGATATATTTCTTAGTGCATTTATAAAAAAATATGACAAACACTGCCTGGACAGGAAAATAAACACAAAACATGTAAATACTGAAAACCTTGGTTCACAACAGGCTTAAAAAAATGCTTGCCAAAAGAAAAACGAATTGTATAGAAGATTTCTGAAAAGTAGATCAACTGAAGCGGAACACTGTTACAACAAATATGAAAATAAGTTATAATTCTAAGAAAAGAAAAAAACATACTACAGGAAACTGTTAGAAGACCAAAAACAAAGTGTTAAAGAAACATGGAATCAATTGAACACAATAATAAATAAACAACGAAATGAATATTCTTACCCTGATTGTTTTGAAACGGATGGTAAAAAATTTACTAATAAGAACGACATAGCAAATGGGTTCAATATCTTCTTCGCAAATATTGGTCAAGAATTAGCTGCAAAAATAGATCCACCATTAAATGGCACCTCAATTCATGATTATCCCGAGAACAGAAATATAACTAGTATGTTCTTGAATCCAATCAATGAAGAAGAAATCTTTGGCATTGTCAGAACCTGTAAAGCAAAAAATCAACATATATTAATGACATAGGCATGAATGTTGTTAAGAAAACCATACAAACTATTACTAAACCACTGACAGCAATATTTAACGTATCCTTTGAAAGTGGATTTTTTCCATCTAGCATGAAAGTATCAAAAATTATCCCCATATTTAAAAAAAAGGTTCAAAAGCAGATTGTAATAACTATAGACCAATATCTCTACTGTGTCAGTTCTCCAAAATACTTAAAAACTCTATAATAAAATACTAGAAAAATTATATTGATAAAAACAATGTCCTATCAAACAGCCAGTGTGGGTTTCGTTCCTCAATGTCCACCTCATATGCACTGCTGGACTTGGTAGAAGAAATCAGTGCATCACTGGATAGAAAGAAATATACACTGGGTGACTTTATCGACTTAAAAAAAGCTTTTGATAAAATAAACCATTCTGTACTAATCGAAAAACTCAATTACTATGGTGTTTGTGGTATGGCAGAGAAATGGATCAAGAGCTATCTGTGTGACAGAAAGTAACTTGTCAAAGTAGGTGAATGTTCATATGATTTAATTAATGTCTCATGCGGTGTACCGCAATGTTCAGTGCTAGGACCTAAACTATTTACCCTGTATATTAATGTGTTCTATTTGCAGACGACACCAATATTTTGTGTTCAGATACAAATGTTCATAGCCTTATAAGTGTAGTCAACTGTGAACTTGAGAAACTGTACACATGGTTCAGTGTGAACAAATTGTCATTGAATGTATCAAAAACGAATTATGTGGTCTTTGGCAACCGCAGAATAAATTGTGATATGGACATAAACATTCACAATAACCAAATTATTAGACGCAGTAAGACCAAATTCCTTCTGATTGATGAAAAGGTGACTTGGAAAGATCATATAATTGATGTCAAGACAAGCCAGTCTAGAATAAACGGTGTGATGTACAGGGCAAGTCGTGCCCTAGGAACCACAAACTTATTTACCCTATTACTCACTGTTCTTACCAATACTGTGCTACTGCTGTGAAATTTGGGGAAATGCATGTATTACTAATGTACACTGTATTACAGTGGTACAGAAAAAAGGTGGTCAGACTGATGTTTGATGTTAGTCGACTACATCACACAAACCCACTATTTTATAGGTGTAGAATACTTCAATTTAAAGACTTAGTAGATGTGAGAAAAAAATTCTATAATGTATAAAACATGCAATAATATGCCAGAACCTATCAACGTTCAGTGCCTCTTTGTGAAGCAAACTAATTTACGACCTTCTCGAGTAAAATATCAATATGTACTTCAAAGTATCCGAACAAATATTAAATCACGATGCTTATCAATTTATGGTGTAAAGTGCTGGAATTCACTACCAACCCAAACTACAATGATGCCAACCTTTTAAGCATTCGTTAACAAATAAAAAACCGATACGGTCAAAATATATTTATAATAAAAACTTTGAAGACATTGCGCACTAAACTTAATATGCATTTTTCTTCCTATACAAATGGCCAGGGAAATGTCTTGATGAATGTATGATTGTATTACAATGTACTTTATTTGAATGTTTAATATTAATTTATACACTAATGATGTCAGCGCTTGTGTTCACTTACCGGGTATTCGTGCAATATTTCATACCAAAAATAAATCTGAAGATTATGCTGTACTGTCACATACTAAATTGTATACCATGTAATACCTAAAGAAACTTGTTTAGGGGTGAACAACTATAAGAACTGTCTTCAGTATGCCCCTTTTTGACATAATACGTATTCATGTGCCACAAACATTGTATATATATATATATATATATATATATATATATATACATACATACATATTACCGTTATGTTGGAAAATAAAACGTCTTATTATTATTATTATATAAATTTATATTATAGTAATTATGCAATAATAGTACTGGGGATTTTCTTGTGTTATTTTAAGTTAAATAGTATGTTAATTAATTGACAGTGTGGCTGCGACGTCTTAGTATCCCCTATATTACATTACATTTTATTTTACGACCGTACTTTGCATGCTTACCACTTTGTTCGTTGCCTTGACGATTTGAATGCAATATACCTTATCGTTTTTGTATAGAATATTCTCTTGGGCCTTTGGGACAAATTTATATTTATTGTTCCTACTCATGTATGCAAGAACCCAACATAACAAAATATACACTAACTTCTCAAAGAATAAAAAATTATTGAATGTCACAACAAATTAAATCACACAATGTATATTTGAGACGTATATCTGAGGTAATACATATCCTTTGGATATCCTTTGAATGTTAGTTTCCACTAACAATTGTTTATATATAACCCAAGAAATTATATATATATATTATAATATAAATTATTGTATTATATTATATACCATATCTGTATATACAGATGATGGAGCCACGGATTATTTCGGCTATCGCATATTGATTTTATTTTAACTGTGACCAGTAACAACAAACATATCATGATCAGTAGTATCCTCTCAGATATACATCCACAAATACACACATTTACACGTACATGAATACTCACGTATTCACGTACATACACGCATACACGCATACACGCATACACGCATACACGCATACACGCATACACGCATACACGCATACACGCATACACGCATACACGCATACACGCATACACGCATACACGCATACACGCATACACGCATACACGCATACACGCATACACGCATACACGCATACACGCATACACGCATACATACTTACACACACATACACACAATCACAGATATGTACAGATATGTATATGCACGCACGCACGCACGCACGCACGCACGCACGCACGCAAGCACATACACATACATACATACATACATAGATACATACATACATACATACATACATACATACATACATACACACATACACACATACACACATACACACATACACACATACACACATACACACATACACACATACACACATACACATATTACACACATACACACACACACATACACACATACACACATACACACTTACACACGTACACACGTACACACGTACACACGTACACACGTACACACGTACACACGTACACACGTACACACTTACACACATACACGCACGCACGCACGCACGCACGCACGCACGCACGCACGCACGCATACACACATGCACACATGCATACATGCATACATGCATACATGCATACATGCATACATACATACATACATACATACACACATACACACATACACACATACACACATACACACATACACACATACACACATACACACATACACACATACACACATACATACATACATACATACATACATACATACATACATACATACATACATACATACAGTATGCAGGGGTTTACGGGACGCAAGATCCTGCGTCTTATGCGCATGAAAACAGTACCTGGACGAGCGCAAAATAATCAATGCGTCCCACGCGACGCATGCGTATCAAAAGATATATAACAAAAGTATGTATTGAATATGAATGCCTTTAACTTGGTAGTTTATTACTGTACCAGTTCGTTTAGTATTTCTTTTCACGAGTCCTTCTAAATAATCGTGCGGAGGCCGGGAATGTCAAACAGTTCCCCGGCACCATGATATCAGGTTTGCTCAGCATGAGCTGCATCTGGTGGATGCTTTGCTGAATAACCTACCAGCCTGCTTTATGGTGTAGAAACAGATTCAGGCGACAGAATGTACCAGCGACAGAAAAGAGAAGGCTGAAGCCAAATGGTTCGTGAGAATCTGGAACCATCAACGAACGTTGATCACCTCACTGATGTGCAACATTCTGGAAATATTGGAAACACTCCAAAAGAAATTGCAAAGGAGTGATTTGTTCATCAGCGATATTCTCACTGTGACTGATTCGGCAATCAAGAAGTTGAACCTAATGAGGGATGGACCATTCCCGAGAAGAAAGGAGGAGAAAGTGAGTTGCCCAACCGCTAACACAAAAGAGGACCTAACACAACGAAAGTGTAATCACCAGTTCGTTTGTACAAACCGCCGCGACAGACGAGCAATCAGGTTGGAGGTCGTGCAAGCATCGCAAGAATACCTGTCTGAACGCATGCACCCGGAGCAGGAGGACGTCATCAAAGACATGAAGGAGTTAGTGATGTCACGCAGTCTGAGATCTTTCGTTGAGCATGATGTGCGCGTCGTCAGGCGCCTTTTCCCAGATGAGGCATCTGACTTAGCGGACGGGGCAGCTGAGCAGTGGGAAAACATGATAAATGTGCCATTCCTGCCTGATGGCTGTGATCTCGAATGTAAGTTGACTGTCAGACTGCGCCACCTTTTGCCAGTCACAACAGGTTCTGTTCAGAAGGTGTTGGTATCTCTGGCTTATATGAGTCCACACTCTATGCAGACCGAAAGGATCGTGAGCCTCTACAACCTCGTGGTCGATAACTACCGCTCCAATATGAATGAGAACACGAGAAACGCACGACTCATGGTGGCACTGAATAGTGTGGGCACCGCCTACTATGACCTTCGACCTGCTGTCGTAAAATTCGTGGAGAAGACGAGAAGATACTGGGATATCTACGGTCATTCTACGGTGAATTCGTTAGGAAATTCACCTGCGAAACGGGACTCGTCTAGTCAAATTGAGACAACTGTCAAACGTTCTGACTTGCAGGATACGTCACATGTTTCTGTGACTACTGCATGTATTGGTTGTAATAAAACATGTTTCTAGGATATATGTGTAACATTTATTTTTATACCAAGATGCAGTCGACACTCGTCACAGGCCCCACAACTTTGTGGGTACAAAGATAATAACACATTATATTTAGCTTTCATACATGCCTAAGGGTTATGAACATAATCAATAATGTATGCGTAAACTGTCCTTTTTACCCATTAGAAGAGTCCTTTTAAGACATTGTTCCCCCAGTGAAAATTCAATGAAAAACGCCCTGATGCCAGTAGGTGTATGTTTCCCAATTCTGACTAGATTCCGACGGCAGCCTAATTCTCCGTGTGGCGCCGCTCTGCGCTTAATTATGCGAAGCGCCTCTAGGGACTGATTTGTGAACCATAATACCATTCCAATCCATGCGCATGTCCGTTCAGGCTTCATAGTTTGAGCGCAGTCGCTGTACGTTTTAAGACTTCATAATTTATTAGATATATAGCAATGAAAAACAAAGCGACTTCTTTCTGTATAATTAACCGCTTGTTTTCACCAAACAATCGAACAGATTTGTTCGCCCAACCCGCAAACAGATTTGGTACCTCCGTGTGTTTATGCCATCATTCCATATTATTTCAGATATACAGTACATTGTTATAAAATATTGATTTGAGGGCATTTTTTAGGCCCAAATTGCGCTCCGGATTGCGTCAACATGCGATTTAACCGTGCAATAACCCGCGACCGCAGCCGCGCACGCTCATTCAAACCGGAGCGAGCGCTATTTGGGACATTGTATTCCTGAAAGATGTGGAATGATGGAATAAACGCATTGAGGTATAATATTTAGGCACATATATCCTGGATTCTACACAACGTCACAATTAAGTGTCCACCAACTAATGTGCAGTTCCATCTGCTGCATATTGGCTATTCCAATGCCACTGTCCTCACTACGGTCAGCTTTCCCGCCATCGAAACAAATTTTGGAGTCTTCCAAAGTGACTCGTGGCTTCCTCGATATCCCTAGATTTGCCTTAGGAGATTTACATACATGACATTTACACGCAATCCAAGGCATCTAGCAGACTAGCACGCCCTCTCATAAGTGAGAAAGGCTGCTAACTTCCAACACAAGATTTAACAAACCTGATTATGTGGTAGAATATATAGGAGATAAAGTAACAACCATCAAACTACTTACATAAGATAATATCTGTGTAAGCCAGTACTTGCTATATATTTTGGTTAGGTAGCATTGTTGTTAAAATTAAGCAAGGGCGATAGTCGGGCGGCGTAACCTAAATAAATAAAGCAGCCTAACATAACGTAATTGATTGTATTTAAATTAGGTCACTACCGGTGATGTTAGCGTTCGTGTTAGGATAAATAGTCGGCTGTGTAATTGAAATTTGTAACCTAAAGTGTGCTGTAGTACACAGGAAACAGTCTTTATAAAGACTAAGTTAGTTAAGTTATTAAATCAATTCTGATCGGGATATGGCGCCTTGCAAGCGGCAAGTAAAGCAAAGCGACACTTGGTGTGCGATCACTGCCACAGCTGGGTAGATTTTGCATTGTCCGGGTGTGGAAAGTCATGGGCAGAAACCATGGAGGAAGGATTCACCTTTCAGTGCATTGGATGTTGGAAGGTGGAGTGTTTGCAGAAGGAGATAGTTAGGTTGACAGATATTGTGAAGGGAATGGAGATGGGAATTAGCAAGGAGAGAGGTGAGGATACTGCAAGACTGAAGGAGAATAGCAGTGGCAAGAAAACTGAGGAAAGGAGATTGAGAGGAGAGAAGGTGATTGGAGGGGAAGAAATTGGAAAATCGACAACAGAAAACGTGACAAGCGTGAAGGTGACAGGGAAGAAAGTGACTGTAGAGAAGGTGGGAGGGAAGATGGAACGGGAGAGGAGAGAGGAAAATGAGACGGGACGAAAGAAGAAGGGACGAAAGAAGGAAGTGAGAGCAAATGTGATAGAAGAGAAGTCGATAAAAGGGAAGCTGACAGGAGGAAAGGTGACAAGAGAAAAAGCGACAGGAAAGAATGGATCGGAAGAGAATGTGACAGGAGAGAAGACGGCAGGGGGAAAGACAACAACCAGACAGATGCAAACCGAAGAAGGAGCTATTCTAAGGCAGTGATTGAGGGGGCAATGAGGAAAGAGAGGGTGTTTATGGGTGACTCCATTATGAGAAAGACGGACAAGACACTGAGCGAGGGGAAGGACATCGTTGTTTGTTTACCGGGGGCTAGGATTGAACATGTAACTGACAGGGTAGAGAAGGTATTGGGACATGGCAAGGGGGGTCTATACTGGTACATGTAGGAACAAATAATGCAGACAGGGAGGGAACAACTGCGATAGTACAGAAGTATAGACAGTTAGTGAGGAAGCTAAAGAAGACGAGAGTCGAACAGGTTATTTTGTCAGGAATGTTGCCAGTAATGGGAGGAAGGGGGGCAACGTATAGAAACTGCAAGAGGATGGCGATCAATGCACTAGCTGAGCAGATGTGTGAAGAAGAGGGGGTGGGATTCACAGATTTATGGGGATACTTTGTTGGGAGGGAAGATATGTACATGAGAGATGGCCTCCATCTTAGTGGAAAGGGGGCAGCAGTTTTCTCAGAGAATCTGCTGCAATCTGTTGACAGTGGGACAGGTTGCATCTGTTTAAACTAGATTCGCAGGGAGGACTCACAGAAAAGCCTGAAAATGGAGGCATAGATAAAGACAGCACAAATAAATCAACAAATAACAGTCTGGGAAACTCTTCTGAAGCTGGATATAAATGTGTTTGTTTAAATGCAAGGAGTATAGTAAACAAAAGAAATGAACTAAACATTATGATAGAAGATATTGACCCTCATATAATAGGTATAACCGAATCCTGACCACCACCGATATATCAGATGCTGAATTGGGACTGACAGGATATGTAATGTTTAGAAAAGATAGAATAGGAAGAAAGGGAGGTGGAGTTATTTTATATATTAAAGAATCTATTCAGGCTTATGAAATAAAATTAGAAAGAGAAGCAGATTGCGAAGAAGCTGTTTGGTGTAACATATTTACAGGAAACTCAACGTTAACAGTTGGGTTAGTTTATCGAAGTCCAAACATAAGCATAGAAGAGAATGAAAAAATACAAAACGCTATAAGGGAAGTAAGCAAACGGGACTGTATTATTATGGGGGATTTTAACCATGGGCATATACAATGGAAATCTCTACAGAGTAGGGGGAGAGAGGACCACAAGTTTTTAGTTTTAGTTCAAGATACATTCCTTTCTCAACATGTGCTAGAACCAACCAGGGGTGAGAATATGTTAGACATAGTTTTGTCCTCACAGAATGAATTAGTTGACAATGTCAAGATATGTGAGCCACTGGGGAGTAGCGATCACAACCAGATACATTTTACCATCAAAGTAAAATCAGAAAGGAATAGCAAAAAGCAGTATAGGAGAAATTTCCACAAAGGAAGGTATAAGGACATGAGGAAATATTTAGCAAAGATAGACTGGAATAAGACACTGAAAAATAAGACGGCAACAGAATGCTGGAATATATTAACGAGTGAAATTAAGTGCATAATCGATAAATTTGTACCCTTCAAAAAACAAGGAAAACGGTCCAAAAAGAAACACTTATCGAAAGAAGCCATTAGAAAAATTAAGTATAAACAAATGATGTGGAAGTCATATAGATGTACTGGAAATGATGAAGACTACAACAATTATAAAGAAGCACTTAACCAAGCTACAGCAGAAATTAGAAATTCAAAGAGAAGCTATGAACAACAATTAGCTAGTAATATAAAACATGACAGCAAGAGTTTTTATGCGTATGTTCGAAGCAAACAGAAAGTTCAAGATAAGGTCGGTCCTCTAGAAGATAGTGCTGGAAATATAATATCAGAGGGATTCATAATGGCAGAAGACCTGAATGAGAACTTTAGTTCAGTGTTTACCAGGGAAGATATTAGTTCACTGCCAATACCAGAGGCTAAGTTCAAGGGGGCAGATTCAGACTATTTAGGACAATTAATTGTAACCCCGGAAATGGTAGCTAAGAAAATAAGGGCTATGAAGGAAAATAAATCACCTGGAGTGGATGGTATTCCACCCAAACTACTATTGGAAATTGTAGAACAAATTAGCATACCACTTGCAACAGTTTTCAACTGGTCATTAGAAGAGGGAGTGGTTCCTTTAGAATGGAAAGAAGCAAACATTATACCGTTATTCAAAAAAGGTTCGAGAAACAAGTCAGAGAACTATAGACCAGTGAGTTTAACATCAGTGATTTGTAAATTATTAGAAAGACTAATTAAAGATCACATGGTGGATTTTCTTGTTAAACAAAACTTGATAAACCCATCTCAACATGGTTTTTTTAAAGCGAGGTCATGCTTAATAAATATGTTATGTTTTTTGGAAGACATCACTAAGTGGGTAGATGAGGGATCACCAGTAGATATCGTCTACTTAGATTTTCAAAAACCTTTTGACAAAGTACCACATCAAAGATTACTGCTTAAACTAAAGGCCCATGGCATAGGAAATGGTATAATAA
>OZ023209.1:49907816-49922816 GCA_963995525.1 Escarpia spicata
CACCCTATCCATTCATCCATCCATCCATCCTTTCATCTATCCGCCCACCAACCCATCCATCTATCCTTCCACCCATCCACCCATCCACCTATCCTTCCATCCGTCCGTCCGTCCGTCCGTCCGTCCGTCCGTCCGTCCGTCCGTCCGTCCGTCCATCCATCCATCCATCCACCCATTCATCCATCCATCCATCTATACATACATCAAACCATCCATCCATCCAATCATCCGCCCACCCATCCATCTACCCTTCCACACATCTATCCATCCATACATAAATACATGCATACATACATACATTCATACATACACACATACATACATACATACGTCTATATATATGTATATATGTATATATATATATATATATATATACATATATACATGTATATATATATATATACATATATACATATATATATATATATACATATACATATATATATATATATACATACATACATACATACACCCATCCACACATCCATCCTTCCACCCATCCATCCACACACCCACCGATCCATCCACCCAACCATCCTTCCACCCATCTATCCATCCATCCACCCACCAAACTACCCACACACCCATCCGTCCGTCCGTCCGTCCATCCATCCATCCATCCGTCCATCCGTCCATCCGTCCATCCTTCATCCGTCCACCCGTCCACCCGTCCACCCGTCCACCCGTCCACCCGTCCACCCGTCCACCCGTCAACCCGTCCACCCGTCCACCCGTCCATCCGTCCATCCGTCCACCCATCCATCCATCCATCCATACATATATACATACATACATACATACATACATACATTCATACATACATACATACATACATATATATATATACATTTATACATACATACATACATACATACATACATCCATTCACCCATCCACCCACCCATCCATCTTCCCTTCCTCCCATCCATCCATCCACCCATCCACCCATCCACCCATCCACCCATCCACCCATCCACCCATCCACCCTCCACCCATCCACCCATCCACCCATCCATCCATCCATCCTTCCATCCACCCATCCCCCAACTGCTACCCACCCATCCAACCATCCACCCGTTCACTCATCAACCCATCCACCCAACCACCAACCCACCCACCCACCCATCCAACCATCCATCCATCCATCAAACCATCCATCCATCCATCCATCCACCCGTCCGTCCGTCCGTCCGTCCGTCCATCCATCCATCCATCCATCAATCCATCCATCCATCTATCCATCCATCCATCCATCCATAAATACATACAAACATACATATATATATGTATACATATATACATACATACATACATATACACATACATACATACATACACCCATACACCCATACACCCGTCCACAGATCCACCCTTCCACCCATCCATCCACCCACCCACCCACACATCCAACCATCCATCCATCCATCCACCTACCCACCCATCCAACCATCCCTCCCTCCCTCCCCCATCAATCCATCCATCCATCCAACCATCCTTCCTTCCATCCATCCATCCATCCATCCATCCATCCATCCATCCATCTATCCATCCATCCATCCATCCATCCATCCGTCCATCAGTCCATCAACGCACCCATCCATATATCCACCCATCCATCCACCTATCCACCCGTCCACCCATCCACCCGTCCACTCGTCCACCCGTCCACCCATCCACCCATCCACCCATCCACCCATCCACACATCCACACATCCACACATCCACCCATCCACCCATCCTCCCATCCACACATCCACCCATCCACCCATCCTCCCATCCACCCATCAACCCTTCTACCCATCCACCCTTTTACCCTTCTACCCACAACCCATCCACCCATCCACCCATCCACCCATCCGCCCATCCGTCCACCCGTCCACCCGTCCACCCGTCCACCCGTCCACCCGTCCACCCGTCCACCCGTCCACCCGACCACCCGTCCACCCGTCCACCCGTCCACCCGTCCACCCGTCCACCCGTCCACCTGTCCACCCGTCCACCCAACCACCCAACCACCCACCCACACACCAATCCTTCCATCCATCCATTCATCCATCCATCCATCCATCCATCCATCCACCCACCCACCCATCCATCCATCCATCCATCCATCCACCCAACCATCCATACATACATGCATAAATTCATACATTCATACACGCATACATGCATACCTGCATACACGCATACACGCATACATATATACATATATACATACATACACATACATATATAAACACACACACACACACACACACACACACACACACACACACACACACACACACACACACACACACACACACACACACACACACACACACACACACACACACACACACACACACACACACACACTCACACTCACACACACACACACACACACACACACACACACACACACACACACACACACACACACACACACACACACACACAAACACACACACACACACACACAAACACACACACATGCATGCATACTACACTAATGACAGCAGTAGCATTAGCAACGGTGTCAAAAGCTACAGTAAAGGAGGAATTGCTGTTGGTGTTGGTGGGCTTTTTCATTGTTTCTGGTTTTGCTGCTGATGATGATGTTGATGATGAAGATGATTGTGCCGCCGCTGCCGCATAAGCTTGTGCTCCTGCTGATGATGCTGCTGTTGCTGCGATGATTATGATAATGACGACAGTGAAAATTATGATGATAATGATATAATCGATGAAAGAGATTATGTTAATGACGTGGTGATGATTGCTGTGGCAACGGCAGATGTGGTTCTATTTCGAACAGCATAATATGAGAACATACCCATAGTTCATACTTCATCGTTTTGGAAAAACTGTCACGAGCATCAAAAATCTGCACACAAAAACAAAGCAATAATATAGTGTTTATGCAGTTGTTCAATACACAACTTGTATGCGGCATTTTATTTATAAAACAAAATGTTTACAACAATTTTGGAAAAGGCCTTTTGTTGTGTAATCATAAACCAGATAGTGCCAAAAAATCATAAACAATTAATATTGGTACATTGACTTTTACCTAGCTTCATAGTAATGTATTCAATGATATTGTGAGCTGGCATTTTTTCCACACAAAAAACAAACATGCCCCTAATTATATTCTTTTAAAGATAACAATACTGATTTGACCGTTTAAATCAAAACATTAGATTGGAATCTCCTGCCATACAATCTACAGTTAGTACATTGCTTGTCTTGGTTGGCATGATTAACCAGGTACTTGATACATTTAAATTCAAATACGATATTAACCTTCCGATGCTGGCTATACTACAACATATCCTTCGGTCACAAAAATATAAACTGATGTTTGCTTTAACGGTGCAGCGGTCATGATTATGTATCGACGGGGGAATTTTGTAATATTATGCATTATATCCATGATATATTTCATATGTATAGTAGGCACTCACCACGTTTGTGTTTCCTTTCAACACCGTGTTGGACAAGAGGGCACATTGGTTTCCTGGTGTGGCCTTTATACCGTGACATCGCCGCTCTAAGCAGACGTGACACAAACGTCAGGTCAAATGTTGCCGTGTAGATTTACCGGCATTGGCAATGCAATTGGCTCACCGCCAGGATGTCAAGTGGTGAGTGTAACTATCGAGACATACGTATACAAATTGAGTTGATGGCAATTGAAGGAGTGTCGGTTGTTGTGTCAACAACTTTGCTTAATGAAGACGTGTGCGTTATAACAATGTTACAAAGCTGCTTCCCCTGGCCAAACATTCAGAGATACATTAGCTGTTTTGAAAGCTTTTTTAAAACGTGAACTTTTTTTCTAAATGCAACTGATTCGTCTAATTGTGTAAGTTTTTTTGTAAATGCAACACAGTCAAAAAAGGAATAGCATGGGAAATATAAAGTATGTTAATTTCCCAAATACAACATATCGCAGATTTAAAGATTAGTTCGTGCTTACTAAGTTAATACAACAAAAAAGGACATTTTCATGCTATTAGAGTACATACGAAATTAGTATATCTGAATGAATTTCACCTAAACTTATCTAACGATTAGAATAGCCTGCCGTGTAGACTTTCCCCTCATGTTAAGCAAGTACTTACGACATCCCAATCAGGTGACGTCATCACTTACTTTAGAACCTGTTATGTTTGTACTAGGACTAAACATACAGACTAGTTAGCTGCTACTGCTGTTATTAGTTTGACATATGTCCTCTAGCTTTGGAATAAAAGGATTACATCGGTGGGACCGAGCACCGCCCATTAAAGGGGCTGTTTGACGAAAAACGACCGTTGCCACACAATGCGTCTGGGCGCATTTAAAGGTGGGCACTTGTACTAACAGGGCACAATTAGAAGAAGAAGAAGGAATTTGTTTTTATTTGACCCAGACATTTGATTATACATACAATACATCCATGTCAAAAATATAATAAAATAAAAATAATACAAATATATAACCTTATGATAAACATGGGACAATGCATGGTAAATAACAAAAAAGTAGGGTCAGGAGACTCCTCTAATACTGTAATAGTCGCTATCGAGGAGCCACCTTTTATAATAAAAAATATAACTGGATTAATACATCACATGAATCGACTTAATACATCACTTGAGTCAAGAAAGAAAAAAGTACAAAAAAACATGATATGAACATGAGCATGTATGCAATGTGAGCCAGCTTACATGATTATTGTGTTTGTCGTTAAGGCACTGTTTTGTACTGTATAAAGTTGACAGGTGTTTGTCGGTTTTTAATTTTGCATATCTATATATATAGCAATTTTGTATTGTGCATGTTACCTGATAATTTTATAAAAAAATAAAGGTTAACAAACTTGGCAAATCCTTGTGAACTATGTATACTAAGCTTTTCTTTGACTATATAACGGTAATGTTATTTAGTAAAAGTGGAAAATTATGCCTAAGACATTTCTTTGCAAATTAATGTTTGATTTTATAAGTGTATATTTTATTCTTGACTCTTGTATCATGATTATGTACCTCACAGTTAAACATTATCCTCCAGTTTTGTAAATAAACTGGTAAGTCATTGTGTAAATATTTATATATATAGTAAAATTGTTGTAATTTAAGGATGTCATCTATTTTTAACAAGTTGAGTTTTTGTGAAGTGGTTCTGTGTTAGAAATATAGTTACTTAAGGTAATCAATCTCAGGGCTTTTTTGAAGTTTTATTGTTCTATTTGGTTGAAAGCCCAATGTCGTGATGCAATAATTTATATGTGGCACTATGAATTACTTGTGTCATATTATTTTAATATGAACAGGTAACACATGTTTCAATTTGTTTAAAATGCAATTTTTTTAGAACAAGCAATTGATATTTTTTCCGTATGTTTTTTCCAGTTTAGATTTGTATCTATAATTAAACCCAAAAAATTAAATTCATTGACTTGTTCAACATTTACATTATCTATTTTCAGAGTGAGTGTCTGTATATTTTTCTTTGCCTTTTTAAATGTCATGTATTTAGATGTTGCTATGTTTAACAAAAATTTATTTATTTTGAGCCATTCATTTATTTTAAAACGTTCTTTGTTTATTAAAGATTCTAAATTTTCGTCATGTATGTTATCGCTGAAAGTGTTTAATGTACTTGATAGAGTTGTATCATCGGCATAAATTATGAAATTAAACATTTTACTGGCTTGTGCAAAATCATTGATATATATGATGAATAACAGGGGTCCTAAGATTGAGCCTTGTGGTACACCTGTTGTTTTTGATAACATATTTGATTTTATATTGTCAATTTCCGTATATGTTTTACGATTTGTTAGGTAACTGCTGAATAAGTTCAGATTTGTTCCATGTATACCATAATATTTCAATGTGTCAATTAAAATTAAATGGTCAATGGTATCAAACGCTTTGGAAAGATCTAGGTAAATATGTACGGGTATTTCATTCTTATCCAGTTGGGTTATTATTATATATATTAATTCTAGAGCCGCGTATTCAGTTGAATGTTTAGGTCGGAATCCATACTGATGGTCAAAAAAGCTTAGTGTCTTTTAAGATGATAATTGGTCACACATAATCTTTTCAAGTACTTTTGAAATAGCTGGTAGAAGAGATATAGGCCTATAATTATCGAATACTGTTGGCTCACCTTTTTTATAAATTAGAATGACCTTAGCAAATTTTAGTTTTTTCTTTTATCAGGGAATATTCATGTGGTTAATACTTGATTTGTTAATAAAGTTAAAGATTTGGTTAGTACAGGTTCATGCATTTTTAGCAGTTTGGTGGAGAGACCAACACATCCTCAGCTTGATGGGTAGATTAATTATAGTTATCTTTACGGTATCTTCTTCAACGTAATTAAATATAAAATTACAGTTTACTATTTTATTTAGATAATATGAATAGTCATAAATGCCTTTGTATTTAATATCATTTGCTAGATTACAACCTATATTGGTAAATAATGTATTGAATTTATTTGCTATTTCTAATTTGTTTCGGATTCTTTGAAATATTTTGGAAATGATTTATTAATTTTATCTTTAAACAGGATTTCACTTATTGTTTTCCAAGTGTTTTTATATAACATTTAAACCGATTAAAACATTTGTCATAATATAGTTGCTTTACTTTGCGGAAACTTCTTTTCAAAATACTATTGTCTGTTTTTAGATTAATCAATAATATGTCATATTCGGAATATTCAGGGTTTGTTGTTTTTAATTGTTTGTAAATTTGGCTTTGTATCTTATTGGGATTAGCAAGCCTTGAGTTATCATGTATACTTTTTATGTTGATATTTATTAAATTTAATTAATTTGCATATATTTATTTTTAGCTTGATTTATTTCATTGATGATAATATTATAATTATAGTTTAGGTCAGCATTTGGATTTTATTTTATTATTTTATATCTAATTAATTTAATTTGATTGATGCATTTCAGAGGAGATTATATCATTTTTTACTTTTAACATAGCCTCTTTATTGTGTACATTAACCAATATAAATTGTGTAGTATGTTCCTCTTTCAGAGCAGTGTCCATGAGCATAAAGTATGGTTGATGATCAGAACATTTTTTTTTTAATATTCCTGTTGTACTTTGTAAAATGTGTTTACTTAATTTACCAAAACAATTATCAATAAGTGTACCAGTATATGTTGTAAACTTTGTAGAAAGAGTGATTTGGGGGAAGATACTGAATGAGGTTAACATGTCAAAGAAAGTGCTACAGTGTTCTTGCTCGTTTATTTTTAGCATATTTATATTTAGTCCCCTGTAAAAATAAGGTTGTTGTTTTGATGATGCCGAATAGATGATATGACCATTGTAAATTCATTTATGAATTCATTAGGCCTTGGAAGTCGATATATATTTCCTATAGTGACTGTCTTTTATAAGCCTCCTCGATTTACTTGTATTATTTGTCCCTCCCATTGTTCATACATATTTAATTTCATCTTTACTTCATAATCACAGTTTTTATCTATATATATTAATAATCCCCCTTTAGTGCTGCAACTTTTTCCTTGGGATATACAGTCATATCCATTTAATTGAATTAGTGATAAGTCATCATTATCAGAGAGCCAGCTCTCTTGGAGACATATTATGCTAAATTTAAGGAAGACAAGTGATTTACAAATGCCTCGAGCTCACTAAACTTTGCGTTAATGGACTGTATATTTGAGCTTAGGATACTGAAATGTTTAGTATTGTTTTGGAGTAATACATACATTTTTCAAAATCATAATATGACGATCGGCGTATTTTAATAATAATTTCAATGTGCAGTAATGTTTCAATAAGAGTGTGTGCCTTTAGTGTTTGAGTTACAAGATTTTTTTTGTAATAATTGTCTTTTGTTCATGTAAAGCTAAAGCGGTGCATGATAAGTAGCTACTTAAAGTGTCAGAGATAGAACAAAACCCAGGTTATGTTTAGAACAAAATACAAGAAAAAAAAGCGATGTAGTAGAAAGAAATCAGGACCATTTGACAAGATGGCCCGAGAAAGAAACTTAATAATAAAACTGTATTTCTAGTGGTAGGAACACTATATAATTAATTAAATGCCTCATATAATGTTGACTTAAGACTGTTTATCACAGGAATAAATGTAATTGGTCAGACAATTTAACCATTTCATAAAAATAAAAAGTGGACAATACATAGTGCCCGTAAATAATAACATAAACATACATGACAACAAATATTAACACAATTTATGTGAACTAAAGTAATATTTGCACTGCAAAAAATAATCTACTTTTACAACTCAGTGTAAAAATAACATACTATTTTAAATATCCAAGTCGGAGTAAATATATTGGTGGGACAACAGCTATTTATAGTATACGTAAATAATAACATAACATGGACAACAACAAAAAGGTTAACACAAATAATTTGAACTAAGGTCATATTAACATTGCAAAAATAATGTACTTTTACAACTCAGTATAAAAATAATGTAAACATTAGAGTACACGTAAATAATAACATAAGAATGTATAACAAAGAAACATTTACACAATTTATGTGAACTATGGTCATATTTGCATTGCAAAAAATAAGGAGTCGCCAGTGACAGCAGCGCACATCCGAGAGTGGACTCTACACGATAAAACACTCTCCAGAGTACAGAGATACGTACTCACCGGTTGGCCCACCAACGACCTGGTTACTCAGGAATGCAGTCTATTCCGTGATGAAATGAGCATGCATGACGGGTGCAATATGAGAGGGGCCAGAGTTGTCGTTCCGAAGAAAGGAAAGACGATCATGCTGGAACTGCTCCGCAGTAATCACAGCGGAGTGGTTAAGATGAAGGCATTGGCGCGATCGTACATCTGGTGGCCAGGCGTAGATGCACAAATAGAACAAGTGACGAAACATCGTTTTCAATTAGAGTAAAATTCGAGGGAACCGACTCGCGTACCAATGACGCCATAGTTATTTCCACAGAGACCATAGTCTCATTTGCATCTTGATTATGCGGGACCTACTGAAGGCAACATGATCCTGGTTGTGGTAGATGCCTATTCTAAATGGATAGCATCCTCAGTCGTGAAGTCAGTGCACACAACCATCGAAGAGTTGCGAAAACTATTCGCGGATCATGGTTTCCCGGACTCTGTCGTCACAGACAACGGGACATATTTTACCAGCTGTGAATTTCAGTGTTTCCTGAAACGAAATAATGTGACACACATCAAGAGTCCAGCGTACCACCCATTCTCAAACAGATTGGCAGAAAGAGCGGTACAAGTCGTAAAAGCTGGCTTGAAGAAGATGCTTGAAGGCTCGATGGAGATACGACTAGCAAGATACTTGCTAACGTATCGTGTGACACCACACAGTACCACAGGTGTAGCACCTTCAGAACTGCTGATGAACCGTAAGCTTCGAACAGTATTTGATGCAGTACTGCCCTACCTCAATTCGACGGTAACCAGACGTCAGTAGCATATGAAGGAATACTACGATCGCAGAGCAAAGCCACGGTCTGTTGACATAGGCGATGACGTCTTTGTAAACAACCACACCTGGGTAGGACCCAAGTGGATGCCATCAACGTTACGTGATCGTAAAGGTGACGTCATGGTGGCAGAAACAAGCGACGGTCGCATGATCACGGATTGGTGTTAATATGTATGTGCTTTTCTAAATGAGTGCACCGGTAATAGATCAAATACATCATTCACATGATGCACCGGTAATAGATCAAATACATCATTCACATGATGCACCGGTAATAGATAATATACATCATTTACATGATGTACCGGTAATAGATAATGTACATCATTCATATGATGCACCGGTAATAGATCAAATACATCATTCACATATGGTTTCCAGTTCATCCTTTGATAAATATCTGACGCTCTGGCTATAACTTTCTGCTCTTCTATAACTCATGACTACTCAAAAAAACGTCTGCTGGTAACCATGTCCTCCACATAAATCTAAAATATGTAGTCCCATGACAATTTAAGCAATTCTACAATATTGCCTACGTTGAGGTTGTTATGCCATAAGCTTCCTTTATCAGCGTTTTCGTGTATAATTACACAATGATGTACTACACGTATTATTATCCTTTTTTCAAATGTTACTCTATCACTTCTGTCATCAGGTTCGCCATGTTTTGAGAGTTTGTCGTAGCAACTATATGCGCATCTGAACATGCAATGCGTTACAGGCAGGATTAAACAATTAAACAGTGTTCAAACCAGGTTTGAATCACACAATGTAGACTGGCTATATAGGATCAGTTCCGCTTGCACTTCCTTACTTCATTGTCTAGCATCTCGTAGATGTCTGATCGTTTTCTTCGTATTATCTAAGAGTTTTCACGTTCCCCGGGACTGCGCATTGCCGAAGCCTGTTGGATAAGAAAACAATTTTGTGCGACAAAAAAGTCCACTATAATATACAATACTATAATATACAAACCGATGGATTGATATCGGAGCCCATCCACATCACAACTGGCATGAAGTTGGGTGCGTTGTGGTCCCATACCGTTTTGGAATATATTGTCCATATTTCTCAACGAAGCTACGCAAAATGCTCACAATGCTAATCCTGGAGTGTGTTTGAGGACACAAAATTATATCAACGTTATACTCAGTCACACTTGAAGGTCAAGTCAAAACAACACAACAGCACTTCATGTGTACGAAGACCTCTATGCTGATGCTGCTGCTGTCGTCTGTTCACATTCCAATGAAAAGCTACAATTAATACTAAATAGCTTCGCAAATACTTGCACAGGTTTTGGTCTCAAAATCCGCACCAAAATATTATTACCATGAGACATGGGTTTCAAGAAACCAACAATCTCCTCTTTGATGAAACTCACGAAACTGTTGATAATTATTGAAGTTTAGGCACCATTATTTCTAAAAACAAAAACTTCACGCTTGACAAAGAATAGTAATCGCGACTAGACAAATCAGCAATATCCTTTGGAAACCTTACAGGTCGAGTATGGTCGAACAAGGAATTAACACTGCACACCAAACAAAATAATGGAGCCTACAATCGGAGCTGCGTTGGCAGGCTGTTGACGAGGACAGAGGCAACTGGAGATCCATTCGTACTGGCTGTTTGTCTATTGATATCTAGGCCTAAAGAACGAAATCTCCATGCACAAACAAACAAACATGGCCACTGCAGATAAAAGTTGGCCAAATAAGGGCAATTGTTTTGTTTTGAAGAAACGTAGCCATCACATAGTAGCACCATAACTATAAATTATAGCAAAAATGGAGTCCAGTTAGGAATACATGCGGGCTGTGTAAGTAATGTATGTTTTGTCTAAATGTTAATTAACTGATATTCCTCATTTATAATTAATACAAGCAATAAATGTATGTTATTTAAAGCAACGAAAACTATCATCAATCCTGGAATATTGAGTAATGTTTATTTCGACAGTATCTGTCACACTAGTCACGACAGCATTCACTGCGTCCGTTTGTATCATTCTCAATTCCGATTTTGTATCTACAAAAATACTTTCGGAAATAAGTCTGACACCTAGAATAGAAAACAAACAACATTCGATCTGTTTAAACGACGTGTACAACAGCTACTACTAAAGCCAGTAGCTGCAAATACTTGTACCCATAACGCACTGCCACAACATAACATACCATACCATACTATAACATTTCATACCAGACCATACCAGACCAGACCAGACTCACACCGACTGCCGTGTATACGTTACACCCACTGACTGATACCGACTGAGTCAGATTCGAAGCCAGCGTGACGTCACAATCACGTAAACTTGAACACCTTCAACTACGCTACACTGACACCGACTAGCCCCGATTACAATCGGACGCGTTTATACACTACCTGACTAATACAGATCCGACGCAACTACATCTACACCGACTGGTTTGGGCTGGTTGGGTCAGATGAACATATCTATGTATCCCGGCCTTAACAGACTCTAACGCGAATCTCCCTGAATCGCGTCATAACACATCGGTTTCCTTCCCACAACAACTTACAAGTTTTTCTTACCAAATTTTTCCATACACTCTTTAACACAAGCCTTGAAATCATCGACACAAATAGCTAAATCGTCCAATGGATTTGCCATAACGCAGGATTGCAAGAGTCTGGTCATGCAGCTTCTATACGTCTGATCACAGGCATCAAGGCAGGAGTTCATCTTCTGGCCTGGTTTCCACTGTTCCGTGGTGCCATCGGCGACTGCGGCGTACAGAACAAGTACCTTTCGGATACAAGTGAACATAGTTGTAGTGCAAAAGACACATTTACAGTTTTGCCCAGCATGAAAATCACTCGCATGATTGCCTTCTGCTTTTATAATAACGTTAGAATTAGTGAATCGCTCCCAAACACTGACCCACTGCGCGCTTTAGACGCATACAATTACTTTCCGAATTGCTGCTACTCGTACGTACTGCTTGATTTTATTATATTTGTACAGTTAGCAAAAATATCCCAGGCCCAGTACGAGCATTGTTTTTCAGTGTAATCGTCGTTTACCCGTATTAGTTTGCTAGAGCGCTCGTCCCCAACAGGACTCAAGGTGGCGGCCCTCCAGATTTCCAAATAAGACTCCAAGTGGCAGCACAATTGTTCATTCAAAGTTCCGAAATGCAATTGGATTCGGAAAGCGTGAGTGATGTTGTTATCAAAATACAAAGTGTAATAACTTGAAAACAATTGCGTTCACCCAGTGGCAAATGTAGAGATGACATTATTATATTTACGTTATCATCGAACAAAATACAATTTACCATTTATAACTTCATTCACATACCTGTACAAATGTGTACCGGACCCCCACCCGCGGGGGCAAATTTTGAAAGAAAATGACACACATGTGTACATCTTTAGGGTCCCCTTAGCATGCATATGAAGTTTTACATTTGTGGCTGTCATCGTCATGGAAGTATGGTGCGCACAATCCTAGCAAACACACAAACTCACAATGCAAATCTATACTACGAAAGAAGGCGTCTTTCGTAATATAGATTTGCATTGTCAGGACTGTTGTTATTAATAGCATCATTGTGTTTACGATTTTTGATTGAGTATGTTTACCTTTATGATTCAGATTATCATCTGAGTAGTATTAAGGTGATTATTAAGAGTATCACTATTGGTAATATATTAATAGTAGTAGTAGTAGTAGTAGTAGTAACAGTTGTATAACAATAATTATAATAATAAGTATTATTAGTTGTAGTATTAGTAGTATCACTGTTATTGTTAGTAGTAGTAGTTTTAGTATTATTAATAGTAATGGGGATGATGATGGTGACTATATAAAATAAGTATCTTACCACGAAAATGTATTTCATCGTTTCGTCACGACTGTTACTGGCGTTACCTGAGCAGGCTGTGAAAAAACACAATTACGTGTAACAATAATATTCGCGTAAACGATGCGTCCAATAAACTACTCTATCATGCGAGACAGGATATCCAACGCGCTCAAAGCAATGTTCACAAATCACCTATATTTCTTATACCACGTATGCTAACAGACAAAATGATGCATTAATATTAAAACATGCAATCACAACCAGGTGGTAAAACTTTTAGCAAGCCGGCTGTGATCGGTTTAAAGAATATAAAACATACTTATATACCTACATACATTGCTGCATACATACATGCATGCTTGCAATGTATGCATGCAATGCATACGTACGTACATACGTAAGTACATGCATGCATGCATACACACACACGCAACCACACGCACACACACGCAAACACACATACACACACGCACACACGCGCGCGCACATTCACACACACACACACACACACACACACACACACACACACACACACACACACACACACACACACATATAATATATATACATATATATATTCCTCGGTTTTCGTATTTACATTATAAAAATTAGTATCATAATCATAAATTAGTAATTTAGAATGCTTTAATTGTATTTCCCCTTCTTATATATCAACTGAAGTTATATAAGGATGTGTTTTTGGCACTATTGTTATGGTTGCTAGCAACCAGACGGCCCAAAATTAGTTGCTATATCCACGCGTCCTAGTACACCTACCAAGAGTTGCTCAATAGAATCCTGTACAACAACAGATAAGAACGGTATAGTTCGTGCACTAGGTTGATGCTGGCGAGTTGTTATTGTTTCAAACAAACATGTCAGCAGCACTATTAATTTTGTCGACACGATTAATATTTGCACTGAAGCAACACAAGTAAGCAGTGGAAAAAAAGCAATGTATGTATATATATGTGTGCATGTGTGCATGTGTGCATGTGTGCATGTGTGCATGTGTGCATGTGTGCATGTGTGCTTTTGTGCATGTGTGCATGTGTGCATGTGTGCATGTGTGCATGTGTGCATGTGTGCATGTGTGCATGTGAGCATGTTTGCATGTGTGCATGGGTGTATGAATGCATTTATCCATCATCTAGGTAAGACATGGTTATTTCACACTGGTAGCAAGGAATTCTCATATCGACGGTGGGAAAGTTTCGGATGCTACTAAGCCTAAGACGGACATGTTATGACATGTGTGGATGCAAGTAGACGTAGGAAATTACATATCTCCACTGTCTGGAGAAACCACAATCACAAGTCGCACAAACCAATAATGTCAATAAATTCAAATAGTAAAGTAAAATCGTTTGAATCCCGTCAGATCTACTCACCTGGTTAAGCTAAACCTACGTGGAGATGAGTCCTGGTAAGTGTTTCACGTGACCAGTCATACCCCACTGACAGAACAATTTACACACTGACGTCCCTGTAAACCATGAATTAATAAATACGAGAAAACGACGAACATTGCCCGTTCGGGTCTTTCGGTGAGTACCCTTATATAAGTATAATCACAATACAGTTTGCTTACCTTGTATACTAACATTCTTATCATGCTTTTTTGTGGATCATCTATGATATATTTATACATCATATATTGAAAAGTTGGCATAA
>OZ023209.1:49927816-49957816 GCA_963995525.1 Escarpia spicata
ATGTATGTATGTATGTATGTGTGTATGTATGCGTATATGTATGTTTCCATGTATGCATGTATGTATGCTTGCGTGTATATATGCATGTGTATATATATATATATATATATATATGTACTTTATATACTTATATAATTATATAATTTTACATATATATATATATATATATATACACTGTATATATATATACATATATATATATATATATGTGTGTGTGTGTGTGTGTGTGTGTGTGTGTGTGTGTGTGTGTGTGTGTGTGTGTGTGTGTGTGTGTGTGTGTGTGTGTGTGTGTGTGTGTGTGTGTGTGTGTGTGTGTGTGTGTGTGTGTGTGTGTGTGTGTGTGTGTGTGTGTGTGTGTGTGTACTTTGTCATAGATTTTCGCATATATATATAATTTCAGGCTACCTGTATGGCATGTTTGACGTACTACTCTATGCCAACTGGCTCGTAAGATACGATTGATCATACTGAAGCATCAACCCAAATGTCAGATGTCGGTTTTTTAATGTTTGGTATAATTTCAGTAAAAGGCGCATTGGTGTCAAGTACCATACTTGACACACACATAACTAAACACCACAAGATCACAAAGTGACACATTTTGTATAATGTCCGTAACGTGTTTTTAAGTAACTCGCGAACATTCTATAATATTTCTAATCATCTAATATACTTAATCCTGGTAAAAAATAAGTCCTCTAACATTTTGTCAAGTTTTAAAGCAAATTGCGTGACAGTCATCATGTTCAGATTTCACTCAGCTTAACAATGTTAAACCCAAACTTTGGCATGGCTCCCTCTATTTCATGGTGTATCTACATTGTCTCACGTGTAATGTGGCTTTGTATTGTTTCCTTGTATGCTTATTTTGTGGTACTATACATGCAAACATGGACTGATGTTCGTCACGCGCGAAGTTAGTCGTAATGTCCTTCACTCAAGCTGTTGTGACCACTAACATGTGTATGTTTACTCAATTCAACATACACACGACACGTAGTGAGTGTACATTACTATTACAAAAGCTCCCCATCCAACATGATATTGCACCGACCAGATTGGATTCACTCGACGGGCGTATATATGTGCAGTGTTATATAAAATATTTTTTTATTCTGTATCGCAAAATAGATTTTAATACCAATACGTTGTACGTTCATCTGGTTAACAAACAATGTGAAACGTGATAGTAGTTCCGGTTTTCATCTATCAAGATGCATATATACAAAGCATCACAATAGTGTATATTTTTTAGCGTCGGCTGACACTGTGACGGACATCACGTTGTACACCTCATATCACACATTGTTAAATTATGATTAGTGACTAATTAGGGAAATTAACCTCTTTGGCCTGATAAATTCACCTGCTTTTGAGCGTTCGTTACAATAACTAATAATAATATTGATACTGGTTTTATGCTTCATTACTGTGACGGAATTAACGCCTACTGTGATATGATTATGTTTTAAAACGTTTAATATTTGATATTACACTTCACAAATATGCATATAAATGTAATGTAGATAATGTTGTACTAACTAGGTGTTGTTTTCATATGAATATACTGTTTCCAGTGAAAAAGTTACCAGTTTGGAAAATTATTGAAGACATTTGTGTTCTGAAACTAATATAATCAGACCTCATTTAACGTTTGTATTATCCATGCATACAGCTTTAATAATTTCTTAGTTTTACTATATATCTCAGAATCAGGACAAAAGCAAAACGAATATCTTTAAGTAAATGTAATGATCACCCAAGCGCTATTTTTAAAACACTTCGGTTGTTAAAGTCTTACTCCGGAGTAAGACCCAAGATTTATTTATAAAATCCAACACTACAATTTTAATAGAAATTAATTAATAATCGTTTACCCTACTACTTCAATGTTTTTTCCAAACACACACACACACACATCTATGATTCCATCAGTACTGCACACGTGAAAAAAATTATCTATATATGTCCAGATTCAAACATGAATTTGCCCAAAATTCATTAGACACAACATACTAGAGACAGTTAACAATGCACCAAGTATTATCATTAATACAATTTATACCCACAGTCTGTATGGCTTTTCAAAATATACAACAAACGTTTTTATTTTAAATTATGAATCCAGTTGTCGTTTTCGTAACTGCTTCATTTGTAATTCGAATATCGCTGTCCAGGGCACGGTGGAAGGAAAAAGAAGAAGTGGTCGGACAACATCCAAGAATGGACCGCGATGGACTTTGCTACAACCCAAGTCCTTGTCCAAAACTGCCAGAGATGGAGGGAGCTGTCCCGAAAAGCATCAGTGGTGCCGCCACGACCTTTGGTTTCGGGATTGAGATGAGAATACGTATTGTGTATCTGTGTATCCGAGTACATGTAATCAGTCCTTGTATTATGCATGTATGTTGATACATTCCGTAATTATCAACTATAAAAACTAGTAATATGCTTATCTGATTTGTTTCATGAAAATTTTGTAGTTGTTTATATTTATGTGTCCTAGCGATATTGTATATCTTAATGGGAGTCTCGCTTGTCTATTACTTACGTTATTCATTGTATATGTATCGTATTTATTGGTCAAATAAATTGATTATGATTCTGAGTTCTGAATCAGATTTCAGTGTCTAATCAACTTATTTAACGTATTTTATTATTTTAGTTTATTTATTTTTTATTCAGTATGCTCAGTTGTTCAGCACTTTTGCTAATCGTTTACTTTAACATTGCATTTACCCGTAATTTTACTATACATAGGTTTATATATATATATATATATACTTTTTTTGCTTCCAACTTTTTTTATTTGTTCTTATTTATTTCTCTTAAATGTGTTTTTTATATTTCTTAGATGATTGCCGATTTGTAAACACCCGTGAACGGGTCATTAGTCACGGATTTGACGGTGTGTAAATAAGTTTATTATTATTATTATGTTTTCGGTATTTATTGGCACTGGTCTAGCAGACAAAAACATACCGGATAATAAAATAATGACGAGATCCTTGCAAAGCGTTTTAGGATTAACAATACATGTGACGTATGCGGATGCAACTATGTCCCGACATTAAGTAGCACACAATACAAGGTAAGCGTGGAAGTATGTGCTATTTAATGACGTGACCAGCAGGTCAGACAGTTGATGAACAATGGCTATGCTAATAGGGAGTGGACAATACAAGAAACTGTTAATGTTGCTGATGCAAACACTCTGGACGTTTGCGCGCAGGTTATCCCGTGGCCAAGCTGTAGCTAACTTCAATGTCCCCTTGTAGCGATCGTTCCATGCACTAGTTCAATCGCACTGACCCTCGTGTTGGTCACCGACAAACACAGCCATTTGGCGCCAACCATTTACTGTGTTCTGAAAATACATGTTGCCACCTTGAATAACAATACTTTAACCATCTTTGCCAGAGCTGCCTCTCTGATATCAAAGAGGAACATTCACGTGTATTTACTCATGTCCTATCATGTTAAAAACAAGGAGTTCTTCGGTGTCCCAGTTTAATGGACAAGTTCGAAACAGGATATGGAAAGCTCGATATTGTTCGAAGCAGGATATGGAAAAGAACATATTGATGGCATAGGTGGGTACATTGTCTCAGCCACCTTATGGTAAGTTATGTGAATTTGGAATATTCGTCTGAGAACTCGAAAAATATCACCATAGCGATCAGCATACAATGCTGTAATAAATGACCAGGTAATCAAGAATGACAGTTTGTCGAAGTGCACCAGTGCAGCCCTAATGCGGCACCAAATCGGCGTCTAGGCGGCACCAAAGCAACACCAAGGCAACATCACGGCAGCACAAAAGTGACACAAAGGCAGCACCAAACCGACACCAAGGCGGCACTAAAGCGACAAGTAGGCTGCACCAAGGCAGCACCAAGGCGGCACATAGGCGACACCAAAGAGGGACCAAGGGGCACCATGTCAGACAAAGGAGATACGATTGTCGGTTGCAAGGCACCAACACCAGCATTGTCGCCACTCATGCGAACAGTTAGTCCCGTGCGATCATCTAGCAGTACCAGACCGGAAATGTGGGAAATACGAACGGAAGAAATACCAGAAGTCGCCAAAATGGGATTTCAAGAAATTGGCCCTCTACCGACAGAATCTTACAAACCATGGCACCGCTGGCATTCACTCAACCGTCTACGCACGCGGACCATAGACCACCACGATGACGTGGCACTACACTGACGAGACACAGTCAACAAAGTTTCATATTGGTGAAGACCAGCAATGTTCTGCGTCCTCTGCTGCCGGCTATTTGATAAGTCGTGCACACCAGACGTTGTAGCCACCGTCACGGACCGGACTGACGCGTGGGCCAGAAAATGGCAACACCTCGAAAGAAGGATGCGAAATGAAGAAGGTATAACCTTCACTCCACACATAGGCGTCCACTGCTACAACAACAGTTCCTGAGTCACAATATTTGTGTTTTTCAGACTGGGGACATCATGAATCACATGTAGCTGTAGACACGTGTCACCTAGTTATGCACGATAGATCCAATGTACTGGCACGTGTATGTGCGTGTGGGTGTGCGCGTGTGTGCGTGTGCGTGTGTGCTTGCGTGTGTGCTTGAGTGTGTGCGTGCGTGCGTGCGTGCGTGCGTGTGTTTGTAGCTTCTCTGAGTAGTACGGAGATGAATATTCAAAATTCACATAACTTAAAATAAGGTGGCTGAGACAATGTTCCCACCTGCATTTCGAGCGTTAATAAATATGGAACAGACATGTAGGAATGATGATCGGTTTTGTCAAAACATCCCTTGGTACGTTCTCTCATTCTTAATCAAGAAGTTCAAACATAATGCGATGTTGATGTGATAATTAAGGCGACGACCGTCTTAGATTAGCTTACAAAACATCCATCATGCAGACGGGATAACTTGGTAGTTCTTACGTAGTTCCATTCAAGTACATTGGTTTCTGTGGTGATGAGATTTCGGAAAGCAGCCGAGACATAAGTTTGGTATTATGTACCAGGGTGTGGTACACGCACACGCACGTGCACATGCACATCACACACACGCGCACACACACACACACACACACACACACACTCATACACAAAACACGCCCTTGGAAATTTGGCGTCAACATGCAAAACGGCTATAAGTGTCACTTAGGGCATGATTATATATCAGGCCACGTATCAATGTAACAACAGCAATGAATAGAACCCATTTTAATATAACATAGACAAAAATATCACTCCGTGATCTTACACAAACATAATACAACACACAAGGTTCTGCCGCGAACTACATCTGTAGACTCGCCAGTTCGCATCCGGGACCACAGCCCGACATACGCTGTTCGACACATACAGTTTGTCGCCCGTCACTGTACTACGCAATCAGCGACCTGTCGCCGCTCGGCGCTGTCCTCTTTCGCCGACGTGCTGACGACGCCCCGCAGAGCTGACGCTTCGCCCGACGGTTGCCTGACACTTCGTCGACCGACATCCACGCGCGTGCCTTTGCTTACGCTCAAGCGCAGCCTGGGCAGCTACACATTCAAAATACTAATCACCACATAGCACACCAAGACCGTCTACATACACACATAAATATACGCAGTCGACATATGTATTTTGATTATAATATGTAATGGTATTATTCATATTCTAGTTCTGTATAGTTACATAATGAAGACAAACATTTGTTGTATAGTTGCAACATTATAATTATAAATATTTGGTCTACTCACCGGCTAAGTACTCCAATTGACATCCAGCGGCAAGTCTGCACAGTGCGGTCCTGTCACTTGCCAGAGTCGACTGACTGTCTGCTACACGTTCGGCTGTTCGCCGCACCCTAGACAATTGTTTGCCTGCTCGCACTACATTGCGCAACATACTGCCTGCATGTACATCAAAACGCCACAAAGCGCTATATTGCATAACATGCTCCCTGCGTGTACATCTAAACCGCCACAATAAGTATTAGCATAGCACACAGTATCCAAATATTAACACTAGTAATAATAATATCCCAAGGAATCAGAGCTCAGAGGTGCACTATACAAGAATCATTAGTCAAAATATTCCACATGGACATCTTCATTAGAGCATGGACCGCTGAAGGTTAGGGTGGTAATGCAATCTCAAATAAATAAGGCTTGATTTGTTTACAAAAGGTCGCTATAATTGCAGATGAAAAGTGATAAGAAGTTGATTCCAGCTTTTGGCTGCAGTTTCAGAAAAAAGCACATTTGCCAATGTTAGGCTTGGTTTTCGGAACATAAACGTTGTTGTGAAATAGATGATCTGAGAATCCTGGGGATATCGATAAAAACGAAAGAAGCTAAGAGAAGAGAAAGAAAAGAAAATGTCGACGTATCCTAGCCAGCCTCCCCTGAAGACAGGGATCGATGAGGAGATCAACAACAAAATAAGATGGGTGTTGTATAGAAAGGGTACGACATACGATAGCGGCTAACTTGAATTGTATTCGCTTTGCAAATGGAAACCAGTGCGACTGTAGTAGTAGGGACAGTGATGGTCAAAAACGAGAGTGTTTTTAGTACCACCCATGATAAACAAGTAGGTACACGTTGGAGTTTAGCTAAGCCCTGTCTAGCAGTATTGTTTAGAGCTACTGATATTGTTTTCGCAGTAGAAGCTGAATTCTACGGAAATATCGTATATGGCAGAATTAGGTTTTACATTACAAGGACAATACCTAGATTGCGAACGGTATCTGATGGTGATATATCATTACCAAGCAATTTAACTGGAAATTAGTTAACAACCTTGTTTATTTGTTGTTTTATGCCAATTCTAATTAGATCAGTGTTATATGGATTTAGCTTCAATTTAATTTAGCTTCAATTTAATCCACAGCAAGATGTCAGTGAGACAGTCATTTAAGGTTGTTAGATATGCAGGTGCAGTAGTTGGTGAAAATGACGTATTTATCTGTGTGTTGCCAGCATACAAGAGATGATTGATATTATGATTCGTAGTGACTCAACTAAGGGATGCAGTTTATAAGACAAACAGAACAGGGCCGAGGACAAAACCCCAGAGACATGATAAAAGATGCTCTAAAAAGACAGCGATCCAAATAGATTAATGAGTTCGTGTCTGTTTGCAACACACGAACTAAGTCACTGACGAGCTGAGCCAGAATTCCCAAAATGTCTGTACAGGCGATGTAAAAGAATGTCGTGATCTGTTGTATCAAAACAGCCGATTGATCTATTAAGGTAAGAGTCAATATGGCAGTCAATGTGTTATTATCCATATTGCATACAATGTAATTGTGTATTTTAAGAAGAGTCTTACTCCGGAGTATGTGGATGCTGAATTCCGTGTAATATCCCACAGGTTTGTTATGGTTTTAGGTTTGGCGCAAGCATGAGTCCTGCTTATCTTATATGCGAAATATTAATAAAACGTTGGTAGAATGCGCTTTTCGTTTACGTCGGTATGGTAAGTTAGCTGCATATATTCCGCTTCTGTCCAAAAGGGGTTTCAATTATATGACATGTTGCTTTACTGATTTTAATAAGCAGTGTATATCTGAATAAATGCATTGATGAATTTTAAACAATACATAAGATGCATCAAATGAATTATCTGACTTTGTTCAATAACAGTCATTGTCGTTTCACATACATGTTGATTTGCATGCGCTTAATCCATATGTAATTCATCACACACTCAATTCACAACTATCAAACAAACAAAGCTATATCACGTCCGTGTAACGTGTCATGCAAGTGTCACATACCCAATACATTCAACAATCCCCGTAACATAATCTCCCCAAAACACCTGCTGTGATCCAGGCAACGTTCATTCTTGGAAACATCACTAAGCTCCAACACTACAAATTATTAGTTCCTATATGAGTAGCCCCTTAACATCGACAAGTCACACATTAGTTGCGATAATTTAAGAGTTTGTCTTGCCAAAAGTATCCGAGCAATACTTCACACACGTTTTCAAATCGGAATCACAATACATAGCTTCGTCAACTGGATTCTGCAGAGGGCACACAATCAAGATGTCGTTCATATATTTTAGAAACGCCTGATGACATGCTTCGAGGCAGGCCTCCAGCTTCTGATATGTCTTAGGGGCACACTCGATCACTGTCGCAAACACGACTGCCAGCACCTGTCGACACGATTATACAGTTATTACTAGTATTCGTATTTGCGTTATAACTTCTACTACTACGATGATGATTTAGATAAAATTCTAAAGAATCAAATCAGTAAACCTTTTAGGGTAAATTTATCAAGATAAAAGTGTATAAAATTAGGTGGGCAGAGTTATGAAGGAACAAATGGCAATTGTATACACTCATGTTGAAACCAAAACCTTCAGTTGCACCGCTCCCAGTTGAGACTCACAAAACAACTCCAATTTCAGCCCTTTGAGGTTCACGAAAAATCTCCATTTGTACCCTCCTAAGGTTTATGAAAACTTCAAATTGCACCTCAGAATGTACCCTACGTCCTTAAGTACTTTGAGGGAAACCCTATCTCCAGCTCCCTGCCACCCCGGTTCCGACGCCTTTGTTGTTAGGTTTTTATACGATATTAAAACCATAGTGCTGTTTTAAAAGTAATTAGTAAACTTTTGGACTTGTTTGCTCAAAACCACAACATAGGCATTCAAGCTCTTATTTTCATAATGGCAATCGTCATGAAAGACAATGACATGAATATGCATCACTTCATTAAAACAACTCCTCATCAACCCACTCCATCCTGTCTGTGTTGTACTGAGCTTGGTCATTGCATCCAAGTAATGACAACTTTCGCCATGTTGCTTGATACGCCGTCAATATTGCACATTTGTTCGGAAACACTTGCCATTATTTCTTCACCATCCCATCAAACAACTTCTAAACGACAACTACGTCACACGACATGCACTGGATTAACGCGCCCGTTTGTTTACGACTTCCTATAAAACGTTACCTACACAAATTGTATACT
The DNA here is from genome assembly GCA_963995525.1 of Escarpia spicata. Taxonomy (NCBI): domain Eukaryota; kingdom Metazoa; phylum Annelida; class Polychaeta; order Sabellida; family Siboglinidae; genus Escarpia; species Escarpia spicata. Next base: position 49,936,798 of record OZ023209.1, read on the forward strand.
TCATTATTTTGTGACGATTAGTAAACACGTCAGATGCTTGAGATCTGTAACAGAATCGTAGGTAGAAGTTGAGATAGTGATCTAGTGAATAGGGCTGCCCGGAAGTAATGTGTAAATCGCTCCTCATAGTTCTATAATTGCATATTAGATTCACGATATGTCAATTTGATTATAGTTTTCTTTAAGTAATTGTGATTATAATTTTAAATCCTGCAATCTGTAAAATAACGGACAATATGCTTGTGTAAATGCATTTGCTTCTAACAAAACCTAGATAAAACACATCAGATTTCAAAAAAGAGGGTGTACACTTGCATGTGTCTCTATACTAGTATAAATATTCCTATAGCCAGTCAAATGTAATATTTTGGGAATGTCAGAAAGCGTTTTCGTCTCAGCAGATATGTTCTGACAAAGTTCTGCACGATTGCGAATTTTGTTTGATTATATTTAATTATGCGTGTGTTTACATAATACTATGATCCTCTATAATATATGCATACATATCTATATTGTGTGTGTGTGTGTGTGTGTGTGTGTGTGTGTGTGTGTGTGTGTGTGTGTGTGTGTGTGTGTGTGTGTGTGTGTGTGTGTGTGTGTGTGTGTGTGTGTGTGTGTGTGTGTGTGTGTGTGTGTGTGTGTGTGTGTGTGTGTGTGTGTGTGTGTGTGTGTGTCTGTATGTGTGTGTGTGTGTGTGCTTGTGTGTGTTCATGTGTGGGTTTGTGTGTGTGCACGCTTGCGCGTACATGTGCGTGCGTGCGCGTGTGATATCCTATTAACCATTATAAATCAAATTAATTAATAAGTCTAGTAGCAAATACTCACCGCGTTGTCTACCACGAAGACTGGACACCCTTTGTCCACTGCATTAACGTAATGATGTCGTTTAAATAATAAAAAAGTTGGCCTACCGGTGTCGTGCCAAATCCCTTGCATTGCCAAGTTATTCCTCTTATATCACTCTGTACGTACGTATGCCACACTGTGTATGCCTTACGTTAGTCAATTATCATTGCCTTATTACTCTCACAGTTACCATCTGTTCTCGGAGAGACGCAGCTAAAGTTGCGATAATTGAGACAAAAGGTAATTTATTGAGACAATCATAACTAAAAGAACCACGTGATTTTATTATTTTAACGCAATAATGTAATCTCGGACTGTGAGTAATTTGGCAATGCGAGTAATTTCGAATGACACCGGGTATTGCTCGTTGAAGTAGTTGTGTCAAAACACTCCAGGTAAATATATATATCAATATCATTGTTCTGTTTATACGCTGAAACATTAGTTCGTCTGCCTTGTGTGTACCATCCTTGTCAAGCAGTTTTATTACAATATTATATTATTTTACGATTAATAAAATAAACAAAATATTAATAAAACTTTGGTAGAATATGTGCTTCGTTTACGTCCATACAGTAAGTTATCTGCATATATTCCGCATTTGTCTAAAAGATGTTTCAATGATATGACATGTTGTTCTACTGCTTTAAATAAGCACGATGTATCTGAATGAATGCATTGATGAATTTTAAACCATACACAAGATGCATCAAATGAATGATATGATTTTGTTCAATAGAAGTCATTGTCGTTTTGCATGCATGTTGATTTGCACCCGTTTAATCCACATATAATTCATCACACATTTAATTCACAACTATAAAACAAACAAAGCTATATCACGTAACGTGTAACGTGTTATGCAATTGTTTATTCTTGGAAACAACAATAAGCTCCAACACTACAATTACGTTTCTATATGAGTAGCCCCTCAACATATACAAATCGAACATTTGCTGCGATAATTTAAGAGTTTTGCTTTCCAAATGCATCCGAACAATACTCCACACAATTCTTAAAATCGTAATAACAAGACATCTGGTCGTTAGATGATGGATCTTTCAGAATGCAGACACTGAAGATGTCGTGCCTACATTTTTGATACTTCTTGTCACATATCTCGAGGCAGGCCTCCACCTTCTGATATGTCTTCGGGGAACACTGGACCACTGCCGTAAACACGACGACCAGCATCTGTCGACACGATTATACAGTTAATGCGAGTATTCGTATGTGCGTTTTATTTCTACTGCTACTATTGTCTAAGATGATCTAGATAAAATTCTAAAGAATCAAGTCAATAAACCTTTGTGGGTAAAATTAAGAAGATACAAGTGTATACAATTAGGTGGCAGAAATATGAAGGAGCAAATGGCAACTGAATATACTCATGTTGAAACCAAAACTTTCATTTTCACCCCCCCCCCCCCCCAGTTGAGACTCACAAAACAACGCCAATTTCAACCCTTTGAGGCTCACAAAAAACCTCCATTTGTACCCTCCTAAGGTTTACGAAAACTTCAAATTTCACCCCAAAATATGCCCTACTTCCCGAAGTACTTTTAGGGAAATTCTATATCCAGCTCCACATCACCCCGGTTTTTATACGATATTAAAATCATAGCGCTGTTTTAAAAGAAATTAGTAAAGTTTAGACTTGCTTGCTCAAAACCACAATAAAGGCACTCAAGCTCTTATTTTCGTAATGGTAATCTTCATGAATATGCGCCACTTCATTAAAACAACTCCTCATCAACCCACTCCCACCCTGTCCATGTTGTACGGAGCTTGATCATTGCATCCAAGTAATGACAGCTTTCGCCATATTGTTTGATACGCCGTCAATATTGCACATTTGTTCGGAAACACTTGCCATTATTTCTTCACCATCCCATCAAACAACTTCTAAACGACAACTACGTTACACGACATGCACTGGCTCAACGCGTCCGTTTGTTTACGACTTCCTATAAAACGTTACCTACACAGAATGTATACTTCATTATTTCGTGACGATTAGTAAATACGTCAGATGCTTGAGATCTGTAACAGAGTCGTAGGTAGAAGTTGAGATGGTGTTGTAGTGTTTAGGGTGCCAGGAAGTAAAGTGTAGATCACTCTGCATAGTCTTATAATTGCATATTAGATTTACGATATGTCAATTTGATGATAGTTTTTTAAAGTAATTGTGATTATAATTTTAAATCCTGCAATCTGTAAAATAACGGACAATATGCTTGTGTTAATACATCTGCTTCTAACAAAACCTGGATAACACACATCAGATTTCAAGAAGAGGGTGTATACTTGCATGTGTCTCTACACTAGTATAAATATCCATATAACCAGATAATCAATTTTTTTATTTTGGGAATGTCAGAAAGCGTCTACGTCTCAGCAGATATGTACTGACAAGGTTTTCCATGATTGCAAATTGGGTTTGATTTATATATATATGCGTGTGTTTACATAATACTACGGTCCTCTATAATACATGCATAAATATATATTGTGTGTGTGTGTGTGTGTGTGTGTGTGTGTGTGTGTGTGTGTGTGTGTGTGTGTGTGTGTGTGTGTGTGTGTGTGTGTGTGTGTGTGTGTGTGTGTGTGTGTGTGTGTGTGTGTGTGTCTGTGTGTCTGTGTCTGTGTGTGTGTGTGTGTGTGTTTGCGCGTACATGTACTGCGTGTGCGTGTTCGCGTGATATATCCTATTAACCACTGTAAATTATATTAGTTAATAAGTCTAGTAGCAAATACTGACCGCGTTGTCTAACACGAAGACTGGACACCCTTTGTCCACTGCAACAACGTAATGATGACAAAATCGGCCTACCGGCGTCGTGCCAACTCCCTTGCATTGCCAAGTTATTCCTCTTATACAACGCTGTGCGTACGTATGCCACACTGTGTGTGTGATACGTTAGTCAATTATCATTGCCTTATTACTCTCACAGTTACCATCTGTTCTCGGAGAGACGCAGCTAAAGTTGCGATAATTGAGACAAAAGGTAATTTATTGAGACAATCAAAAACCAAAAGAACCACGTGATTTTATGATTTTGACGCAATAATGTAATCTCGGACTGTGAGTAATTTGGCAGTGCGAGTAAGTTGACAGTGCGAGTAATTTCGAATGACACCGGGCATTGTTCGTTGAAGTAGTTGTGTCAAAGCACTCCAGATATATATATCGATATCGCCGTTCTATTTAGACGTTGATATATTAAGTCGCCTTCCTTGTCTGTGACATCCTTGTCAAGCAATGATAATTTTATTACAATATTTTATTATTTTAGGAATGATAAGATAAACAAAAGTGTGTAGTTGGCAATCAGTGGATTCGATCAAACACCAAGAACAACACCAAGAACAACAACAAGAACAACAACAGGAACAACAACAGGAACAACAACAAGAACAACAACGACAGCAACAACAACGACAACAACAACGACAACAACGACAACAACGACAAAACAACAACAACAATAACAACGATATATTCAAATACCTCGATAACATAGATTACATGTTTTTTCACGTACTTGTTTGTACATTTGTGAGTCAGAATAAATATAATAATAATAAGATAAACATCATCATCGAAAAGTAATCATTATTATATCAATGTAAACATATTTTCCCCTACGATGACGAATACTCTAAAGAGAACAGCTAACATATAACTGATAACCCATTTGGGTCAACCGTGCCACGCACCTTCAATGAATTGACATTCTCGTGTAGGTCTTATTTGATGTTCGTGTCTGCTATGTTGTTTCTCACGTATACATGTATACATACGGCTGCACTATTCATATGCTAGTTTGTGTTGCACAAGATCATAAGTAGCTCGTTAAGTGGCCACGACACTGTCCCAGAAAGTAAACACTTCAAGGGTAGCTTTACAATCATCCCCACGATTTCGTCTATTTAATTTAACTTCACACTGAATGCTCTTCGGACTCACCACTTTCAAATATCATATCTGGCATAACTGTAATAACACAAACCGTTGGCTTTCGTCGAATTAATACAAAACTAGTTTGTACATTCGACAAAATGGTTGTGAATGTAAGAATGTTACTCCTTCCTGTGATAATATTAGGCCATGCACCACCTATGCATTAAGTTATGTCAAGTTGTGGTCAAGCGACCAACTGAGAGTGGAGATTAGAAGAAGAACACACATTACAATTAGCAAGAGTTAGTCGTACAAGATCGCAAAGTCCAGAAAATGTGTAGCGTTATGTATCCCGCCCACACTCGCTGTGTCAAATGTAACTATTACTGATCCAATATTATTCAAAAAACCGCAAACAGAACACTGATGTGAGATAGTAGCCAAGACATTAGACTCCCCACAATGATGCATCTATTTCGCGTAGTCTAACACATGTACAATGACACGTTATTGTAAAACACATTGTTTTAAGTCGTTGGTAAATAATGTAATGAGACATGTGGCCAGCTTCGGGATGAAACGAGAAACTCACCACTCTCGTGTAGCAAGGTGGAGTTGCACAAGAAATATGCAAGATTGTGCACATTATGTGTAAATATGACATTTTGTATTCATACACTACTTGGGTCGCTGAAAATGATGTATTAAAGGGCCAATTAAAAAGCGCCCCTGTGACATGATACCAGCTAAGTGCCATCTAATGGTTGAATACGAGGTGGCGCCGTAGGTCAGTATAATGTGTGCAATAACATACGATGCGATTCGTGGCGTTACTATAAAAAGCTACGTTTTATTTTTCTTTGCAAACTGATTTAATCATTCTAAACGTGATCGCTAGATCTGACTGCCTATTATTAAAGTACTATCTCCATTGAGAAACTTACAACTTTTTCTTTCCATTCTTAGCATTATCACAGCGAATCACTTTGTCTGGTTGACTATTCTTAAACTTTCAATAACCAATAAGAATCTTACAACTGTCACATGCCCCACACTTCATTGATAGCAATAGACGGGTGAGTTTTGTCACGAATGAATGATTAGTAGCAGGTTGCCTAGCAACCAGGTAGTCACTCCTGTATGACCTTGTCACTCTTCAGTTGATCTGCTGATGGTTCAGTCACCTACCTTTGGGCGACATTAAGGAGTATCATATGGAGATTTTTAGTATTCGTTTTCTTTTCCTTATTTTGTTCGTGGGCCGCAGCTCTGTCTTTCATGAGCTGTTTTCAATAGGCTGTCTCTCTCTATCAGTTTCGTGGTATTATCAACTAGCACACATACTCAACATTTATTTAGATTTTTTGTTCAAATTGTTGGTTATTTAACAAAGAATCCATTAACTTTAAATTAAGAAAGGTTAGCATTTTCAACAACAAGCTGACTACAAATCAGTTCGATGTAATAACTTCATAACGCGGGCGTTATTTGTTAAATGCATTGCACATGTGCCGAAGTGATTGGTGAAGTTTTTGAATTGATTTAGGGTAAAGTCACATGCTAGAGGTCAATGACAGGGTCAACTAGTCACCAAGACACGAGTAAACACCCAGTAGTGAGTCCTCACTACCAGATCATAGGTAATTGGTGTCCATTGTGAGGTTTACATACACCTTGAGTGGATTGTTAGAGGGTTTTTTTCAATTGGGAGTCATAGACACACATTTTGAGGGTCAGTATCAAGGTGCAATGACCCCCTTGTATCTACTGGCATAGCGATCGTGATCTCTAAGTGTATCATTGGGTTTTTCTTGTACCCAAAGTTATTTATGAGTTTTCGTCAATCAATTGGATCCAAAGTCATGTGTTGGGTTGAGTTCAAATCCAATTATAGAGTCAATACACATCGTAATCGTAAAAGAGCGCTTCAAGCGACAAGCGCAATGCATCCTGGTATTATGGCAGTACATGTATTTGTGTTTACGTTTTTGAAACAATATCGTTTTACCATATGAAGCATCATAGTATTACTTCCATGTTTTATATATACTGAAGTATAAATATATCATTTTGGTACATGCTATGTAAGCAACGTGACTGGATAGTTTAACTGAATTATAGTCGACCGATGGCGATGCAAATTACACGCCGGCGTTTTGTTAGCGGCTGCATTGTCGCTTCGTACGTTCTCTCAGAGAGGGTGATTTTGACCTATATGTGCAGGTTATCGATGAACTCTGGGTGGCTGTTCATCTTTGGCCGGACCCGTTATTCACGGTGGTTGAAAGTTCACGTGAAGGACATGGTTGGGCTGGAGCAGAAGCACCCTAAAGACCTAGAAGAGTTCCGCAAAGGCAACTTTGTCGTACAAAAGAGTGAGAAGACGTTTTCGCTCATTCCCAAGGACCATAGCAACGAACACACAACCAAGCTGTGTAAAGGCGCTTCAGGAGTTGCCAAGCTCTTTGATATGCCATATACAATGGATGAGCATGTGATGACACTAAATGAGAAGCTGCAAGCACTCGCTGCCTTTGAAGATAATGCTGATATCGGTGCAACTGCGCAACATCTCGGTTATCACGAACAGGGTCACAGCCTGCAAATGACATTCGCCAAGGACGACTTCTCAGTTTTCAATGTTCTACCATCGAAAAACCCTTTCTTACCACAAAATGGTCCATACTCGAGAGGTCATGCCATCTGCAATCGCAGAGGCGCTCTGCAATGCATACAAAAGAGGCAAGGATCGCCCTGAAGCCTTCGTGGGTGAGCGCCTGGAGAAAGGTAAGGTTTCCATCACAGACACAATCAAGCGGTCAGCTCTCCAGACGTTAGAAAGATGCACAGATGAAACAAAAAACCGGAACAAAGTCAGTGAACTGAAAATATATGTCTCACTGATGTCTCATCTTTTTCTGTCGCTACAGTCCCGGCCAGATTTCATCTGGCACAAAATCTGGTATTCTGCACTGTCTGACTATCCCAAACTCATACCTCCAGATGATTTTACAATGGAGGTGTTAGATGCCCCAGCTGTGCTTGACAATGTCCTCCCAACCAACGCCGTTAACTTCGAGCAATATGTTGTGTGTCATTTCACGCCCTTCATTACCAGCTCTCTCTCAAGTTCAACATCGCGACTCGACATCTTATGGGACACCTACCCTGATGACAACCTCGAAGCTCAGGGTCTAGCTAAACGAGGTACCCCTGGCGTGACAACCATCGTCGTATCTACACCTGTCCCTCGTGACTGGAAAACATTCCTGGCAAAATTTGAAAACAATGTTCAGCTGCTTAGGTTTCTTTCAAAAGCTGTTATCGAGGCATCGTCTTAGCTCAACAATGTTATGGTTTGCTTCACGTATGACGATCTCATCCTGGTGAATACCCCTCACAGCCAATCGGCAGCTGACTTGGACACGATCATGCCATGCAATCACCAGTAGACCGATATTTCTGCATCTCTCTCACGCCGCATAACAAGGTAATTCAAAGGCTTTCATCCGCACAGTCGACAGCGATATTGTCATCATTGTTGGTGGCCACTTTGGCAGCCTTGGTTACCATTCTGGACAGTGCAAGCCGATCCACGCAAAGCGTGTGCCCTCCTTCACCACTGTGGGTGTGACAAAAGCCTGCACAGGAAACTGCAAATGTGCCAGGGCAGGTATAAAATGCACGATTCTCTCTTTGTCACTGTGAAGGTGGTTGCATCAACAACGATGGACTGTAAATAATCAGAGAGTGTATGCTAAACGTCTTGCTGGCGAGAAGGATTTTGATGCGATCCTGCAAGTTGATTGCCAGTAAATAGTACGTACATGTGTAACTGGTGGTGCCTAAGCCCTATGTCATGGTCTTAATGGTATTCCTTTCACTGATTTGAAATAAACTTTATGTTTTCCATTACAATATATTTAAGTTTAAACTTTATATTTTCCACAACCAACACCATGCTGTGATATCCACTGCCTAGATCATATTCCGTAAAATACCCAATGCCACATACACGTAGCTTTGATAAACAGCAAAGTTATGAAACCATACTGACCTTGATTCCGAACATGGGACATTGACCCCAATATAGATGGAACGATCTAATCGATAGACTAAGGATACATGAAGACCCCTATGAAAGACATCAAGATGACAATAATGGTACTGGAGGATACCAGATATAAATAAGAGAAAATATTAAGAAAATAGTGCTTTAGCGGCAATTTGACTTTCACATTAACCCGTAGCATGTGACCTTGACCCTAAATCGATTCACAAACGTCATCAGTCACTTCAACACTCCCCAAAACTCTAGAAACTACACTAAGATCATCCAAATCTGAGCACGGATTCCAGATATCTCGCAAATTTTCGATTTCGGATGGCGGCCATTTTGAATTTTGCACAAAATGGCAGAAGCACCAAAATCTCAGGTTGCTTCCATCAAAATTCAGAAATAGTATGGTATCAAAGTCATCTGTGCCAAATTTCATGCTTTTGTCCAGATGTGAAAAATTATTACTTTAACGTCCCTCACTATATCACTATATTGGCTTCCTGTACGATATCGTATAATATTTAAGATCTGTACCATTACATACCAGGCACTTTCCAATAAGCAACCATCTTATTTGCATTTATTGCTTACTCCTGTAAGAAAATCTATCCAGCTTCGATCATCTAGTTCTGACCTACTTTTTGTTCCTAGAGTCAACACTAACATTGGAACTAGGGCTTTTTCTGTTGCTGCACCAACTCTTTGGAATATGCTTCCTCTTAGTGTTAGATCAGTTGAAAATATTAAAAAATTCCGTCGTCATTTAAAAACGTATCTTTACAACCTTGCTTATCCACCGTAGCTCCCTAGCGCCTTGACCCATCTGTTGACAACTGGAAAACTACTTATGGATTTTGACATTGACCAACCCTTTTGTTTTGATGCGCCTCTGAGCTTGGTTTCCAAGGATTTAGGCGCAATAGAAGTTATCTTATTATTATTATATATACAAACACGCTTACACTGTTCACCGATATCGCACACTGCTTAACATGATATTTCGATTTGTATCATTATCAAAGATATACGTGCGCTCTTCACTCAAATGCAATTTCTTACAAAGATTGTTCAGCCAACTACTGTGTCTTTCACATGAAACCTGGTGTCCACTGTTTATGCTAAGCTGTTATATACGCCTATACTATGGAAGGATCCGTTCAATTGACGGTGATGTACGCTTGTCATTTTGTTATTTTGAGTAATTCATGGTATCAGTAACATTATATTATGATGAAGCAAGCACTCTTATCCCATGGTATATGTTGTTTCAGTAGTCAGTCTTAACTCACATTGACTACATCAAGAACATGGAAATGGAGTATATAAAACTCAGTCCGATTGGCATCATGCCATGATCACACAACAATAAGGACTGGGTTACATGGTAGGTTCATGAATTTGTGTTGTTCAGCATTATTTTATAATATTGTTGTACTGTGCAATATATAAATGGTTTGCCCACGGCATGCTGATATAAGGCATGATACCGAGGTTTTATTTAGAACTCGACCTGAAACCCTACCTGGCGTGGGACCAAGTGTACACAATCCGTGCGGTGCAGCGAGTTTAACAAGACTCTAAACTTCAAGAAACAAAGAAGCGGCCGTAGTTTCGCTTATAATAAAACAACGTACCAGGTCAGTCCGGTCACTGGACCTCGCTCATTCTCACCCGACGACCTCTTGTTTGTCCCTGACATCTGAATGAACGCAACTAAAATGTGCTAGCGGTAACCTAAGTTTATTTCGATTGTATATCACGTTGAACAGCCATGGTGGTAGTTTTATGATAGTGGAGACGTTCTGAAATTTGGGAAATAGTTGTCCGTAGATAGTGAATCAGTTTGAATGTAACTTTGTTAATTTGTATGTGATGTTCACGGCGAAACCGAAGTGGCTTTCTCGACATATTGATCAATGTTTTATCGCGGGCCACCTCAAAATGAGTTCACGATATTAGGATATGTCTTGTACGTGTATCTCAATTTCTACTATGAAAATATGCAAATATGACAACAAGGCGACGCAGAAACGCCACAGGCCTAAGTGTATTTAAATCAAATTTTCGAATGAGGGCAACTGATTTGAAAAGGTTGCCCTCTGCATTGAAGTTTTGAAGTTTTAAAAAACACATCGCAACCAAAAGTAGCATGAGATGTCCAGTTCGACCGCCGACTAAATAATATGTACATTGGACGATGATGTGGCTGTTAAACTTATAGCATACAACAAACATGTGTGCGCGTTCTTGAGCAATGAAGGTAGTAATAATATGGTTCATCTGATTGTCTAGAAATGCACGTTATCTCAATTCTAAGATTATTAAAACACGTTTATTAAAACATGTTAGTCCTTAAACAGCACTGCCACACCCTCACCGCGCGCTGTCGTGTCAACGTTGCACGGCACATGTCAACAGCACCGTGAATAAATTCACTGCACGTGGACGGACACAATTAGTCTTATATAGATATATTACTTTGTGTGAAGTATTTGCAATTTCAAAACGTGAAAATGGGGAATTTGCGTCGCCGTAAAAATACGCTCGCGACATTATTCGCGTTATGTACAGCAGAATACTGACAATAATATCCAATATGTAAGCAAAGTTGGTTTATACTTAAGGGAGGGAGGGAGGGGGAGGAAGGAGGGCGAGGGAGGGAGAAGTGACGGAAAATAAAAGAAAATAAGCCGAGGACTAGAATGGAGGCCAGCTTCACCCCGAACTAAAGCGAACAAGAGAAGAACAACATGTACCGTGGTACTTACGTTTTCTTGGCTCTTTGTTCCGTCGATCTGAGCAATGGCACTGGAGCCGAGGTGCGGGAAAATAAATAAGTAAACTCGCGTGTTCAGTCGTTCAGCCTTGTGACTAACCGATGCACATGTCGACTCATCGACAATACGGGGTGGAGCGCGTTCGTTCCGGGGATTGCACACCGATACAATATATCCATTCATCCGTGAAACCTATTCACCGTTGCGCGAGGTGCCAAAGTATGACCAACGCTATGACTTTCAAGTGGACCAGTTAATAATACTATATTAATGACGCAAGCTATATTTTCGCCTATCGATCAATACGCTACATACTGCGTGAAGAGGGAAGTGAGTAGAACTAAAAAAGGGGAAGGGCTGGTGGAAAGTTTTGGTAATAAAAAGGGAGGGTAAATGCACCAAAATATGTCCAACCTTTCAAGAATTATTCCTCATCCCCCCCCGGGTAAGGGAACTTTCAGGGAGAACATAATCATAATCGCATAAACATATATAACAAACACAAAGAGCTTTTATTATAATACTAAATTAAGTAATCCATATTGAAGACAATTCTGCCGCAAAATAGTAGCGAGCGTTATAAAGCTTACACTATGACTATTGCTATATTTATAGCTACGCATTGTTGCGACGCACTCGTCTAACTGGTTTACTAACTAACTAGATCGTTCCATCTATATTGGGGTCAATGTCCCATGTTCGGAATCAAGGTCAGTATGGTTTCATAACTTTGCTGTTTATCAAAGCTACGTGTATGTGGCATTGGGTATTTTACGGAATATGATCTAGGCAGTGGATATCACAGCATGATATTGGTTGTGTAAATTATAAAGTTTAAACATAAATATATTGTAATGGAAAACATAAAGTTTATTTTAAATCAGTGAAAGGAATACCATTAAGACCATGACATAGGGCTTAGGCACCACCAGTTACACATGTACGTACTATTTACTGGCAATCAACTTGCAGGATCGCATCAAAATCCTTCTCGCCAGCAAGACGTTTTGCATATATGAGATCTCTGATTATTTACTGTCCATCGGTGTTGATTCATCCACCTTCACAGTGACAAAGAATAGTGCATTTTATACCTGCCCTGGCACATTTGCAGTTTCCTGTGCAGGCTTTTGTCACACCCACAGTGGTGAAGGAGGGCACACGCTTTGCGTGGGTCGGCTTGCACTGTGCAGAATGGTAACCAAGGCTGTCAAAGTGGCCACCAACAATGATGACAATATCGCTGTCGACTGTGCGGATGAAAGCCTTTGAATGACATTGTTATGCGGCGTGAGAGAGATGCAGAAACATCGGTCTCCTGATGATTGCATGGCATGATCGTGTCCAAGTCAGTTGCCGATTGGCTGTGAGGGGTATTCACCAGGATGAGATCGTTATACATGGAGCGAAGCGACAATGCAGCCGCTAACAAAACGCCGGCGTGTAATTTGCATCGCTATCGGTCGACTATAATTCAGCTAAACTATCCAGTCACGTTGCTTACATAGCATGTACCAAAATGAAATATTTATACTTCAGTCTATATAAAACATGGAAGTAATACTGTGATGCTTCATATATTGGTAAAACGATATTGTTTCAAAAACGTAAACACAAATACATGTACTGCCATAATACCAGGATGCATTGCGCTTGTCGCTTGAAGCGCTCTTTTACGATTACGATGTGTATTGACTCTATAATTGGATTTGAACTCAACCCAACACATGACTTTGGATCCAATTGATTGACGAAAGCTCATAAATAACTTTGGGTACAAGAAAACCCAATGATACACTTAGAGATCACGATCGCTATGCCAGTAGATACAAGGGGGTCATTGCATCTTGATATTGACCCTTAAAATGTGTGTCTATGACTCCCAATTGAAACAAACCCTCTAACAATCCACTCAGGGTGTACGTAAACCCCACAATGGACACCAATTACCTATGAACTGGTAGTGAGAACACACAGCTGGGTGTTTACTCGTGTCTTGGTGACTAGTTGACCCTGTCATTGACCTCTAGCATGTGACCTTGACCCTAAATCGATTCAAAAACTTCACCAATCACTTCAGCACCACCACATTCCCTAAAAACGACAGTAAGATCATCCAAATTGGAGCATAGGTTCCATAGATCTGGCAATGCGGCCATTTGGATTTTGCACAAAAAGGACAGAAGCATCAAAATTTCAGATTGCTTCCATCAAAATTCTGAAATAGTATGATATCAAGGTCATCTGTGCCAAATTACATGCTTTTGTCCATATGTGACAATTTACGGCCCTTGCTGACATTAACGTCCCTCACTAATATGACTGCGTGGCCCGACGATATAACCAAAAAACTTTTTATTTCAAAGTAGTCTTACGCACTGACAAATCATCGTACTGTTTTATAGCACGCTGACACAGTCAAGTTTCGATCTTTCTTTATAAGCTATGGAGCTACGTTAGAAAGAGAAACGTTTACGCGAAAAAGATCAGTTCCGGTATAGTACGTTGAAAACACGACCCCTCGAAAACACTAAGGTAGTGTTTTGAGCGTACGCCCAAAACATTACCGTAGTGTTTTGAGCGTAATTTCAAAACGCTACCGTAGTGTTTTGAGCGTACTCTAAAACACTACTGTTAAGTTCAAAACACTACCCCTACATATTTTCCCTTTTTTTCAATTTCTATGTGTTTTGGGCCATCCAAAAAGTAGGAGAATGTCCCTAAATCGCACCGCCTAAGCATTATCTGCTATTATTTTGAAATGTCACAAAATCGATTTATTTGCACTATTCGACGCGGGTACATTACTTTATCACTATATGTACAATAAACGTCATAATTGGTATCAAAGAAAACAATATTGCATAAAGTAAAAATAAAAAAATGGGGCACTTTGGGGACGCGTGCCCACAAAGCGCCCCACTGCCTCTCCCCAAAGCGCACCTACTGTTTCACGGTCACCAAATTCTGTCAATCGTATAGGCAATCCAACTAAAATGACTAGGCTAAACGTTTATTGTTGCATGTTTGTGAAAACAATTACAGATGACTTTACGGAGTGGTAACTTCTGTTCAGTCCATTTATGTCAAAAATTATAATTAGATTATTGTACGATATATAGAAAATAATTAGGCATATTATAAAATAACATTAACAAATTACTATTAGGCCTATAGTCTAGCCACCATTGTCTCATTGTTGATTGTTAACCTACACTGATAGTCTAGAGTCAACCATTCTGCGACTACTGCATGCAAAGTTCGCATGCGGATTTCTCGTTTCCACACTTTTCATGGTACCATTGGCGGCACAATGGACACTGCAGCCAATCTTCTGTTGGTGGCGTGGTATAGAGCTCACTGCAATAGATGCACCTGTATTCTTCATTCGTAGGGGTCGCACCAACTTTACGCACGTGCTTGACAGTGGTTCGTTCTTTGCCCTTGTGCAGTTCGCGCTTGTTGGATTTATTGCATGTCTGCTTATTGGCTTGCCTATCAAGTTTCTCGTTCAGTTGCTGATGCTTTTCTCGCAGATTATCCTTGTATGGCGATGACGTGAGATGTTCTGCAGACTGGGAGCGTCGTTTACCCAGCCGGGGCCCAGGTTTGGGAATGGTGATATGCCGTGAATGAACGTGTTTATAGGCGTCATTGGTGTAGTGCAGCCAGTCGATGTGGAGGCAACTACTTCAGGCAGCGTCGCGCGTTCGGAGAGGTTAGTTGCTTCAACATGGGCGCTGCTCGGAAGAGGCTCAGACGCGACAATTTAATTAGGAGCAATTACCGCCGGCGGGGCGCTGCTTGCTGGGGCTGCCTGTTCGCTGTCCGTCATCAACGGTGGCGCAAAATCTGCATCTCTAAACACTGCAGGGTTGAATGGCCACAGTGCACAACTGGAGAACCCTGACACGGCTTTGTCGATCGTGTACGTGTACGCTGCTCCAAAGAGGGCCGCGATGTTATAGAAGGTGATTCGTTTTCCAGCGTTGCTAGTCATCCCATAGTCGCATGCCTGTCTGTAGTACTCCTTCAGCGGTCCGAAGTAGCACTTGTCGAGCGGCTGGAGTCGATGAGTAGTGTGCGGTGGAAAGGAGAAGAGCTCGACGCCATTCGCCATGGCGAGTTCCACTGCTTCGAGCGACTTGTGGCTGATGTGTCCGTCAACAAAGAGTACGACCTTTTTGGCAGGCGTCGGTTTGACCGCATCGACAAAGAGATTTAACCCCTGCAAGAAGACTGCTTTCTATCTAGCCACTGTCTGTCACCACTCCCACTGTACCAGGTGGACAGCCAACGAGCAAGTGCTTGTTCATTTTCTTCCTCCGGTAGATAATAAATGAGGGGGTGCGGGGGGTCCTGGATCACAATTCACAGGGAAAATATTTGGGTTTTCACATTTCACACTGAAAAATACAATTTCTTGTTTCACGAAGATATATTTTGTGAGCAGAAATCGGCGAAAAGATCGACATTTTTAGTCACCTGTCGTCAATTTCACGTAGAAAGTGATACCTCAATCACGGTTTACAGGGAAAATATATTTTAATTCACGCTTCACGCCGTTGCACCTGATCACGAATCACAGGGATAAAAAAGAGCTTTCACGTTTCAAGAGGAAATAATTTTGCTAATCACGAAAATACCCCTTGCACCCCCTCATAAATGGTGCGAGATGACGCCCACTTGCACTCATGCTGCATGAGATAGCGACCGTTTTCCCCTTTTCGCCACTCGTCACTTTTCCAACCTGTTTCTGACCCTTTTTCGCGACGATTCTCCCAGGTTTGTGCACAACCGATAAGCCGCTCTCGTCCATGTTCCAGAATCTGTCACCATCTATTGGCCCAATGCTCTCAAGAAGCGAACTCCATATCTCGAAAAAATTATCGACTTGTGCCTTATTGAATCCCACTGCCCGATTTATACTCGTCGCTTCCGGTGTGTGTGCGTATGTGGGGGGTTGGTTTGGATGTTGATTGCGATGGAGTTATTATGTTATTGTGTTATTGTGTTATCATGTATGTGTGTCTATGACGTATATATATATATATATATAAACAAACTGACGATGCGCATCCTGTTAAATATTAATAATTTGGCAAGGCGTCGAGACATTTCACAACTTAGCAAGTAATAGCAATGTATTAATATATGTTCCATAAATCTGCATGTATAACTCATAGATGTAAACTAAGTGTTTATCAACGTTTTTAACCACAATATGTATGTGTCCTGTGTGACATAAATCGTCAATCCTGAGCACACACCACGACACGATAATACACGCTAGTCATTATACCACCATGTGAGTATACACACGCCTAAATCTACACACACGGCGTTCAGGAATCAGTTTATCCTACATCACAATAAATATATTGGGCCAATGTTTCAAAAAGTGTACAATTGACAAAGATCGTGTCTTTTGTCTCTCACATCGTCAATTATAAAGTCAGTATAACGAAATTTTCACCATATATTGATTTCATTACGTTCGTTCAGGACATTTAAGGTTTGACAAACTTGTTAATTAAAAAAATGGCAGAAATTGGTCGTAAGTTGCCAAAAACGGCCAAAATGACGTGTCCAATTGAAGTTTTCAAAGTTTGAAGTAGTGCCATACAAAAACAGTGCTTATTTATTTTCTCTGAGTTCACTAGGCAAATGGAGTATGTATTGGGAATGTACAGTAACAAAATCATGTTTAAAAAATTTTAACTAAAAAATGTACACTGCGTTTTGTATAATGACCAATTTTTGCGTGTCCAGCGTCATCGGTTTACACGGGTCAATTACATTAATTTCTTATTGTCGTTGTAGGATACCTATACATGTATTCTTTTTCTACATGTTAAGTAAATGATATACAAAAAAAGTATGGGTCTAAACCTAAATTCGACGAAAATATAACACGTTCAAGTAAACAAATATGAAGTGGCGTGTTAGCTGCGTGTCCAGCCTCATAGATAGAAAAGGCTATCTTCAAAACAGTAGGAAACGTACGCCGTTTTTTTCTGTACATACCAGCAACCACCATGCTATAACTCCAACAATGGCAATAGCAATATTCACAATATTTCTTGGTCAAATGATAATAAAACCGATATTGGAGCGTGTCCAGCGTCACTGCGTGTCCATCGTCATCTGTGGGATTACCGAGAAATACTGCAGAGAGCGCATTCTACTTTGATATGTAGGAACTACAGTGATCAGTGCATCCGTGGCGGTCGTCTCTCTGCTGGTGGGTATTTTGTTGTTTCTTACAATAAATATTTGATGAGTTGTGGTCATATATGTATGTCTTTCATATGAAATGGTGTAATAGAATAAGGCTAATATGGTAAATTAATAAAGGTAACACCACTTATAGCGTTAGTATACTTAACAGTTGTGTTCTAACAAGCCAATGAACGATAATTTGATACGTTGATCTGCGGGAAAGTTAATCTATGACAATCCTAATGTCTAAGCAACTTGATGACGCTGGACGCGCCAATTTAACCAAATGTATATTTACCGACTGTAGTTGACATTGACATCCTAACTTGTAATGTAGATGTGTCAAGTACATGTTGCTCTTCATATAAAAGAAAACATTTTACATCCAATTTAGAAGAACACATTATTACAAACAAAACATACTGACGCTGGACACTTGCTGATTAATGATAAAAATCAACATATCTAAGAATAATTTCCGTTTAAATAATAGCTATTAATATACGTTTGACGAACAAGACAGGTAGCAAAATAATATAATGCAATTGGGTGATATTAAAAGGTAATTTGAAGAATTATGACCAATGGGCTTACTCACTCACGGCAGTCAGGCTGGACATGCAGCTGTGGGTGTGATCCTGCAACGCATATCGCTTACATACTACTGTATCCGTTGTCTCACGTGATCTGCTCATCTCATTTAATTATTTTCAAAAGCATTTAAGCGTTTCACAAAAACAAAATACAGAATAATTAATATTGCGTTCTACTTTTTTTGAATACCCTGTTAACCAAAGAGGCATTATCATGACAAGCCTCGACACGCAAATGTATTGTGCTAAGATCGCGCAAAGCTATAAATGTAAGTAGCGTACGATAACATATTTGTCTTGAGTTTGATTTTTCTTCAAGTAATTGTCTATATTTATGTTAATATTACATGTAAGCTTTCTGTTACATATCAATATATAATGTAGAAGTGATTTATTATTAATGTGTAAAATGTAAATGTTTGCATATAGAGCAAGACATCGGCAGCGGCAACTCGACCCATCCCTTCCACCTACTACAAGTGAGGTGCTTACATCTTCGCAGAATTTGGCTAAGAATACGTACCATTATCAGGCGTTGTGTGTTGTGTTACAAACTTGTAAACCGTTACACCATACGATTTATGATACTAACTCTGCAAGATATATTATATTCCTTTGAGAAATATGTAACAAGATAATGTACTAAGCTAAGCATATATTCGCATAAGAGCATAAGTTATATTTGGCTGCATGTGTTGCTTTATGTTGTGCATGCTAAATAACGCGTGTTTCTTCCCTGTAATATATAGGTCACAGTGGAGGATGCCTATCGTTTACAAACCAACTGCATGGGCTATGTTTATGGCAACCGATGTTCTTGTTATGGACACAACTATTCAGTGGTCTCACAGACTACCGCCCGCTTGGTGATATATACTTATTTCTGTAACATTATAACACTAACACATATTTGTAAACCGTAATTTCAAAAACATATAATTCCCGGTTTAATATTCATAGTTTATGTTATAAGAACATTGGAATGTGCTGTCTTCTTAACTTAAGTACAACCTGTGTCCTTGTTTGTTTCCTTCAGAGAAACCCTGGTCGTGAAGATGGATTTTC
Source organism: Escarpia spicata (assembly GCA_963995525.1). NCBI lineage: Eukaryota > Metazoa > Annelida > Polychaeta > Sabellida > Siboglinidae > Escarpia > Escarpia spicata. The sequence goes on from OZ023209.1 coordinate 49,956,265, forward strand.
CCTAACTACATTCATCAGTAGCACAAGAATTAGGAGCTGACGTGACAGCTGAAATACCGACTGCTGGAAACCTACCCAGGAAAAGTAGGTCATCTGTCCAAAAGAAGCTAAACGTTTTGAAGATGAAGACGAAGAGGCTGCAAAGACGAATATGGGTTTTGGAGAATCATTTAAAGCGCTTTACTCGTAATCAGAAAGAAGGATCAGGGCAAACAAGAACTGATACGACTCCCATAAACACCGTTTTTGACAACGTGAGAAAGGTTCTCGCTGCCCATGAATCACTTGTGATGGAAATGCAAGATATTCCAGTCAAGAAAAGGCAGTCACTCTTCACAGGACGTCACCTGAAGAGAAGTCGGGCAGGAAGCATGGTCGCGAAGAAGTTGCACGCAGACCGACGAAACGTTCTCCGCAAGAATGGCTTCACAGGACAAAATACAGCACAACACTTGAAGGCCAGACGTATGCGGTTACACGTGAAGGAGTTTATGAAGAGACCGGATAAATTTACACTTCTGCCAGGCAAGAAGGATGCCATGAAAGATGGAACGAAGAAGGTGCAGAAATATACTTTGACTGACTATAAGGAACAATAAGAATTCAATGTAGACATTATTGTCCAGGCCGCTGCATGTTTAAAATGGTGTTCGTAGTTGTTTTGTAATTTGTGACGAAGGATAATGATTGTCTTTAATTAAAGCTACATTGCGTGTCCAGCATCATCAGTATATACCCATTTCTTAGCTCACAGTTTGCCTAGTCTCGATCCCAGGACGCATATGACAGTTGGCACACACAAAGATAACTGATCAGGGTTACTGATTATGTATCAGTTATAATTCCACACACTTTTCTGAGAGAGCTGCACTAATTCACCAAAGTAACAACGAGGAAAAGGAATGTTTCCAAGTAAAATTTAATCGTCTACATCTTGATTCTTATTAAATGGCGTGTACACTAGATGGTCCAAAAACATTTTCCCCTTTACAGGTAATTAAAAATGCTCTAATTGTAACAAATATTGTAATTTTTCGTCGATGACGCCGGACACGCGATGAAAACCACGTTTGACTTTAAGTGACTGTCATAACAAAAGTAACCCATATTATATTGAACCATTTATGGAAAATATGCCTCAATATATATATACAATGAGAAAGTATAACTTAATTGTTCAGAATTAAACATTTATTTATGGACCTGTTAAAACCTAATTGTACACTTTTGGGGACATTGGCCCTATTACGCTATGTTAATAATATCAACCACGACATCTTACATCAGCAAATCACGAACGTACACACGCTAAACCAATTATCATGGTGCTGGTGCGAACGCTTCCATACAACTCTCTTTACAGTCTTCAAAAGCCTGCGAACAGCTTGCAAATGATTCACTGTAGTCGTCCTGAGAGCCCAGCGGACAATCGATATGTATCGTCAGACATTGTTCAAATATGCTCTCGCAAAGTCTCTCGCATTCTTTTAGTTTTGTAATGAGACCGCTTCCTTTCCTATCATTGGCGCACACGGCCGTGACGTACAAACAG
>OZ023209.1:49962816-49977816 GCA_963995525.1 Escarpia spicata
CAGTTGCTCCGGTCAGAAAGGGAACTGAAGTGAGAATATGTGGTGACTTTAAGGTGACTATAAACCAAGCAATCATAGAGGATAAGTATCCTCTGCCGAAAGAGGAAGACCTGTACGCATCGCTTGCGGGTGGGTCGACATTTTCGAAACTTGATTCCAGCTGTGCCTATATGCAACTCTTGTTGGATGAGGAGTCCCGGGAATACGTAACAATCAACACAAACAAAGGGCTATTCAGATACACACGATTATAATTTGGTGTGTCGGTGGCGCTAACATCGTTCCACCTCACGGCTACTGCGAGCCGTGTAACTAGGTCAAAGACCACAGCCGTGTCACCACCACTCCTAGCGTTTATAAGGGTAGCGCCTCTAGTGTAAGAATATACTTGTTATGATAACGTAGAAGGTAGAGCCTCAAGTGTAAGAATGAGTAATCAGTCATTTATGCGTAAGGACGTTATATAGTGGATATACATGAGGGATAAAATAGAGTAGCGCCTCTAGTGGCTATGCCGCGTAAGGAGATTATATAGTGGTTATATACGAGGGCTAACGTAAAAGGTAGCGCCTTTATGCTATGCCCTTTAGTGGTATGATAACGTAGACGGTAGCGGTATGTGGACAGTTCAAGATACAGTAAGGAGGTAGAGAGCGACATGCAAGCGGGAGAATCAGATGGTATGTGGACAGTTGAAGATACAGTAAGAAGGTAGAGAGCGACATGCAAGCGGCAGATGCATAAGGTATGTGGACAGTTGAAGATATAGTAAGGAGGTACTGAGCGAGCTGCAAGCGGCAGATGCAGAAGGTATGTGGACAGTTGAAGATACAGTAAATAGGTACAGAGCGACATGCAAGCGGCAGTTGCAGAAGGTATGTGGACAGTTGAAGATACAGTAAAGAGATACAAAGCGACATGCAAGCGGCAGATGCAGAAGGTATGTGGACAGTTGAAGATACAGTAAGAAGGTAGTGATTAACATGAAGCGGCAGATGCAGAAGGTATGTGTGGACAGTTGAATATACAGTAAGGAGGTACAGAGCGACAAGTAAGCGGGCGGGAGATGCAGAAGGTATATGGACAGTTTAAGATAGAGTAAGGAGGTACAGAGCGACATGTAAGCGGGATATGCAGAATATATGTGGACAGTTGAAGAAACAGTAAGGCGGTAGAGAGTGACATGCAAGCGGGAGATGCAGAAGGTATGTTAACAGTTGAAGATACAGTAAGGAGGTAGAGAGCTAGATGCAAGTGGGAGATGCAGAATGTATGTGGATAGTTGAAGAAACAGTAATGAGGCAGAGAGTGACATGCAAGCGGGAGATGCAGAAGGTATGTGGATAGTTGAAGATACAGTAAGGAGGTAGAGAGCGATATGCAAGTGTCAAGGGCAGAAGGTATGTGGACATTTGAAGATACAGTAAGGAGGTACAGAGCGACATTCAAGCGGGAGATGCAGAAGGTATGTAGATAGTTGAAGATACAATAAAGAGGTACAGAGCGACATTCAAGCGGGAGATGCAGAAGGTATGTGGACAGATGAAGATACAGTAAGGAGGTACAGAGCGAGATGCAAGCGGGAGATGCAGAAGGTATATGGACAGTTGAAGATACAGTAAGGAGGTACAGAGCGACATGCAAGCGGCAGATGCAGAAGGTATGTGGACAGTTGAAGATACAATAAGGAGGTACAGAGCGACATGCAAGCGGGAGATGCAGAAGGTATGTGGACAGTTGAAGATACAGTAAGGAAGTACAGAGCAAGATGCAAGCGGGAGATGCAGAAGGTATGTGGACAGTTGAAGATAGAGTAAAGAGGTACAGAGCGACATGCAAGCGGGAGATGCATAAGGTATGTGGACAGTTGAAGATACAGTAAGGAGGTACAGAGCGACATGTAAGCGGGAGATTCAGAAGGTATATGTACAGTTGAAGATAGAGTAAGGAGGTACAGAGCGACATGTAAGCGGGATATGCAGAAGGTATGTGGACAGTTGAAGAAACAGTAAGGAGGTAGAGAGTGACATGCAAGCGGGAGATGCAGAAGGTATGTGGACAGTTGAAGATACAATAAGGAGGTAGAGAGCGATATGCAAGTGGGAAATGCAGAAAGTATGTGGACAGTTGAAGATACGCGGCGCCGCCTTAATCACACTCAACCGATGAACTACTATCACCACCACCTCGTCGTCAATTCGGGGATGGCTTTCCCCTTACCCAGGACCCCCTCGACCATCGTACTCTGGTGGCGGACCCCCTATGGATTATGGAGGTTACTAAAAAAAAATTTGAAATATTATGTACGCTAAAACTGACTAACGTTGTAAAATGCGTTAATAAAAAATACCACTATAAAGTCAACTTCAGCTTAAAAATACAGCACCCTTATTAGAAACGAGTCTTATTTCTACCTAGGTTACGGTATGAATCAGTAGTGTTCCCCAGTCAGCGTCAGTCTATATTTTTAGCGCTTAGCGTTCCGCTTCACGGCAAATCGCTAACAGCTAGGCTTAACTAGGGCACCGACGGCATCAAAGTCATAGGGCACCAATATCGTCTATTAGTGTTCCGCCTCACGGCAAATCGCTTACAGCTAGGCTTAACTAGGGCACCGACGGCGTCAAAGTCATAGGGCACCAATATCGTCATCATTAGCGACACCAGCAGCCGCCGTTGTATTTCATCACCGACTACAGATTTGTACGGATAAGCGAGAGAATAAAAAACAACCAGCTCACAACACATGCAACTAATACACCGTCCTACACTGATTTTAACACTTCAATTTTTCACGCGTTATTCATTCTTACACTAGAGGCGCTACCGCTACCGTCTACGTTAGCCCTCGTGTATAACCACTGTATAACCTCTTTACGCGGCATAGCCACTAGAGGCGCTACCTTCTACGTTATCCCTCGTGTATAACCACTATATAACCTCCTTACGCATAAATGACTGATTACTCATTCTTACACTAGAGGCGCTACCTTCTACGTTATCATAACAAGTATATTCTTACACTAGAGGCGCTACCCTTATAAACGCTAGGAGTGGTGGAGACACGGCTGTGATCTTTGACCTAGTTACAGGAAGCCTCTACGCTCGTATAAACGCTAGGAGTGGTGGTGACACGGCTGTGATCTTTGACCTAGTTACACGGCTCGCAGTAGCCGTGAGGTGGAACGATGTTAGTAGAGCTAAAAAATAACGGGCGGGTGAGCGAGCGAGCGAGCGAGCGAGCGCTAGCGGCTTAACGTGTGGGCCTTTATTAAACGTAGGGAGGTGGGTTTGGGTTTCGTATACTGACCTACTGACCTACGTAATTAAGTCATTAAGCATTAAGCCTCATTAAGTCTACGTTATTATAGCAAGTATAGCCACTAGAGGTCAGCTCACTAGGTATACGTCATTAAGTCATTAGGCATTAAGCCTCATTAAGTCTACATTATCATAGCAAACATAGCCACTAGAGGTCAGCTGTAATGTACTTAGCAGAACAGGTGCCGCGGTGGGTCGGTCATCAATCAAACCTTTTTTTATAAGTAAGCTGTCAAGACTGGTCATCAATCAAACCTTTTTTTATCAGTAAGCTGTCAAGACTGGCTGATCCAAAAACCTTTCATCTTGAATCCACTGACTGATCCAAAAACCCTTTGATGGTCGTTGATCTTTAATCCATGCACCGGGGTGAGATGGACATAATAACTACTCACATTCATCAGAGTGAAGGAGGCGTTACAGTTGGACGCACTCCTTGTTCATTTTGACCCGAGCAAGCCGACCCTACTTGCATGTGATGACTCACCATGCGACCGACTGCATACGCATCACAATGCTTATCAGCAACGGAAAAAACTATTCGCAGCTAAACAAAGAGGGGCTGAGCCTGATATTTGTAGTGAATACGTTTCACCAGTACCTGTACGGAACCCAGTTCACAATGTTCACGGATTACCGCCCATTACTGGGGCTGTTTCACGAAAAACGACCGTTGTCACACGATGCGTATGGGCGTATTTAAAGGTGGGCACTTGTACTTGCAGAGCACAGTTAGAAGAAGGAGAAGAAGAAGGATTTGTTTTTATTTGACCCAGACATTTGATTATGCATACAATACATCCATGTCAAAAATAAAATAAAAATAATACAAATATATAACTTTATGATAAACATGGGACAATGCATGGTAAATAACAAAAAAGTAGGGTCAGGAGACTCCTCTAAGACTATAATAGTCGCTATCGAGGAGCCACCTTTTATAATAAAAAATGTAACTGGATTAATACATCACATGAATAAACTTAATACATCACCTGAGTCAAAATAAAAAAGGAGAAAAGATGATCGAATTTTAAGAAATGATCAAGAAAGTCGAGCACGCGATTGACTACCAAGAAAACCAGTCAAGACGCTGTAATCTACGTTTCGACGGCGTTGCTGAGGTCGACGGAGAGACGTGGGAGCAGACGGAGAAGAGCGTGCGCAGGGCTATGACAACTGCCCTAGAACTCCCCGAAGCTCAAGTACGCGCCATCAACATCGGTCGCGCGCACCGAACTGGCGGCACGGGGACGAGAGCCCGGACAATCGTGGTCAAGTTCGAGTCGTTCAAGGACCGCGAGCTGGTACTGCAGGCGGCGAAGAAGAAACGGCCTCGTGGCATCTACGTGAACGAGGACTATTCGCAGAAGGTCATGGCGAGGCAGAAAGAACTGCTACCAAAAATTATGAAGGCCAGGGAAGAGGGCAAAGTCGCATATTTGTCATTTGACAAACTGGTGGTAAGAGAGCGACATGATGTCGCAAACCGTGGTTAAAGAACCAAGTACCTGTTGACTATCCTCGCAAACGTTTTGTGATTATTTAACCATGGCGTCAACTACACAACAAAATGACGAGTTAACGCCTCCTTATGATACACCGTTTGACTATAATGAACACTGTTACGAACACGATATTGATACTGATTGTTTGTTGTACAACGATTTGCCCACGCAATGCAAATACTACACCCCAGCACAATTTTAAACAAACTTTAGCAGTGTTGGCAAAAAACAGCCAAACAAACTGAATATGATATACTTTAATGCCCGGAGTTTAAAGGCTAACTCACCCAAGATTAAAGATACTATCCAAAGCATGGAGTATACATTGCATATAATTGCTATATCAGAAACGTGGCTTAAAGAAAACAGTTGGGACGGAAGTGAAGTAAACTGTAACGATGTCGTATTTTCAGGTTACAAGCTGTACTGTAATTCCACATAAAACAAACAAGGTGGCGGCGTTGCCATATATGTGTGTGAATCTGTACTTAACAATTGCCAGTCTTCTGATATTTGTTTAAGGAATATATCGTATGCTGTTGATGTCTGTTTTGAAAGCATCTTTATTGAGATACAAATTAGTAAACACGAAAAAATCAATGTCGGTTGTATGTATAGAGCACGTAATACCAGCATCAGCAAATTTAATGACAATCTCTCATTCATACTGGGAAATCTCACTAGCAAAATTGTGTATATATGTGGTGATTACAATATAGACCTGTTGCACTGCGAAGAGCAAGCTGAATCAAAATATTTCATTGATCAAATGTTCAGCTCTGGATTATATCCCTTGATCGCCAAGCCCACACGCATAACAAGCACGACTGCTAGTATAACATTTTCTGTTCTGAACTGTATAGAAACAAATTGTGCGGCATTGTTTTAAGCGATGCTACATACCATATGTCAAGTTTCGTCCTGTGTGACAACAACACTTATGCGGTTATTAACGATGATTCATCATATAAATATAACAGAACGTTAGATGAGGACTCATTAAACAAATTGAAGCACGATTTAAATGATGCAAACTGGGACACTGTAATGAAACCCTGATTTAGCGTTCTCGCGCTTAATGCAAATACTAAGTAATACTTATGTCCTGTAAAAATTACAACATATTCAGGAAAGACAAAAAAGAATGATAACCCTTGGTTATCAAGAGGGCTAAAAACGCTTGCATAAAGAAGAATAACATGTACTTAGCGTTTTTTAAAGAATAGGACAGAATTAACAGAACGCCGCTAAAAAAATTACAAAAATAAGTTAACCAAATTAGTACTTCTAGAAAAGAAACAATATTACAAAAAAACTCGACGATTGTAAGACTAATATAAGAGAAACTTAGAAAACTCTTAACAGCATAATAGGTAAAAGAAAATCTGATACCACATATTTGAACAAGTTTCATGTTGGTGAAAACCTAGTAGTATTAGAAAATAAAGAAATAGCTAATCATTTTAACAATTTCTTCGTCGACATAGGTACTAAATTATCCAACCTCATAGAACCCTGCCGGGGAACAAAGCCAACCGACTTTGTAAAACGTACTGTATCACAATCAATGTATATGTCCCCCGTTACTGAGCAAGAAGTACTCGAAATTGTGTTTGGGTGCAAAAGTAAAACTTCATACGGACACGATGAAATCAGCATGAAAACAATTAAGCATGTAATAAAGCAAATTGTACAACCGCTAACCCACATTTTTAACAGATCTTTGATCAGCGGATCATTTCCAAATGATAAGAAATTAGCAAAAGTCATTCCTATATTTAAGTCAGGAGATCGTTTTCAATTTTCTAATTATAGACCTATATCTCTCTTAACCCAATGTTCAAAAATACTTGAAAACATATTCAACAAAAGGCTAATGTCTTTCATTGAAACACAACGCATTTTGACATATGGGCAGTATGGCTTCAGAAGTAATCACTCAACTTCACTAGCTTTAGCAGAATTTGTCGAAAAGATTATTTCCGCAATGGATAAATGCCAAAGTAAGATTGGTGTCTTTATCGACCTAAAAAAAGCATTTGACACTGTTGACCACAACATACTGCTAAGTACATTGCAATGCTACGGAATAAGGGGTCTGGCTCTGGAGTGGTTAAAAAGCTACTTAACCAACCGTAGACAATATGTATGCTATAACAACAGTAACTCAGAACAAAAGGAAATTAAATGTGGAGTCCCGCAAGGTTCAATCCTTGGCTCGTTATTATTTATTCTGTACATAAATGACATGTGTGAAGTCTCAAAATTGCTTGATATTAGTTTGTTTGCTGATGATGCAAACATTTTGTATTCCGCTAGTAACACAGATGAAGTAAGCACTCTTGTTAACAACGAACTAAAAAAACTAGACCTGTGGTTTCGAGCGAAAAAATTATCACTTAATGTGAACAAAACACATTTTATAATGTTCAACAATAAAAAGCAACCTAGAGCAGATGTGCATATAGTTTTGAATGGGAAAAACATTGAGCAGGTATCATATACTAAATTCCTTGGAGTAATCATTGACGAAAACGTAACATGGAGAGAACACATAAAAATTGTTGAATCAAAAGTATCAAAAAGCATAGCAGTTTTGTATAAAACTAGGCATGTTCTTGATTGTCAAGCGTTACACACATTGCATAATTCACTTGTTGAACCACATATGTTATATTGCTGTGAGATCTGGGAAAATGCTTATCAATCTAGAATCGGAAAACTATCTATGTTACAAAAAAAACTATACGAATTATTTATAACCTTAATTACCATGATCATACATCTGTATTTTTCCATCTCTCAAACATGCTTAAATGTCATGATTTAGTTAAATACAAGACTACGATCATACTTTATAAAGCAAACAACCATTCTTTAAATGGTCGTGTTCAAGCATTATTTGAGCCAACCGCAGCTATACACATACATGATACCAGACAAAGCAAATTGTTCTATGTTAAAAATACAAACACCACCCTCCGACTGCTGTCACTCACCGTCAAGGGTATACAAACGTGGAACAATTTACCAAATAAATTGACTCAGCTTCCAAGTTTAACACATTTAAAAAAGCAATCAAGTTGTCATTACTTTCTTGTGAATTGTTAATTGAAGGTGACGTTTTGTTAAACCTATGTAATAGTAACACAAGCACTATGGTAAAATGTTTATATCTGAGTTGTGAATATTATTTTGTAATTTATTTATAATTCGTGTTGAATTTATTCAGGTTTTTTTTAGTTCGAGAAGGGCTTAGCAACACATAAGTCTATGACTTCAGCTATGTCCTTTCAGCAGCAGCAGACCAGACATAATCACATCCACAGCTACTTTTGTTGGGGAGATTAATTATAGTTCTCTTTACGGTATCTTCGTCAACGTAATTAAATGTAAAATTACAGTTTACTATTTTATTTAGATACTATGAATGGCCATGAATGCCTTTGTATTTAATATCATTTTCTAGATTACAACCTGTATTGGTAATAATGTATTGAATTTATTTGCTATTTCAAATTTGTCTGCCATAATAGAATCGGATTCTTTGAAATATTTTGGAAATGATTTATTAATTTTATCTTTAAACAGGATTTCATTTATAGTTTTCCAAGTGTTTTTATATCACATTTAAATTAATTAAAACATTGGTCATAATATAACTGCTTTGCTTTGCGGAAACTTCTTTTCAAAATACTGTTGTATGTTTTTAGATTAATCAATAATACGTCATATTCGGAAGATTCAGAGTTTGTTGTTTTTAATGGTTTGTAATGTTTGTCTATGTATTTTATTGAGGTTAGCAAGCCTTGAGTTATCCATGTAGACTTGTTATGTTTTTATATATAAAATTTAACTAATTTGCATATACTTATTTTTAGCTTGATTTATTTCATTGATGATAATGTTATAGTTATAGTTTGGGTCAGCATTTGGATTTGTATCTAATTTTATTTATGTATTTCAGAGGATATTATATCATTTTTTTACTTTTGACATAGCCTTTTATTTTGTACATTAACCAGTATAAATTGTGTAGGATGTTCCTCTTTCAGAGCAGTGTTCATGTATGGTTGATGATCAGAACATTTTTAAAATTAATATTCCTGCTGTACTTTGTAAAATATGTTTACTTAATTTACAACAACAAAATATCAATAAGTGTACCAGTACATGTTGTGAACCTTGTAGGAAGAATGATTTGGGGGAAGATACTGAATGAGGTTAACATGTCAAAGAAAGTGCTACAGTGTTCTTGCTCGTTTATTTTTAGCATATTTATATTGTAGTCCCCTGTAAAAATAAGGTTGTTGTTTTGATGATGTTGAATAGATGATATGACCATTGTAAATTCATTGATGAATTCATAATAGGTTTCAGTTAAAGGCCTTGAAAGTCGGTACATATTTCCTATTGTGACTGTCTGTGGTAAGCCTCCTCGATTTACTTGTATGTTTGTCCCTCCCATTGTTCAAACATGTTTAATTTTTATCTTTATTTCATAATCAAAGTGTTTATCATTACATATTAATAATCCCCCTTTAGTGCTGCAATTTTTTTCTTGGGACATACAGTCATATCCATTTAATTGAATTAGTGATAAGTCATCATTATCATTGCGCATCTGTACATGCAACCCGTTACGGGCAGGGCCCGTGTTTGCCCAGTTAACGCAATTAAACAGTGTTCAAACCAGGCTTGAGTCGCTCTCTGTAGACTGGCTATATATAGTAACGCGCTGATAATGTGCATGGAAGTTCTGCTCGAGTGCTGTTGCGCGCCGAGTCGCCGCTCGGCGGTCAAGTAGTAAGAGGGCACAGTTTCAACCTGTATTGTGGTGTACACACTCTCGAGAAGATCATATCGCAATCAAAACTGTATGCACCTCCACCCGTGACATTTGGTGGCACCTCTGCTGAATTTCCGAAGTTTATTTGGGTTGTGCAAAAAGCCGTTCTCAGATAGCTTCAAGCTGTCCCAACTGGTTTCTTGTACAGCAGGAGACGCAAACAGAGCAATTAAGCACTATGAAAGGGAAGGAGCTTGACTATCGACAGGAAATGGCAATCCTGCAAGAATGATTTGGACGTCCATTCTAGATTGTGATGTCATGTATGGATCGACTAATCGAGAAACCATAGTTATCAATGTATGACGCTAAATACAAGAGCGCTAAATCACGCAGTCTTCGCCATTCGGTCGACCAGTAGTAGTAGTTCCTGTACACCTCCTGGCAGGAAATGTAGTGACTTCAAGAAAGGGGTAGATGTCTCTACTGCCTTCAACAGGGTAACTACACTTTCCAAGCAAGTCGCCAAAGGTATGGAAGGTGTAAATGACAAGGAGATACAGGATGAAATGTATCAGGCGTCAGGTACTAGATACAGTAGAGACTGCAATTACTGTGAAGGCAGTCATATCATCGGAGACTGTGCTGGGTTTAAAAGTAGGACACTGGAATTCCGGAATAAGTTCGTGAAGAACCATAACCTATGCTTCTGCTGCCTTGGAAGGCATTACAGTAGGAATTGCGAACACAAGCAGAATTACCCTGAGAAAGGATGCAGCAAGATGCACCATCAGCTGCTACACCCTTCTCTGACAATTCCGAAACAGACCCAACGGAAATAGGTTGACAAAATCAAGGTGGAGGCGCTGCCGCAAACGCAGATAGGATCTGTTGTAGCATCAAAGCCAAAGCAGTTTTTCTCCTGAAGGTGATTCCACTTCGTGTAACAGCGGAACATGGAAACTCTGTGACGACACTTGGTATTCTGGACTTGGAAGCTAGTGCGACTGTAGTTATAGATAGCAAAGAAATTAGATGTTCATGTTCACCCGAAGTTATCAGCGTCAACACGATCTTAGCAAAAGACCAAGACAAAAAGGTAACGGTCTTCGGGTGTAGCCTGTCTCTCGTTGACTTGGCTGATCCACATATTCCCGTGAGACAAGCACACGTCGTTAACGATTTGCACGTTGATGCTCGCTATAGGCAGAACGCTCTGGACCTTTCAGAATGGTTACACCTAGAGGGCCTGACTTGCAAACAGACGTTGAAGAGGACACGGTGTCTACTCATTGGCGAGGATGAGCTTTGGAGATCATCTATTGCGATTATCCAAACACTCAACCGTATGCTGTAAGGACGCCGCTGGCCTGATGCGTTCCTGGACCAAACCACTCGGAATATGATGTTAACATCAACTTCTTGGCCATGAAATCAGATTTCGTCTCACCGAATTGTGACCTCGACAACATAGATAGATCCAACATATGTTCTAGGTGGTGATTGTATCCGTTCAAGCGAAATGGCCTTGGGAAAGTCAATGGAGTGGCTCTGGCAGTTGGAGAAACATGGGTTTGAGAGCGATGACTGTAAGACCATATATGTGGAGGACAAAAAGGCATTGCTGCTGGGCAAACGCATCAAGCAGAAGCCATAGTTTGGAAGAAAGTTCTGCAAGGCAATGTCTGACAACATCACTAAGGGCTACGCGAGATTACTGTCCGATGAAGAAACTGCTCAAACTAGCCCAAGGACATAGTATCTATCACATCATGGAGTTGTGTGTTCAAATAAGCCCGGAAAGGTCCATGTTGTCTACGACGCAGCATCGCTGTACGAAGGGACTTCGCTGAACCAGGAGTTGATGCAGGGTCCCGATCTGAATAACAGTCTCGTGGGAGTGCTTCTGAGATTCCGCCCGTATGAAGTTGCTGTAGTTGTTGACATCGAAGCAACGTTTCATCAGTTCAGGCTGCATAAACACGACTGTTGTGCTCTGAGGTTCCTGTGGTGGAGAGATGGATTCGAAGAAGCCGCCGCAACCTATCAGATTACACGCCATATCTTTAGTGCTACAGACACCCCAAGTTCGTGCATGTATGGGTTGAAGATGGCCAAATCTAATGCTCCTTCGTCATGGCAAAGAGTCGGACAGCGCCCATCCCATTTGTTACTGTGCCGAGGTTGGAACTTCAGACAGCAGTCGTAGCCGCGAGGATTGGTGGTCTCATCAGGAGGGAGATGATTTACGTATTGCAAGGGTTGTCTTCTGGACAGACTACAGAATAACTCTTCTCAAAACCAGAACAGTGGAGATATGTCCAAAGAATAAGAGAATCCTGCCGATGATGATTTCTCTGGCGTTCGGAAGATGCCTGGCCTTCTACTGAAAACGGAGCCTTGTCGAATGGCGACCCGGAACTGAAGGACGAGAAGTTGAATGGAATTATGACATCGCCTTCATCATTTGATCAGCTACTAAAACGATATTCTTCTTGGACTGCCACTCAGAGGAAAATTGCCATTCCGTTCAAATTCCGTTGTTACATTAAAGCAAAGGGACAGAAAGCCACCGACCAGCTGCATGACCGTTATGAAAGGGAGATCTGTCCAGAAGATCTCACAAGGGCGACTCAGGTTATTTTGAGGTACATCCAGAGGTCGTCGTATGCACATGAAGTCGAAAACATTGAGAAGTTGGGCAGGGTCAAGACGTCAAGCTCCCTAAAGAAACTGAACCCAGTCTTCGTGGACGGCGTTCTACGCGTCGGGGGTAGGATTTCAAAGGCAACGCTCTCCTTTGATTCGAAGTACCCGATGGTCATCCCCAATAGTTATCACGTGGAGACCTTATTGATAACTCACTTTTACGTTTCGTCAGCCCACGCTGGTCAAGAACATGATCTTGCTACACTACAATAAAAGTTCTGCATCCCGAAGGCGAGATCTGCAGTACGTCGTACATTGGATGTCGGAAGAACAACCTTATGACATGAGGCAGAGGATGGTTGACCTACCTGTGATGAGAGTCACTCCTTGTGAGCCCCCTTCACTCTTTTCCAGAGTGAGCTACTTCGGATCTATATGCTGGTCAAAACAGGAGGATCCATTGTAAAACGATGGGGCGCTTTGCTTACCTTCATGAACATAAGGGCTATATATCGAAGTCGCCTAGTCACTGGATACAAGCTCGTTCATCAATGCCCTTCGTCGCCTTATTCCATGCGGCCAATTCAGAAGCTGTGTGTGGACATTCTGCAGAAGATGACTCGGATGGTTAGCACATTTTATATCAAGACTCAGTGTGTTGGGCACAACGATGTGTGATGTGTGTATGTTTTCAAAAGACAGTTACACAGTGAATTTAACAAGATTTAACAAGATTGCCATCCAGAGAATTAACTCTAGATGGCAGGTGGACAAGGAAGCCCTTTGGCTTATCGATAGTCCAACCCTTTTATATACATATATCCAGCCCTTCTGAGGTATGTGTCGATTTTATTTTTAAACATATTCACACTACTAGCAACCACACAATCATCAGATAATCTGTTCCATTCATTCACAGTCCTTTGTGAAAATGAGAACTTTCTTACGTCTAATCTACACTGCTCCTTTACTAATGTAACTTCATGTCCTCTAGTCTTTCTATCTTTCTTAGCTGAAAAGAAAACACCTCTCAATCTCCTGGTCTCTAGTGTTGTTAAACCACATTCTTTTAGGCATTTTTCATAACTAAAATCCCTCAGTTTTTGTATCATTTTAGTCGCTCTCCTCTGTACTCTTTCTAGCATATCTATGTCCTTCTTGCGGTATGGCCTCCACGCTTGTATACAATATTCTAAATGAGGCATAACTATTGTTTTGTACAGCGGTATTATTAGTTCTTTTTCTTTATATGCTATATTTCGCCTAATCAATCCGAGGATTTGATTTTCTTTTGAAGCTGCAATTCCACACTGCTCTGAAACCTCCATGTCAGCACTAATTGTCAGCCCTAAGTCTTTTTCTTTTAAAGTAGTACTTAGTATATTTCCCCCCATTATATATTCTGCATATTCGTTCCCATGTCCTGTGTGAAGGCATTTACATTTCTCAAAATTGAACAACATTTGCCACTTTTCAGACCATTTGATCAACCTGTCAAGATCATCTTGTAAATGCTGTCTATCTCCATTACTTTTAATCCTTCTAAACACTTTTGTATCATCGGCAAATTTCAACACCTTGCTAGTTATATCATCGTCCAAATCGCCTCCCCATCAACAACTACCCGTTGTCTTCTGTCAATCAGCCATTTTTCTATCCAGTTAATTATACCATTTCCTATGCCATGGGCCTTTAGTTTAAGCAGTAATCTTTGATGTGGCACTTTGTCGAAAGCTTTTTTATGGGTTTATCAAGTTATGTTTAACAAGAAAATCCAACATGTCATCTTTAATTGGTCTTTCTAATAATTTACAAATCACCGATGGTAAACTAACTGGTCTATAATTATTTGACTTGTTTCTCGAACCTTTTTTAAATAACGGTATAATGTTTGCTTCTTTCCATTATAAAGGAACCACTCCCTCTTCTAATGACAAGTTGAAAACTGTTGCAAGCGATATGTTAATTTGTTCTACAATTTCCAATAGTAGTTTGGGTGGAATACCATCCACTCCAGGTGATTTATTATCCTTCATAGCCCTAATTTTCTTAGCTACCATTTCTGGGGTTACAATTAACTGTCTTAAATAGCCTGATTCTGCCCCCTTGAACTTAGCCTCTGGTACTGGCAGTGAACTAGTGTCTTCTTTGGTAAACATTGAAGTAAAATACTCATTCAGGTCTTCTGCCATTAAGAATCCTTCTGATATTATATTTCCAGCACTATCTTTTAGAGGACCGAACTTATCTTGAACTTTCTGTTTGCTTCGAACATACGTATAAAAACTCTTGCTGTCATGTTTTATATTACAAGCTAATTTATGTTAATAGCTTCTCTTTGAATTTATAATTTCAGCTGTAGCTTGGATTAGTGCTTCTTTATAAATGTTGTAGTCTTCGTCATTTCCAATACGTCTATATGATTTCCACATCATTTGTTTATACTTAATTTTTTCTAATGGCTTATTTCGATAAGTGTTTCTTTTTGGAACGTTTCCTGTGTTTTTTAAGGGAACAAATTTGACGATGACGCATTCAATTTCACTCTTTAAGATATTCCAGCATTATGTTGCTGTCTTATTCTTCAGTGTGTTATTCCAGTCTATCTTTTCAAATTTTTCCTGATGTCCTTATATTTTCCTTTGCGGAAATTACTCCTAAACTGCTTTTTACTATTTCTTTCTGATTTTACTTTGATGGTAAAATGCATCTGGTTGTGATTCCCCAGTGGCT
>OZ023209.1:49982816-49987816 GCA_963995525.1 Escarpia spicata
GACACACACACTCATACACAGACGCATACACACAGACACACACACACGCATGGACACACATATACACACACAGCCCCACTCACACACACACACACACACACACACACACACACACACACACACACACACACACACACACACACACACAACCACACACATGTACACACACACACAAACGGACACACGCACTCATTCGGACACACACGTGGACGTACACACACATACATACACACACACGCACATACACACCACACAGACACACGGACACACACACATACGGACACACACGCACGGACACACATATACACGCACAGCCACACACACACATACACGCGTACGGACACACACACACGCACGGGCACACATATATACATACATTTCCACAAACTCATACACAAATATACGGACACACACACACACACACACACACACACACACACACACACACACACACACACACACACACACACACACACACACACACACACACACACACACACACACACACACACACACCACACGCATACGGACACACACAGACACACACACACACTTATTCGTGGGAATATAGAAATTATAGAAGTTTATTATTACTATTATTATTATTTCGATATTGTGTGTTATGCTAATACTTATTGTGGCGACTTAGATGTACGTGCAGGAAGCATGTTACGTAATATAGCGCGTTGTGGCGTTTTCATGTACATGCAGGCAGTATGTTGCGCAATGTAGTGCGAGCAGGAAAAAATTGTCCAGGGTGCGGAAAACGTGTTGCAGTCACGCGACGCTGGGCAAGTGACAGGACCGCACTGTGCAGACTTGCCGCTCGATGTAAATGAACATAATTTGGGGTACACAACCCGTATGTCGACCGCATATTTATAATTATAATGTTGCAACTATGCAAGAAATGTTTGTCTTTATTTTGTAACTATGCATATCTAGAATATGAATAATACTAGTACATATTATAATAAAATATCGACTGCGTATATTTATGTATGTATGTAGACAGTCTTGATGTGCTATGTGGTGATTAGTATTTTAAATGAATAGCTGTCCAGGCTGCGCTGGAGCGCAAGCAAAGGCACGCGCGTGGAAGTCGCTCGGCGACGTGTCAGCCAGGTAGACCGTCGGCAAATCGTGAGCCAGGCAACAGTCGGACACAAACACACACACACATTTGATGTGTGTGTGCGCGCACGCGCGTGTGTGCGTGGGAGTGACGTGCATGTGTGCGTGTGTGTGTGTATGTGTGTGTGTGTGTGTGTGTGTGTGTGTGTGTGTGTGTGTGTGTGTGTGTGTGTGTGTGTGTGTGTGTGTGTGTGTGTGTGTGTGTGTGTGTGTGTGTGTGTGTGTGTGTGTGTGTGTGTGTGTGTGTGTGTGTGTGTGTGTGTGTGTGTGTGTGTGTGTGTGTATGAGTGTGTGTATGTGTGTGTGTGTATGTGTGTGTGTGTGTGTGTGTGAGTGTGTGTGTGTGTGTGTGTGTGTGTGTGTGTGTGTGTGTGTGTGTGTGTGTGTGTGTGTGTGTGTGTGTGTGTGTGTGTGTGTGTGTGTGTGTGTGTGTGTGTGTGTGTGTGTGTGTGTGTGTGTGTGTGTGTGTGTGTGTGTGTGTGTGTGTGTGTGTGTGTGTGTGTGTGTGTGTGTGTGTGTGTGTGTGTAACGCTTCCTGGTACATAATACCAAACTTATGTCCCGGCTGCTTTCTGAAATCTCATCACCACAGAAACCAATGTACCTGAATGAAACTTTGACGATCTTGATTACGAATGAACGTACGAAGGGGTGTTTTCACACAAAAACGACCATAATTCCTACACGTCTGTTCCATATTTATCAACTCTCGGAGTGTAGGTAGGGACATTGTCCCAGCAACCTTATTTTAAGTTGTGAATTTGAATATCCATCTACGTACTATTCAGAGAAGCTACACACGGACGGACGCACGCACGCACGCGCACAAACACACACACACAACCACACACACATGCCAGTACATTGAATCTATCGTGCATAACTAGGGGGCACGTGTCAATAGCTACAGGTGCTTCATGATGTCCTGTCTTATAAGGTGTTAATCAGTCGTTACAGAAGCGCTGTTGGCGCTCTCCAGTAAGTTGACTCATTATTCAAGATGATTCATTATTAACCCGGTCTAAAAAAGACACGTGTTGTCACTCAGGGACTGTTGCTGTAGCTGTGGACGCCTACGTGTGGAGTGAAGATAATACCTTCTTCGTGCCGCATCCTTCTCACGAGTTGTTGCCATTTTCTGGCCCATGCCTCAGTCCGGTCCGTGCCGGTGGCTATATCTTATATGCACGGCTTATCAAATAGCCGGCAGCAGAGGACGCAGAACATTGCTGGTCTTCACCGCAATGAAATTATGTTGACTGCGTCTTGTCAGTGTAGTGCCACTTCATCGTGATTGTTTCTCCGCGTGCGTAGACAGTTGAATGAATGCCAGCGGTGCCATAGTTTATCAGATCCTGTCGGTAGAGGGCCAACTTGTTGAAATCCCATTTTGGCGACTTCTAGTGATTCTTCCGTTCGTATTTTCCACATTTCCGGTATGGTACTGCTAGATTGTACGGGACTTAACTGTTCGCATGCGTGGCGACATTGCTGAAGTTGCTGCCTTGAAGTCAACCGTCGTGTGTCTTTTGTCTGTCATGGTGCCGCTTTGGTGCCGCTTTGGTGTCGCCTTGGTGCCGCCTTCGTGTCACTTTAGTGCCGCATTGGTACCGCCTTGGTGCATCCTTGATACAGCCTTGGTGCTGGCTGGTGGTACCTTGGTGCTGCCTTTGTGCTGCGTTGGTGCTGCGTTGGTGCTGCATTGGTGCTGCTTTGGTGCAGCCTTGGTGCAGCCTTGGTGCAGCCTTGGTGCCGCCTTGGTGCCGCCTTGGTGCTGCCTTGGTGCACTTCGACAAACTGTTCATCATTCTTGATTACCTGGTCACTTCTAACAGCATTGTATGCTGATCGCTATGGTAATATACCTATGCATTCAGTTTGTTTTACCATGTCCTGCTTCGAACTAGTCCATTAAGTTGGGACACTGAAGAACTCCTTGTGCTTAACATGACAGGACAAGAGTTAATACATGTGAATGTTCCTCTTTGATATCAGAGAGGACATTCTGGCAACGATGGTTAAAGTATTGTTCTTCAAGTTGGCAATATGTATTTTCAGAACACAGTAAATGGTTGGCGCAAATTGGCTCTGTTTGTCGATGGTCTGCGCGATTGAACAAGCTATATTGCTGGCAGTACTTTTATGCATTGGACGATCACTTCAGCTTGGCCACGGGATAATCTGCGCGCCAACTTCCAGAATTTTTGCATCAGCAACGTTAACAGTTTCTCGTATTGTCCACTCCCTATTTGCATGGCCATTGTTCATCAGCGGTCTGACCTGCTGGTCACGTCATTAAATAGCACATACTTCCTGGCTTGTATTGTCTGCTACTTAATGTCGGGACATAGTTCCATCCACATATATATATATATCATATATATTGTTAATCCTGAAACGCTTTCCACGGATCTCTGCATTAAAAATAATTATCTGGTATGTTTTTGTCTGCAGGTAAGAGCAGTCAATTTGCTATTATCCATATTGCATGCAATGTCATTGCGTATTTTAAGAAGCTTCTTACTCCGGAGCATATAAGTGCTGAATGTTTTTAGGTTGGTGCAAGCATGAGTCTAGCTTATCTTATATGCGAAATATTAATGAAACGTTGGTAGAATGCGTGCTTCGTTTACGTACACACGGCACGTTATCTGCATATATTCCGCTTCTGTCTAAAAGGTGTTCCAATTATTTGACATGTTGTTGTTTTACTTCCATAAATAAGCAGTATATATCTGAATGAATGAATTGATGAATTTTATATCATACATCAGATGCATCAAATGAATTATCTGACTTTGTTCAATAACACTCATTGTCGTGTTGATGCATGTTGATTTACATCCGCTTAATCCATACGTAATTCTTTATACACTAAATTCACAACTATCAAACAAATAAAGCTATATCACGTCACGTGTAACGTGTTATGCAATTGCCACATACCCATTACATTCAACATTACCAGTAACATCTTCTCCCCAAAACACCTGCTGTGACCCAGGCAACGTTCACTCTTGGTAACGTCACTAAGTTCCAACACTACAATTATGTTCCTATATGAGTAGCCCTGTGACATATTTAATGTTATTTATGTTTTTAGTTAGTTATTTTTTTTATCCAGTATGTTCAGTTGTTTAACACTTTTCCTAATCGTTTACTTTATCATTGCATTTACCCGCAATTTTACTATATATATATATATATGTTTATATATATATAATTACTCAATGCATCAACATACATGCATAATACAAGGACTGATGACATGTACTCGTGTACACATTGACGTACATATGGATACTTTTCAATATATATTCTCATCTCAATCCTGAAACCGAAGGTCGTGAGGGCACCACTGGTGCCTTTCGGGACAGCTCCCTCCATCTCTGGCGGTTTGGGGGAAGGGCTTGGGTTGTAGCAAAGTCCACTCCGGTCCATTCTTGGATGTTGTCCGCCCTTCTGTTGCCTTACTGGTCTTCTTTTTCCTTGCACCGTGTCCTGGATAACGATATTCGAATTACAAATTAAGCAATTATGAATACGACAACTGGATTCATAATTTAAAAAAATTTGTTTGTGTTTTGAAAAACCATACAGTCTGTGGGTGTAAATTGTATTAATGATAATACTTGGTGTATCGTTAACTGTCTCTACTATGTTGTATCTAATGCATTCTTGGCAAATTCATGTTTGAATCTGGACATACACAAATTATATCTTTCACGTGTGCAGTGCTTATGGATAACATAGATATGCGAGTTTGAAAAACATTGAAGTAGTAGGCTAAAAGATTGTTAATAAATTTGTATTAAAAATGTAATTGTTGGATTTTGTAAATGTAATCCAACTTCAACAACTGAAGG
>OZ023209.1:49992816-50075316 GCA_963995525.1 Escarpia spicata
GTAACGTGTTATGCAATTGTTTATTCTTGGAAACAACAATAAGCTCCAACACTACAATTATGTTTCTATATGAGTAGCCTCTTGACATATACAAGTTGAACATTTGCTGCGATAATTTTTTAGTTTTACTTGCCAAATGTATCCGAGCAATACTTCGCACACTTCTTTAATTCGTTTCTGATAGTCAGATGGATCGTGCAGAATGCACACACTGAAGTCGTCGTTCAGACATTTTTCATACATCTGGTCCCATAACTTGAGGCAGGCCTCCAGCTTCTGATATGTCTTCGGGACACATTCGACCACTGCCGCAAAGACGACGGCCAGCATCTGTCGACACGATTATACAATTAATACGAGTAAACAAGAACAACAACAACAGCAACAACAACAACAATGATATATTGAAATACCTCGACACCATAGATTACACGTTTTTTCACGTACATGTTTTGTACATGTTTGATTGTGATTAAATATTATAATAATAAGATAAACATCATCATCATCGAAAAGCACAATTGTTATCTCAAGGTAAATATATTCTCCTCTACGATGACGAAGACTCTAAAGAGATCAGTTTACCATTTTGGTCAACCGTGCCACGACACCTTCAATGCATTGACATTCACGTGTAGGTCATATTTGATGCTTGTGTATGTTATGTTGTTTCTCACGTTTACATGTATCCATACGGCTGCACTATTCATATGTTAGTTTGTGTTGCACAAGATCATAAGTAGCTCGTTAAGTGGCCACGACACTGTCCCAAAAAGTAAACACTTCAAGAGTAGCTTTACAATCATCCCCACGATTTCGTCTATTTAATTTAACTTCACACTGAATGCTCTTCGGACTCACCACTTTCAAATAATACATCTGGCATAGCTGTAATAAAATAAACCGTTGGCATTCGTCGAATTAATACAAAACTAGTTTGTATATTCGATAAAATGGCTGTGAAAGTAAGAATTTTACTCCTTCCTGTGTCAATATTAGGCCATGCATCACCTCAGCATTAAGATATGTCAAGTTGTGGTCAAGCGACCAACTGAGATTGGCGATTAGAAGAAAAAACACATTACAATTAGCAAGAGTTAGTCTCATAAGATCGAAAAGTCCTGGAAAATGTGTAGCGTTGTGTATCCCGCCGACATCTGGTGGGGCAAATGTAACTATTACTGATCCAAAATTATTTAAAAAAACACAAACAGTACACTGATGTAAGATGGTTGCCAATACATTATACTCCACGATGATGCATTTGTTTCGCGTAGTCTAACACACGTGCAACGACACGTAACACACATTGTGTTTAAATCGTTGATAAATGATGTAATGGGACATTTGAACGGCTACGGAATGAAATGAGAAATTTACACCACGCCCTAGTAATAAGATGGATTTGTGCAAGAAATAGGCAAGATTGTGCACATTATGTATAAATATGACATTTTGCATTCATATACTACTGGGCCGCTGAAAATTGTCTGTTATATGGCCAATTGTGACATAATACCTGCTAAGTGTCATATAATGGTTGAATACGAGGTGGCGCCGTAGGTTAGTATGATGTGTGCAATAACATGCATTGCGATTCGTGGCATCACTTTAAAAAGCTACTCGTTGTATTTTATTTTGTAAACTAATTCAACCATTTCAAACGTGGTTGCTTGATCTGATTGCCTATTATTTAAGTACTATCTCCGTCGAGAAACTTACAACTCTTTCTTACCACTCTTAGCATTATCACAGCAAAGCACTTTGTCTGGTTGACTATTCTTAAACTTTCAATCGCCAACAAGAAACTTACAACTGTCACATGCTCCACACTTCAGTGATAACAATACATGGGTGAGTTTTGTCACGAATGAGTAGTAGCAGGTTGCCTAGCAACCAGTTAGTCAGTCCTTTCTGACCATGTCACTCTTCAATTGATCTGCTGATGGTTTAGTCACCTATTTTTGGGCGACAATAAAGAGTAACATATTGACATTGTTCGTAATCCTTTTCTTTTTCTTACTTTGCTCGTGGGCCGCAGCACTGTCTTTCATGAGCTGTTGTCAGTAGGTTGTTTCTCTCTATCGGTTTCGTGGTATGACCGGTTAGCACACATTCGCAATGTTTGTTTTGATTTTTTGTTCAAATTGTTGGTTATTTA
The DNA here is from genome assembly GCA_963995525.1 of Escarpia spicata. Classification (NCBI taxonomy): domain Eukaryota; kingdom Metazoa; phylum Annelida; class Polychaeta; order Sabellida; family Siboglinidae; genus Escarpia; species Escarpia spicata. The sequence continues at coordinate 49,994,978 of OZ023209.1, forward strand.
AAAAAGATTCCATTAACTTTTAATTAAGAAAGGTTAGCCGTTTCAACCTCAAGCTGACTACAAATCAGTTTGATGTAAAAACTTCATAACGCGGGCGTTATTGGTTGAATACAGTCCACAGATCGCACGACAATTCGCCGAGAAAAGTATTCGTAATCAATTATTTAGAACACATTCGTCTTATTCTGTACAACAACATGGGTATTTCAGAGAAATCACTCGCCAAACGGTCAGTGTGTGCTATTTTTTAATCTGAAATTAACGGCCGGCTGCCATCTGATAATCTTTAAGCAAACTAATCCATAGTTCGATATTATATGCCAGAGGGCGACACGCACACAATATCCCATAGATCTAAACCTGCGTTACTCCACCCGCTATCTGCGACGCACCATCACTGTTGGTAAGTACTTTAGTCACATGCATGGGGTTAATACCGAATGATAAACTTAGCACAAAAAGAAGACGACGACGACGACGACGACGACGAACACATGCACTTATTAGCAGGGAAAAGTTTGAAGACGTAATATGTCCTAGCTTTGACCAGTTGTCCGCAAACAGAGGTACTGGGAATAGTGTACTTACTATGCAATAAACACAGTTATACTGTTCTTAGAAAGGGAAACAGTGTGATAATCACCACTGTTTGGTGAAAGTGTCACAACGTGGGCAATCAGGCAATATGAATACTACATCGATTGCAAGCAACACATTTAGTTACTAGATACGCTTTTCGAAAGGAATATTGTCGTATAATATCGAAATCATATAAACGTGGTCAGTAGATTAGCTTCTACATACGTACAATAAACACAAACACATTTTAAATATTTTTGATTGCTTTAATAAGTGCAAGAGTGAGCAATACTGCTTCTTACATGTCACCTGTCGTCCATACAAACAGCATAGGCTACCCAAAGGACCATCTTCATTGCCACATGGCGCATGAAACAATCATGTATCTACATAAAAACTAACAGGATCAGATATGATCTGAACAAAATGTTAGATTACCTGTTTTGTTGGCGTGATTGTGCTAATGTTTTCATATTATACATATTTAATAGCAGCATACATTATTGTTGGCGCAGTGTACTCCTGTCTGACAAAGTCATTTTATAAATATATCCTGCCTATGATATGTCCTGCCTTGACACAGATACACGGTTGTTAAGCAGACAGACAAATGACAGTAAAAACATTCAACACATAGCCAGTACTCTTAACTTCAAACAAGCAACGTCATCGACAGTAAATATGCCTCCTTCTACACCATGCGTGAGTCCACGTACGCACACACACACGCTCACATACACCCACGCAAAACACAAACACACACAAACACACACACATTCACATACACACACAAACACACTCACGCACACACACAAACACACAAACAAACACACACTCACATACAAACACACACACATTCACACATAAGTACATAAACACACACACAAACACACTCACAAACATACACACAGGCACACACACGCTCCCTCACACACAAATACACACACACACACGAACACACACACAAACACACAAACATACAAACACAATCACATACACGCAAACAAACACACAGAGACACACACACGCTCACACACACACACACACGCACACGCACACACACACACATACACACAAACAAACACACAAACGCACAGACGCACAGACGCACAGACGCACAGACGCACAGACGCACAGACACACAGACACACAAACAAACAAACAAACACACACTCACACCCACTCACTCACTCATCCACTCACTCGCATGGCGGTTACCATAGAGTACGTCGGTATCTTAACTTAATACTTAGACAAATCGGCATTGTTGCGGAATCCTTACGTCTAGATACTTGCGTAAAGCATAGTCATTAACTATAAATTAATTCACATTATTTTGACTACATGAACACATACTGTATCAAACACAACACCATTGAACATATTAAAGTACAGGTATAGCATTTACGTATTCAGTGCAAATGTGCATTGTCACTAATAATATTACACAGGACCTATCACAATAACAACATTTCATCGTTTGTTTCTATACACCTCTTTCCCCCAGTTATTGACGTATGGGACAACATTATTAAGCAGCTAGTAATATAACATACTACATTTAAACGAAGCAGTATTGCTATCCCTACACCGTGAAAGTGAACTGTGTATCGTTCCGCGTCGTCGTAATTCGGTTGTGTTGCGTCGCCCTACGAAATGTAGTTCCTTGTCAGATCATTAGTTCTTTTGTCAGATAGGCCGATGTTTGTCATTTCCAGGTCAACTTGCCTCTATTGAGCAGGTGTCCAAGACTGAAAAACAAAGGTGGCGCATACAACAAAAGATACTATAATGGTAAAGCGATATTTTCTTATATTGCGCAGTAACCAGCCTTTACGACTGCTCAAAGCGCTTAATACTTCACCCCATGGGAGACTTGTTCAGTCCAACACCATAATATTATTATTGTCTGTACTTCGAAACATGTTGTCACGCTGCCGTTACAGTATTGACTATTCATACAATCTGTATATAACCAAGCACTCATTAAAATTATATCGCTGAGTGATCTGGAGCAACGTGAAGTGAAATAGGTTCGAAACAGCAGCAATACTATGCGAATCAGGACACCTTTGAATGAGAGTCCGTTACGTCATCGCGCTCCATTAAATGGATCAGTTGTTTACATCCGCCCGTGGAGCAACACGTGAACTCGTGCCAGCTGACCAATTATGATGCATTCCAATTGGCGAACTCGAACGTTCATGACCAGCCCGAGTTTACAACTAGTAAATGTATGCAACTGGCTCAAGTGCGGCTACAATAAAACACACGTAACGCTTCAGTGTCGCCCTGTGGAGGAGAACGGTTCATCGCTCGCTCTTTCCACGTTTGTCTGACGGATAGAACAGTATCACAAACACGCCAGTAAATAATTCTTAATAACTTGTATTTGTATTTTAGACACATCGCCAATTGGTCAAATGAAGAGATTTGGACACCGAAAGAGGCGAGATGACGTCGGCATCTGGGAGAAGATACAACCATACTGCTCCCACAGTCACCTTATTAATATTTAGCATAGGTAATATGTTGGCTGCCCTGCGAAAGCGGCTCTTTGAGAACAGATATTACTATCAAATGGGTTTGTTCCAAGTCGGAAATAAATGTTGGTTGTTCATCTGTTTGTCTCATAAAATGCCGTATATAGTATAAACTATATCGTAACATACTGACCGCTAACGGGTGTTTTATTGAACCATATCTTGCTTTTTTTATGTGTTTCGCTAGGAAAAAACATTGTTTGCATGATAGCGCACCGCATTCGAAGGAGTGGCCTCGGTTTAGATTATTAATTAGACGGATACATGTATCAAGTAATACGTCATCACGAACCAGTCGGGCCACGACCTTTCCGGAATCACTCAAACTCGCTATTCGGGGATCTGAGTGACTGCACGGAGATTTAAAACAAAATGGAACCGGTGAATTCAAAACGTTGTCTCTGCTTCGTAAAACACATGTTTGGGCGGAACATATCCTAGAATACCTACAGGTTATTAAGTGGAACTTCATTATTAAGGTCACACTCTGGACTGGGGAAATTTACCTTAATAGCGGGGTGACCGTATTAAGGGGACTAACTCTCTATACTTTACTGTTACAAAAATAATTTGTGACTGCCCCACGTTGACTTTAATTGTGAGGTGGCTTTATTACCGAGTGGCTGTTAAAGCAAGGTTATACTGTACTGTATAAAAAAATGTTGCAGCACAAAACGAACGGACCACCTCCCATTCAATACACTTACCCATTCTTCGGGCGCGGTTTGTCGTCGACCGAATTTGTTATTGTGTTGTGCGAAATTCCGTACGATGCCCCAGTCCTATAACACGGTACACGGCATTAACACACACCCTTGCAAACTGGACACTGAAAGATGAAGTTCAAAGATGTGTTTCTCACAAAATCACACAATTGATTGGACATGACCTTGGCAGATAGGTTGGCTCGTGTGCCGAGTAGGTCTGTGTTACTTAACAATCGGATCATTGTGGCAGGCTAAAAATAATCGGACGCAGGTTCTTATAATGGTATCTCGACATAAACATTAATCGAATTAGAATACAAGAACGAATAACTCACGATGTTCGGTGCAGTGTCGAGTGCAGTGTTAACGACGTCCATCCTCTGTCGTTCATAGCGCCGGGACACGGCCGGGTCGATTGCTGGCATCGACGGCCGACCGGCCTGCCACAACATCTCTCGCTTCGACGCTGTAGGACTACAACACCAACAATACGTTGTCAAATCATAATAGTAATAATAATTATAATAACAATAATAGTAATAATAATAATATAATGAGCCTTATAGTCTTAATAGTCTTATAATACAGCGTCTGTATCCGCCAAATAGAGGAGCTCATGACGCTTGCATAGTTCATTGACGATTTAAAAATAGTCAAATTAACAACGATATAGCATTATTTTATTTTAAAATAATACGTGCCATGCCCTAAAGATAATAAAATCAGTGTTATTATCATTCCTCATAAAATCAATAAATATTATAAGATCGTTATCAACATAATGCGGAATCATTGGCACAACTTTTTTCTGGAAATAGATACCTATGTGGCATGCATAATAACTATTAGAAGAGTATAAATGATATTAGTGCAGGGAAATAGAAGAATGTTGCAAGAAAAACAGATACGTCCTGATGCAGCGCTGTGTCCGACAGTTCGGCCTAAGCGCTTTACACATCACCCCCTGGTAGACCTGGCCAATCGAACACCGTCTCGACCCCCTCCCCCCGAGGACAATGAGCCACGCTGCAATTACTCATTTACGAGTATTCATACACACAAATATCCACTATTATCTTTAGCATGGTACTCGTGTATACAGTCGAGTGAACTGAAGAAACGTAGAGTGAACGGAATAGCTTCAAAAGGGCAGCATAAAGATGTTTCAAACCCGGATTCTCACGATTCAGAGTCGGATGCTCTAAGCATGACACTGCCGCACTCTACAAACTTGCAGCGCTTTTCTTTGCGATGCGCTAAACAAGTATTAATTTGATCACGTAAAACATTACGGCGATGACGGACACCTAGGTAATATATGTAAATGAATGACGCCATAAAGTAATATCGAATTTTTGACATCGTTATCACCATCTGTGTCATTTGATTAAGTAATTCAAATAATAACATCGTCATCGTGACCATTATCATTGCTGTCATAATCTCCATTTTGATCAACATCGTCTCTTTCTTCAACACAATATGTTGACGTCTCCAAACGAATTTTACCCGGTAGATGTTTTCATTATACAGCGTCATAGTTACTAAAGAAGTCAACTTGATACGTCTAACGAAATCTTCTACAAGGTAAGATGTGTTTGGATACTTCAAAATGAATTTTTTGAATTTAAAAAGAACTATCCTGAAGAATGTTTAGTATTCATCACCGTTAGCTACATCATCGCCGTTATCATCTCCCCTGCCATGATAGTGGCTATGGCGCTTATCGTCATTATCGTCATAATCATCGAAACCATAAGAAGCAATAGCTAAAACGTACACATGCCTTGTAATATGTCCACGGGTAACGTAGATATGGATCTAGTGAATATGACCGCGATTACTCGTTGCCAACAAAAACAGCACTAACCTGGTCGCCAGAAGGGAATAGAAAAATAGACATACTTGAACAACTTGGCGACGAACCACAGAAGAAGAACTGAAGACTGCCTGGCTGACCTGGGGCACAACAGCAAGGAGAGCCGAAGACTGCCTGGCTGACCTGGGGCACAACAGCAAGGAGAGCCGAAGACTGCCTGGCTGACCTGGGGCACAACAGCAAGGAGAGCCGAAGACTGCCTGGCTGACCTGGGGCACAACAGCAAGGAGAGCCGAAGACTGCCTGGCTGACCTGGGGCACAACAGCAAGGAGAGCCGAAGACTGCCTGGCTGACCTGGGGCACAACAGCAAGGAGAGCCGAAGACAGAGGGGTCTGGCGTAAATACTTGTTGCAAGACTTACTTGTAAATAAAGCTGTCGTCGCTGCCCGGAAGGATGCTGTTTCTGTTGACCCGACGTATGCGCACGATGTAGAAGGCGAGTAGGACGAGGAGGAAGAGGAAGACGACGCCGAGGACGGAGCCGAGGACTACGGCCAGCCACGGGAAGGCTACGTACAATACACAACAATGACTAATACACATTGACGACACATGTGATGATACCGATGATATTCCTGACAACAATGATGATGTTTGCGACGTTGATTATGGTCAAGTTGAAGATAATGACGACGATGATGATGAAGAAGAATAAGATGATGATGTCGATGACTGCGACGATTACGACATTGATTATGACGATGGTGGTGGTGATGATTGTGGTGATGGTGGTGGTGATTGTGGTGGTGGTGGTGATTGTGGTGGTGGTGGTGATTGTGGTGATGGTGGTGATGGTGGTGACGGTGGTGGTGGTGATTGTGGTGATAGTTTTGGTGATGGTGGTGGTGGTGGTGATTGTGGTAACGGTGGCGGTGGTGATTGTGCTGATGGTGGTGGTGGTGATTGTGCTGATGGTGGTGATTGTGGTGATGGTGGTGGTGGTGGTTGTGGTGATGATGGTGATGGTGGTGATGGTGGTGATGGTGGTGATGGTGGTGATGGTGGTGATGGATCATGGTGGTGATGGATCATGGTGGTGGTGGTGGTTGTAGTGATGATGGTGATAGTGGTGATGGTGGTGATGGTGGTGGTGGTGGCGGTTGTAGTGATGATAGTGGTGGTGATTGGTGTTTTCCAAGATAATTAAAACAAGTTCCTCGTACGAAAAGATCAACATTAAAAACCGAGTGTGCATTTCTAAAATTTGCAAACATCAACATACCTCAAAACTATGCAACGTCAACACTGTTGCTAAAATAGCAAATATTTAAAACTCATCTAAAACATTTGGCTATTGCGTGTCTTCGGCTGTTTTTTGGATGTCTCAGCCGACAACGACTCTGCGATATTGATCAAACATACCAAAAATGTACAATATGCGTTCAGAAAAAGACTTTACTACATACACAACTATTCAGAATACGAAGCATAGTAATACATGTATCTTACCGTTTTCGTCTTCCATAGTTGGGTCTGAAATAAATAAGTAAATTTGATATTATAAAATGAATTGTTGTAAGTAAATGTTATAATAAATCACAAATTTTACATGTAGAGCAACATTTATTTGTTAATTGTGTTTACTATTGTTGACACTTGTTTAGTTATTGACATTCTGAAAGCATGCTACATTGTTCGTGGGCTTAAAAAGAAAAAGAAAAACAAGATAATACAGTGTGTTACTAACTGAAACAATGCAAGGGTATAGTCATAGGAACACAGTTCAACAAAATACTTAGTACCCACACTATTTAAAAACTATAAGCATGTATAAACTTACTAATTATGGTGAAATAACACATTGTATTACACTATCTAAATGACCATTGTTGAATAACAAAGATAACATTAGTAATGCGGTTACTAAAATGTCACAGTAAGATACTTATTTCGTGATGAAAATCACATTAAAACATTTGATGAAAGACATTCCGTATGTCATCTTTATTATACAACGAAAGATAGGACAAAGGGGAGTAACCATCGAAGCGTGACGCCTCCACTGTGACGTTGAACTTACCACCTATGGTGTAGGTGCTGAGATCCACCGCCTGGCCTCCTATCGTCATAGATGATTCATTTCTGATGACAGATTGCAGAATTTCTTGCTTGACAATGCCTTTCACCACGACGTTGAAGTCAACAAGGACGCTGCCTCTCCTGCAAACACGTTCATTTGAAATACACTAGGCATTTGTTTATAAAACTCTGACGTACCGTAAAGTAAAGTAAATGTAATGTATATAGCGCGATATCCAGTATTTAGTATTGCATGGAACGGTTTACAGTTTACTCCCTGACAGATATGTTCAGTCGAATAGAATCTCGACTATGTTGGGAAGCATTCAGCCAGACTGCAACTACTACACGAGAGCAAATATCCACCTCTGGCGGGAGGAGGCAGGCGGGGATAAAAGCAATTGCAGTTTGATACTTAGTGCCGTCATGTTTCTCACACATTCGATACATCATTCTGCAAACGTCCTGCTAACGATTAAATCGTAAGCATGAAAGGATGGTTCCCAGTATGTAATCAGACAATTGCACTTTAATATTCATGTTATTTTAATCACGCAGGCACGCCCACACGCCTACGCGCACACGCTGCTCTCGTATATACAAGTATACGATTACAAACGTACCTCAATTGTAAGACCTTTATTTCCTTAAGTTTGGATCCAACTTCACTACTGTTGCGGTATACAGCCTCCAACTGAAAACAACGTTTATTTATGTAAATATTCAATAAGTAATAAATGTGTGCGTAATTGTGTACGCGCGCATGCGTGTGTGTGTGTGCGTGCGCGCTGTTTTAGTAGTCAGTTGAGTCATTTGTGTGCATGTTTGTGTGTGTGTGTGTGTGTGTGTGTGCGCGTGCGTGCGCGTGTTTATATGCATGTGCGTGTGTATGTAGTGTGTGTGTGTGTGTATGTGTGCGCGTGTGTATGTGCGTGTGTGCATGTCTGTGTGTGTGCATGTTTAATGTTGTTACACGCGTCGTACGTTATAATTCTTCTTGTTTGTTTTCGACACTTTACTAGCCTCACTTATCAGTAAACATCAAATAACACTAATGTATAAAATATGTATTACAATTAGGAAATTCGGCAACTGTTCCCACGGAGTTTCCTATCACAATTAACTTCAAAACGTTACAATGCTTCTTTCGTCTCACCGTCGTTTTGACGTCGGCGGCCAACTGTTTATATTGTTCTGAGTTAGCGTCCGCATATTGACTTTTATACTCCAGACTTGGCACCCTGAAGAATCCATGGAAGATTGTTTCCGTCGTTGCTGTAATACAACGCAGGCACATTGCTGACAGAGCAGACAGTGATTATATCTGGTTAAGGCATGGCACTAGAAACAAGATATGAGTAATTTCTTCAAAGCCACTTATTCGTGGAGGAACTGTATTACGATGCACTTCTGAATATTTATAAAGTATATTATGACCATTTTTTAAAATAACGTGGATAACAAAGCATGGCAGTGGCTGGATGGGAACGTGTGTCAAGTTCACCATTAAAGAAACGAAAACAGTAGTGTTGTGGTCTTACCTGTTTGGCACCTGGAACCTGTGAATCCTTCGTCGCATTTGCAGGTGTATCCGTCCACCTTGTCCTGACACGTCGCTCCATACATGCAGGGATTACTCGCACAATCGTTGATGTCTACACGACCAAACCGTTGGTTGTATTTAATATATACAACACCTCACTTATAAATTGGTGATACATTAATAATGTGTTAGCCGTATGACTGGGTGTATGCCACAAGACCCAAAAAACTTGTTCAGAGATAGTGTAGATATGCGGGTATGTGTACTATATTGTGTTGACCATATTTGCGAGGTGGCTGTATTGTCGACATGACCGTCAAGCTAAGCTCGACGTACTGTCAAACAATTACCACTTTCGGAAAAAATAGTCACACGTCTAAGACCATACGAAAGCCTAGTTTCATATTTTACTTCACCGGATAGGTTGCACGGCGCGGATGTGATCATCTGAACAGGAATGCACCAACATCTACGCTTTCATCAGCATACATCCTGCCAACGATAATGATATTGGTAGTAATGTTTCGCTGACGACAGGACATGCGAGTGACAGTACCATAGACACACCTCGGAACGCACATGATGGAGAAGAAACCACACCAACCTGTCTCGCAAATGAATCCAGTGTATCCTTTCTCGCAATCACACACGTACTTATCGTCGGTTTGACTGCAGTTTCCGCCGTTCATGCAGGGATTGCTGTCGCAGATTTCTGGTTCGTGCAATGCAAATAATACGCACATAATATACACATGATAGGACGTTCGTGCTTCATTCCGCTAATAACACTATCAATGTAGAACAGTTGTTTTATTTTAAATATTTCACTGGATGGCTGGCTATACAGAAACAAAGGGTTTCTCCACCTAACTGTGTGTGTGTGTGTGTGTGTGTGTGTGTGTGTGTGTGTGTGTGTGTGTGTGTGTGTGAGTGTGCGGTGTGTGTGTGTGCGGTGTGTGTGCGTGTGTGTGTGTGTGAGTGTGTGTGTGTGTGTGTGTGTGTGTGTGTGTGTGTGTGTGTGTGTGTGTGTGTGTGTGTGTGTGTGTGTGTGTGTGTGTGTGTGTGGTGCGTGTGTGTGTGGGTGTGTGTGGGGGGTGTTTTACATAGCATATCAGATATAAGCATAGATAATCAAATAATTAATCTTGCAGATCTGTAACAAAATTTCAGTCACGGGCTACGCAGTATGTTTGATATAGGTAAGACAATTTTGTATATGATGTCCCTAATAGCACTATACAACCATTAGTCTCAATGCGCTACTTCACGGTGGGCTGATTTTGATGAACTTCTTTGATGCATCTTGATAATTAACTCATGAAAGATAGAAACACAAGTTGTGTCCGCCTCAAAGTGAAAGTATGTTGCTAACACGGAGATTGCAATATAGCAAAATATTAGAATGTGCAAGCAAAGCGTCAATGTATCCCCACATTGTTCATTTGAACATTTACCAAACATTGATTAAGTATAATAAATATTACCATTACAAACATGACCATAATATGTATTTTATTTAGCAATTAATAATACTAGTCCAAACAAGGAGCACTGATTGTGAGACTCAGTTAAATGAAGACGAACATGTGTTCACCATTGTGAAGCAGCATTACCAACCTCTGTCGCAATTGAGACCGATGTATCCTGGCACGCAGGAGCAGTTGTATATACCGTTGCCATGACTACACGTCGCTCCATTCTTGCAAGGATTGCTGTCGCATATGTGAATCTCTGGAGAGAAAAAAAACATTATATATTAGCTTGCTTAACTGAATATAGCTACGATAGCGTCATAAAAACAAACCATATATCTTCGTTGGATTCCTGGGGTGCCAAGCTACAACCGCAGCTAGCTGGAAAATATACTATTGTTACAAAATGTATATATTGTGACGAGTGAATTGCTAGTTATAATTCGCGAACATTTTAAATGGATATGGCGTAACTGTTATTATGGCATGAATGGATTTGCACATGCCAATAGACAACATCAGCAGTCAATTCCCTGAATGTTGTTACACAGTGTGACGTATGTTTGATTGATAACACGTATGTATGTTTGCCAATGACTAGTCTATTGACCAAAGTGACGACTACCTACCTGTTTCGCACGATACACCGGTGAATCCACGTACACATTCACAACGGAAGCTGTCTACAAGATCAACACACTCTCCGCCGTTTACGCACGGTGAGCTTTTACACTCGTCAATGTCTGAAATCAATATGCCATTGATTTAGTAATAACACAAAATGTACTCTACGAAAAATGACATATGAAAAGCAACATCATTATTCTTTCTTAAAAAAATTACCAAAAATACTTACATAAATAAAACAAAATCCCATTATCAACATCGCGGTTGACCGTTCTCTAGTTAGTCGGAATAAATAAATTTGCCCATATTAGAGTTAAGTATATTACGAATTAATGATTGCATTATCATAAGTTATCTAAAACCATAGCTATCTTTCGTAAAAAATAACTCAGGACTTGTTTATTTGAAATCACATTCCCACCCCAACCATCCGCGGCCGCTTGCTCTACTGATCACTCTTGGCCGCCTCTGTTCACGATTTTGCCCAATGATTCTTGTCTGTTGCTCCTCTGAGCTCAGATTTACGGGGATTTTGGCGCTGTAGAAGTGTAGTATTATCAGTGTTAGCTTACGTCGTTGTGCGCGTTGTATTGTGCCATTCGTATTGTCAATGCCGCACACTTACTTGTCTCACACGTGGTGCCCTTGTACCCAGCTATACAATCACACGTGTACTTGTTGTTGCCGTTCAGACATCCGCCGCCGTTCTGACATGGGTCGCTCGCACACTCGTCAAGATCTATGCAAAGCAAACGCAATATAAAGTAAGCGTTCGCCATTTCGTACTTCATAATATCGTCTGAGTAAATAATAATGTTTGTTTTGGTTGTTAAAACGTAGGTGCCATTTCCCAAAGTGTAACATTTATTACTATGCAACGTTTCCTAATTATATTTAAAATGCTGATGAAATCCGCAAGGTTTATATATTGTACAGCGGATCTTATGGTTTGGCCAAGGCCATGTTCCCATTGTCCGGGCCGACATCGATGCTGGTTTGGCCAAGGCCATGTTCCCATTGTCCGGGCCGACATCGATGCTGGTTTGGCCAAGGCCATGTTCCCATTGTCCGGGCCGACATCGATGCTGGTTTGGCCAAGGCCATGTTCCCATTGTCCGGGCCGACATCGATGCTGGTTTGGCCAAGGCCATGTTCCCATTGTCCGGGCTGACATCGATGCTGGTTTGGCCAAGGCCATGTTCCCATTGTCCGGGCCGACATCGATGCTTTAAGCATATGTGTATTATCACAGGTCATAAGTAGGAACTATGTTACTAGTAGAATAATAAAAATAACCGTAACCAAAATAGTTGTTATAAAGTAATCCCTCTCTTGTAAAGCCACCCTTCTTCAAATGTATTGTGGCCGAATAAGCTATGATATACAACATATTTCCAGTACAACAATGGTGTCAACATATCATGCATTTGTTTGCACATTAAAAAGGAACATGATCGACAAATATAATACAAAACAGGTAAGTAATAAGTACCACTATCAATGCGTTACTTGTGTGTAATGGCCAATAATAACATTGTACTATTATGTCATATCTGCCATATTGCATGTTTGGTAAGTAAATCATTCTTAGGGGTATACAAATACAAGAGTTTCTTCAGTATACCCCTTTTTGACATAATCATTCTGATGTACCATAAACGCAGAACGTATTGTTATTTCGTTTGAAAATAAACATTTACTTACTACTTACTTATTTAAATTGATATAGGGGCATGGACACGCACACCCAGATGAACATTCACTTAGTAAAATAACTTAACCGATATTGTCCTTAGCCAGACCGTGTGGCCCGCACAAATGAAAATCGCCTAGGAAAACCAGGGCTTTGCGACCTCCAGTTCCGTTGCGGTGTAAGACGGCCGGCCTGATAAGAAACCCCTGGTCGTATTAGGTGTTTTAATTACAACAAAAATGTTAATGCAACGGAAATGTGTCCGCTGTAATTTGGAGGAGACGGCTGAAACAAGTAGCTGTGTTGTTTCACACCTTTACAGGTTGTTGCGTTGAACTGCGTGAATCCGGCCTGACAGACACACTTGAAGGTCCCGACGGTGTTTGTGCAGTTGGCGTGTTCGTCACACGGGTTGTTGGTACACTCGTCGATGTCGTCGTGACACTCCCCGCCCGTGAAGCCGTCCATACACGCCGCACAACCCGTTGTCACGTTACATTCAGTGTCAATATCACGACAGCTGCAGTCGCGTTTACAATCCTTTCCCCAAGTACCGCTCGGACACGCTGCAAGAAAAGACGCATAAAACATTAATCTTAGGCCTACTTCCGGTGAGCGGAAATAAAGTCATAGGAAATATAACGGAAATAAATCCAAAGCATTGTATTATTCGAAGACTACACACTGCGCGTTCTACTGCATAATCGGGTTTACATAATTATTTTTTTAATTATAATCAATATATCAAAGTTGAACAACGTTTTCTACAAAACTAATATTGATCCTCGGTACTAGTTTAAAAGAAACCTGTTACATTTTGAACAAAATAATCGCATTACCGCGCGCGTCACCTTATAGTATATATTCCACTGGTCATATGAAAACACACATATGTCTACCATCATGCATTGTAAAACTTACGCTTGCACCCTATCTTGTCATCCATGAGTTGGTAGCCATCGTTGCAGCTACAATTGAAGCCACCGACAGCGTTCGTGCACAAGTGATCACAGGGACCGTTGCCGCCCTCACATTCATTTAGGTCTGCAAACAAATCAAGTTTATGTGAGTATCACAATGATATGTTGCATCATGAACAGTGGCGAATTAAGACCATCTTGGGCCCAAGGCACCTAGCACTTTCGTGGGCCCTAGGTAGTCCGAGGGGCGGATCCAGAGAGAGTATTCTACGTAGGCCACAAAACCTCCAATTGCACACTCCCTTTGAGGCTTGCCAAAACACTACTGTCGGATCATGACACCGTAAGAGGGGGCATGCTGGTGAAGATTTTTGCCGGAGCTTCTGCACCATTCTGTTGTCGCGCTGTCGGTCATTACATTTAAAGACGGGGGTGGGGTGGGGTGTCGGTCATAATAACGCTTATTACGTAACTGACTAGAAAGGAGAAACATAGGAGAAAATCTTCAAGAACATTCGCCACTACTATACTGTCTGTTAACCATACAAACATATGAAACTTATGAAGTAAACATCATTGGCCAAATAATGTCTTGCTAACTGGGTTTCGTGAATATTCAGTCTAAAAATATGTTCGGGTATTCGTGGGCCATTGACTTACGTGGGCCCTAGGCTCTATAGTGCCTATTGTTTAATCCGCCACTGATCGTGAACATTAAACGCGTTTGTGAATTCACAGCTTGCGAGGGGAAGTATAAATCAGCATCGAATGTCACATAAACGGGGTGTAAACCATCAACATTTCAAATTTGCTGGCATCATTTCCCAAAATGGAAAATTTTAATATAATTGATTGTAATGGAAATGAACTGCTAGCACAAACTTAGCAATGACGAATTGCAATTGGTACGATACGAGTAAGATTGTTGATGGCAAAGCTAATGTAAAGGTAAGTTCTTAAATTGCGCAGTATCCAGTCCTTTTTACACTTTACTCCCTGGCAGCCCTGTTCAATGGAACACTATCTCGACTCCTCAGGAAATCAGTCAGCCATGCTGCAATTAATGCGCGAAGACTAGTGTGTGTGAGATGTATCTACGTTGTTCTGGTAAAACACTCCCTGCTACCCACCCTTGCACGTCGCGTCGTCGTCGGCGAGAACGTAACCTAATGGGCAGAAGCACGCGTAGCCACCGGCTTCTTTTCTGCAGTTGTATCCGCAGTTCAATATGTTGCAATGAGTCGCCGTGGTTGCTTCTACAAACGAGAGGGCCACCGTTACAATTGATACGTAGCCGTATCAATTATATATGTTATGCATGTTAAACAAAATAACTAGTATATATTATTTTGCCCCCACTATAGTATCTTCACATAACATACTTGTTATCAATATGAAATAAAAAAAAAAGGAAATAGACGTACAGAAATAAACGAATTGTTTACTTTTTGCATTATTGATTACTTGATATTACTTTATATATTGTCAATTCATTCACATTACATATTTTAATGACTATGGTTAGTTCGTGATATTAATTGATGATAATAACAATCGTGTAATTTTTTGGTGACTATGCCTTCTGTATGGTAAGAAATCAACCAGTCCAATCTGCCCGTTTTGTGACAAAAGTCACGGATATAACCCTTTTGGACATGGAAAAACACTGACACAACTATTCACGGGAAAACCCCTAAAAGATAAAGTCCGTAATTTTCATTATTATTTTCTTCTGCTATTTGTTAACTTAACGTTATTTAGTTAATTTAGTATCGACACTCCATGTGTAACAAATAGGAGGAATACTTATGTTCTAGATAATGGTATATAATTCCCTCTTAAATAAAGGTGGTGGGTTTTATCAATGAGGAGTTTTATTAGTTATGGGTTATGTCCGCGAATGGTTTGTGGAAAGAGGTTACACCTTGGGGTGTCCAATGGCAGGCCCTTAGCCAAGATTGCGAAATATTTTAATTTACCAGTTCTCATTTTTATTTGCTCGTTACCCTCATGAAAACCCCCGTATCACTAGCATTGTTCTTTGGTGTATGAACGTAGTGAATAATGCTCAATCTTCAAACTACACTCCTGCACACGCTTTTACGCTTAGCGCAAAGCCTGTTTTACGACAACGCAAACACTGTTTTGACCTTGGTATTGGGAAAATATAACCACCTCTGGTCCAACACAAGATCATGGTACCTGAAAAATAACAATCCCATTATCCAAATACCAAAATACCCGTTATTTGAAGAAAACAAACGTTGGTATTTTTCAAAAACCCGTTCCAATAAGGGAAAATGTGTCTCTGGCTAAGGGCCTGTCCAAGGGCATTTGACTGGGTCTGATTTGTCCAGGGGATTTGTCCACACTCGTACGACATACCGATGGTGCATGTTTTCTTGTCCTCATCGAAGGTGAAGCCGTCGAAGCAGGAGCACACGAAGCCGCCGTCTTGGTTGGTGCAGTTCTGCTCGCAGTCCGACGTACCCACGGCGCACTCGTCTATGTCTGCGAGACACAAAACGAACGTCAAGCCCGATTAATTATAAATATACCTTAACTGACACTGTCAAAGATTCGCATTGATGGTGCTGGCGACGAATAATTGTAATAATATTAGTAGCGATGTTTCGTGCACATTAGTCCTAGTGGTTGAAGATCATCTTGTTATCATTTTCCTTTTTTACCAATACACACACACGCACGCGCAAGCACACGCACACACACACACACACACATATATATATAAATATTAGTGCGTGTGTGTATGAGGGTATGTGTGTGTATGGGAGTGTGTGTGTGTGTGTGTGTGTTCCGTACGTATGTGTGTGTGTGTGTGTGTGTGTATGTGTGTGTATGTGTGTGTGTGTGTGTGTGTGTGTGTGTGTGTGTGTGTGTGTGTGTCTGTGTGTGTGTGTGTGTGTGTGTGTGTGTGTGTGTGTGTGTGTGTGTGTGTGTGTGTGTGTGTGTGTGTGTGTGTGTGTGTGTGTGTGTGTGTTAAATGTATGGTTTGACGATCATCCACTGCAATCCAACTAACAGTATCGTGCATTTGGAAGAGAATGGTTGCATGTACCTGTACAGGTCTTCACGTCGGCATTCAGTCTATATCCGTTTCGACAAGCACACGTGAAGTTGACGGCTTTGTCGACACAAATCTGGCTACAGTCATGTCTCGGCTTCGCTGGGTCACACTCATTGATCGCTGCAAAAACAATGACATTGGTATTTGCAAGAAAACTGCGTTCGGTTTGCGTGATAACAAAAACATTATCTTGCCAATTTATATTAGTGGGCTATGAAGCACATAAGATGAGAAGTCCGCAACATATTATGTAGTGTCCTAAATAAGAGTCCCTCCAAAATGTTGTGGTGAGTCTGGTATTACAAGACTTTCCAGCCGAATACCACGTCCAGAATATAACGTGTTTTTATAATTGACTAGCTGAGTTACCCGGCTTTGCCCGTGGAAAAATGCAGTAATATACATCCTCAAAAACTAAGAACGTTTGTTGACATAATTATGAACACTGAAAATAGACCAAACCTTCAATGCCTAAATTGTGAGCTCCAGACACCCCAAACCCATCCCATATGTTCCAGCCTACCTGCATTAATTTTGCCAGAAATCGTAAGCGCTTACCCGTGTAACTGACGTAACAAGCAACAGGCAGCTGGGTTATGCCTCCGAGATTTTGTAACGTTAATAACATAAAAAAACTAATATATTTGTCTGCATGCACCCAGTGACCCATTTGTACATGGAATAGGTACCTGTGCAAGGTTAAGCGCTGACGATTTTCAAACGTCAATAACTTTAAAATTCGAAATGTCTGCATACATACAACGACATATTTGTAGATGACGCAATTACCTTTACGATGATACAAAAAACATTAAATTCCGCGGCTGGAACTCAACTTACAGCCTTTTGAAATATTGAGCCCCCAAGTTCTCCACCCCCCGGACGAATTGTTCGACGAAGGTGGCAGGGAGCGTAAATTGAAATGACAAGTTATAAACAAAACAAATGTTAGTACTTTTATGCGAATGCAATTGGTGTAGTTCATATAATATCAAAAATAGATCAGCGAGCTTATCTATTTTTGATAATATGTAGTTTTCTGACTGTCGATAAGCCTGATGACCATTTGTTATTTGGTGTTACTATTTTGGTAGTAGTATGTGAAATATTCTTCAACGTTGTGTTGACTGCTCATTATCAAAATAGTTCCTTATGCGTTACTCACGTAAACATATGTCCCAGTTTTCTTCCGTCCCTTCAGGACAATCAGTGCACTCGTAAGCTTTGCCTGTTTTTTGTTGTTGTTGCGGTGAGACATCAGTGCAGTTGGTTCCCTCCGTGCACGGGTTGTCCTGACAACCATCGAAGTCCAACTCGCAGAACTTACCTGTGTGGAATGTAAAGAAGGAAATGACAGTTAATTGAAATACATTGAAACTTCCTACCATCCCAGCCTATAAAACACCCATTCTACCTTCCCAGCCTGGGATACACCCTTTCTATATTCCTAGCCTCTGATATACCTTTCTTAATTTTCCAGCCTGTGATACAACTTCTCTACTTTTCCAGCATGTAATACCCCCTTGCTGCCTCCTAAGCCTGTGATACATCCTTCCTACCTTCCCAATCTGTGATACCAACTTCCTATCTCCCCAGTTTGTTATACACACGTCCTACATACCAGCCTGTGATACACCTTTCCTACGTTTTCAGCCCGTGATACACCTTTTCTACTTTTTTAACTTGTGTTACACCCTTCATACCTTCCCACCATATGATACACCCTTCATACCTTACTAGTTTGTAATACACCCTTCCTACCTTCCCAGCCTGTGGTACACCCTTCCTACATTACTAGCCTGTGATACACCCTTTCTACCTTCCCAGCCTGTGATACATCTTTCCTACCTTCCCAATCTGTGATACACACTTCCTACCTTCTCAGCCTGTGATACATGTGTCCTACATCCCAGCCTGTGATACATCTTTCCTACTTTTCCAGCTTTTTATCCACCCTTCCTATCTCCCAAGTCTGTGATACACCTTCTTACCTTCCCAGCTTGTGATACACCCTTCCTACCTTCCCAGCTTGTAATAAAACCGTCATACCTTCCTAGCCTGTGATGCACCTTTCCTAATTTTCCAACCTGTGATACACCTTTCCTACTTTTCCAGCCTGTGATACCCCGTTACTACCTCCCAAGCCTGTGATACAACTTTCCTACCTTCCCAGTCTGTGATAAATGCTTCCTACCTTCCCTGTCTGTGATACACGTTTCCTAATTTTCCAGCCTGTGATACACTTTTCCTGCCTTAAAACCTTGTAATACACCCTTCCTACCTCCCAAGCCTGTGAAATATCTTTCCTACCTTCCCAGCTTGTGATACACCTTTCCTGCCTTCCCAGCCTGTCATACTCCCTTCCTACCTTCCCAGCCTGTCATACAGCCGCACTGGACGACCCTGAACGTTTCCTTCAGCTGGTATCCGTCGGTGAGCAGGTGAAACAGACACTCTCCGTGATCGGAACAGTTGCACAGATTAACCGACACCTCGGCCGCAGCTACACCACCGTTTCCATCCGACGCCGTAAACCTGTGTAAGATCAAATACGTGTGCATGCAACTTCACCCGAGTGTGTTCAGTGATTTAGAGCTGTTATGAAGACCGACTGAACGTAGTCATGTTGGCATTACTTCATATGCACAGTTTACTGAAAATGTCTTTTAACCTTAAGCAGGAATAGATCTATACCAAGTTTGAAATTTAAATAAAATATATTTTTGAATTTAGGAGTAAATACAGCACATAGGCTATACAAACTAAGATTGGACGCGATACTACCAATATAATTATTGATGTAGCGGGTCGGGCTGCTTCGGTCTGTCTCTGGCTGCCTCGGACTACCTCGGAATGCTTCAGACAGCTTCGGACTGCACGAAACTGCTACATCGAGCCTTAATGATGCTTGTTGGATGTGTTGCGTAGGATCGTAACTTATCTGTTTTTAAAACATACCCTTTTGTATTCGTCGTTTTCGACAAAAGTACGGTTTCTTGGGCTGATTTAATGTGTTGATTTCAACATCAATAATTGCGTACGTACGATATGTTCACAGGCTCCATATTGGTGGGCGTCCACGTGTAGATGTTGCCATCAAAAGAGGCGTCTTCTGGTTTCGTCGACACCAGTATAACGGAGACATCATCGCCATCAGGGTCGGAAGTTGTCACTGTAAGTTTGTTTACCTTTCCCATCGTCACGTTAAACACATTGTCAACGGTGATGTTGGGACTTGCGTTGGCTGAAGACAAGAAAAACTTTGTCGTATTGGTGCAGTGACTAGAGCAGTATTGAAATAGGAAATCTGGCGCAAGACAACGTGAATGTCTATGGTATTAAATGTTGTGAATAACGGGACATTGTACATTGAATCTTCAGCCCACGTAATTTCTATCATGCTGCTTCAGGAGGTGTACTGGTATAATTCAACAACTCGCTAAGAAAGAAAGATTTATTATAATGTCATTACTTTGTATAAACCAACAGACCACATACGACACGTGATGGGTTGGCGGCTCGCATACACATATCTTAACAATAAATGGCGTCTAATGCATGTTATGAAGATGATTTAATTACGAAGAATAGTTTTATTAACGCCGGTAGTTGATACGTACATAACACGTCTGCGTTCTCCTCATTTTTGGCGTTTGTTTCTAAAGTCGACTGTGCGACTTCTTCTTTTCCTGACAAAATACAACAGAAAGTGAATGTTGTTGTAACGCCAAACACAAGAGACAATCGTCATCATCGCTGTACTGCTACGCTTTTAGTTTAACACCCATGCCCACACCCACGCCAATTCACACACACCCACACGCTCACGTATACACACAATCGCGCTCACACTGACATACACACACACGCACACACACAAATACACACATGCGCACACAAACATACACACGCGCGTGAGCGCGCGCGCACACACACACCCTACACACAAACACAGCACCCACCCTTACTCAAGCACATGCACACGCACACATACACGCGCGCACACACACACACACACACACACACACGAATAACCATACACAGACTTTCACTGCTCCCGTAACCCGCCTGGGTCATAGCGGCGCTGCATTGTTGATGAATGTTTCACCAGTCGACGCCAATATTCGCGGTTGTGTGCTAATGTATGAGTTTCTGCGAAGGTCTTCCCAGTCCATTATGCAATATTGTCTGACCATCTCTTCCTCTGTCTTCCCTGTCTTCTTTTCCCCGGCATTGTTCCTTGTAGTATTGATTTTGTGAGCCCGCTTGATCGTGTTACATAACCATACCATCCCAGTTTCCTCTTTTAGAAATGGTATGAGAAGATGCATACATTAACAGCAAAATACGTTGGTACCTCACCTGTAATAGCGAAGTCGAAGAGACACTCTTTGTTCGTGCCGCAAGTTTTCTCTGCTTCCTGTCTCTGTGCGTCTGGCATACTAGTGAGCACGTCCTCAAGAAACACAGGTTTGAACTCGGTGTGAGCGAACGTCGAGTAGCTCTCACCCGGGGCGTAGTAGAATAGTGAGTCGATGGCCTGAATCCGCCCTGCGAAAAAAGACGCACTCTTGTGATGTAAAACACACTCGACAATTATGGTAACGTAAGCAACAACGCTTTCATGTTCAGTGCTTCAAATATCTTTTAGAAAAGCAATTTTCTTTATACACAGTGCAAATACTACTTACATGGTTCACCAAATTCGCTGAATATCGTTTTCTCGGTTGAGTTATTTGAGAGCGCAACGGCGTTGTCGCCTGGTGGTAGTAGATCGTCATTTATGTCGCCATTGAAAAATCCCAGCAGGCCTTTCGTTTCAGTTAGGAAGTCGTCTGACGCTCCGGCTGTAATGTCCAACTGTTCCACGGCGACGCCGATCGTAATTGTGAATCCTGCGACAACAGCAAACACAACACGATGATGTCATTGGCTTCGAGGACAATGACTGTCCTATATAGAATAATTAATTATTGTTTTATTAGACCCGAATCTAATAACATATTAATCCTTGTATAAATTAAACAATTACTTAATATGGTGGTTATCTTGACGATGGTGATTTTTGCTGTTGTTGTTGGCAATGTTGTTGTTGTCGTCGTCGTCGTCGTGACGGCGGCGGCGGCGGCGGTGGTGGTGGTGGTGAAGGTGGATTCTGTAGGAGTAAGTGGAAGTGATGATAACGGTGATGGTGATTTTTACGGTGATGGTAATGGTAATGGTGATAGTGTAGTTGCTGGTGGTGCATGATGTGGTGATTATAACGGTAGAGTTGGTGGTTGTGGTGGTAGTTGTGGTGGTGGTCGTGTTGGTGTTGATGGTGGTGGGGTTGTGGTGGTTGTGGTGGTGTTAGTGGTGTTGGAGATATTGGTGATACCATCACAAATATCACCACAAATATCACCAATATTTGTGATGGTGGTGGTTGTGGTGGTTGTGGTTGTGGTGGTTGTGGTGGTTGTGGTTGTGGTGTTGCTGTTGGTGTTGGTGTTGGTATTGGTGGTGTTGGAGATATTTGTGATATTTGTGGTGATATTTGTTGTGGTGGTGGCGGTGGTTGTTATTGTTGCTTTTGTCATTGTTGTGGTGGTGGTGGTAATGCTGGTGGTGGAGGTGTTGGTGGTGGTTGTGGTGGTGATAGTGGTGGTGGTTGTGGTGGTTTTGGTGGTTGTGGTGGTTGTGGTGGTTGTGGTGGTTGTGGTGGTGATGGTGGTGGTGGTTGTGATGGTTGTGGTGGTGATGGTGGTGATGGTAGTGACGGTGGTGATATTTGTGGTGGTGGTGGTGATGGTGGTGATGGTGGTGATATTCGTGGTGGTTGTGGTGGTGATGGTGATGATGGCAGTGATGGTGGTGATATTTGTGGTGGTGATGGTGGTGATGGTGGTGATGGTGGTGATGGTGGTGATGGTGGTGATGGTGATGATGGTAGTGATGGTGGTGATATTGGTGATATTTGTGGTGGTGGTGGTGGTGGTGGTGGATTGAGGTTTGTTTTGATGGTGGTTGCGGTGTTCATGTAGCAGTAGCAGGAATCCACACACAGTTACACAACCACGGCGGTGCTGTTGCTACCAATCTCGTTCCTACTTACCCGACTTGAAAGACACCACCACTTTGTCGGTGGCCTTCTTAGTCATAACCACATTATTGTGAACTGATTTGTCCGCTGACTTTGCTTGGTTTAACCAAGCAGTGACGTCTTCACTTGACACGAATATGGCCAGTCCTGCAACAGTAGTTACATAGAAATGATAATCTAATTAAATGTTGATATTGGTGAAAAGAAAAGCACTGGTATTGAAAGGAAGTATCTGTAAAAACAAATAACTGCGCAGGTTACAAAAGACGTTCACGAGACACATAGGCACTTAACGTTGTTGTGAAGATAATATGCTACCGCTTTTATAATTAACGTTATTACTCCAGAAAAAGTCAACGCAAATGCACGGCGCATTAGTTGTGTCAAGATAGTATCATTGTATAATTAATTTAATTATACAATCCCTAGCAATGTTAGTCACTTACCATCCCGCGTGGCGTTCATCTCAACGTGGACAGTGTCCGAGTCGACGTCTCTAGCGGCAAACGCGCTGAAGACAGTACCGTCCGTTTCCTGTCCCTTGGCGTCGCGAGCCTTCGCCGTGCGACCCTGCAGTGTGAAGTTGCCGTGTGTCGTCTCTATGAGTGTGTACTCGCCCAGG
Organism: Escarpia spicata; assembly: GCA_963995525.1. Taxonomy (NCBI): domain Eukaryota; kingdom Metazoa; phylum Annelida; class Polychaeta; order Sabellida; family Siboglinidae; genus Escarpia; species Escarpia spicata. Next base: position 50,018,754 of record OZ023209.1, read on the forward strand.
CCGTTGAAAGTGTACTGGAAGCCGTCCACCGTACGGATGTGTGGGTCGCCAGCACCCCAACCTATTATAATCGATACATTTTAGAGTTTGCATGCTCATAAAGTCGTCATTTACAAATAAATGTTGTGTCAGTTAAATCAAATATAAACATGTTATTTTCAAGACAACGACAACGGCAGCAGCAGCAACAGCAACAGCAACAGCAACGCAGCACCAGCACCAGCAGATATAACCACAGCAGCGGCAATAACAACACCAGCAGCAGTATCAACAGCGCCAACAGCAGTAGTAAGTATGTCAGCGCCAACAATATAATAAAAACACCAACGCCTACCCAAGCAACTACTATAGTTCTTGGCCACAATAAAGCACAACGTATTTCCAAAAACAAAAACATACATGTATTAAGAGACAGTGTATTTTCCCTAGCAATTCGACGACTCACTTGTTCGCAAAGCCCTGTATCCGAAACAGCGATCCATTTTTCTGACGTTGTAGAAGAGTTGGCAGTTGTCGCTGAACTGACAACACCACCGTTTCGGCAGGACATCATACTTCTCATGTTCCCTCCTGTAGCGAGGGTGGAAGGCGAACGTCTGCCCTCCCCGCCCAAACTGCGACGTGATGAGTGAGCCCTGCTTCGTGTAGCAACACTCCTATCGGGGGATCACACATGGTGTGTACAAGGCAACTGTGTAAACGATTAGTACAATAACAATTTAATTATTTATTAGACTGTTTGGTGTTTTTGCTTCATGTATTGTATACGTGTTGCTATGTAATTACATTTTTGAAAATGTTGATATTGTAATCATCTATTCCATTTAAATAATTTACACGCTGGCATGAGACACAGCACTTTTATTGCACGTTTCTACAGAATTTCCATATTACAATAATTCATATGCACGTATTAACGTTACATTTAGGTACATTGTGCATCTGTGTAACTAAATGCATTGCATTTGCGTCCTATCCATAAAATACTGTTTTAATGCTAGTGAAACGACAACAACACATACACATTTTCACATCGCGACACTAACCTAAGCAGATTCGCTTATTACTAGCTTGCATTATTGCTAGCTTGTATTATTGCTAGCTTGTAATAGTTACCACCATTACGGTGTTAACTATTATGCGTCGCGATGGCGGTGGCACAAACACTGACTGTGTAAGCGATGATTTGTGCTGTTACCTGGCTTGACTTCCAACGGGGCATGGTTTCATAGATACACCATCTATCCTCTTGTCTCGCGGAAAATGTCCATCGGGCGTCCAAATTCGCCAGTCGTAGGTCGCATGGGCAGCTCGATGTCGTTCGTGGGTGGTACCCGAGGAAAGACATCGCCACTTCGTTCGCGAACCAGTTGTAACACTTCTGGGCGTAGTTGACCTCTTGAAATCCAGACGCCACGCGGAACACGTAGCGACCAAGTTCCCCTGCATGCAGATAGATACCAAAGAAGCTACATTAAAAAGAGCCGTCACTCACACATAGTAACCGCTGAGTCGCCAGGACTTATGCATGCAAAACATGCAGCTGCACTCGGCCGTGAATGCATGTTATTAAGTGTTCCTTTATTCGTTTTTTTGTTTGTTTTAAAGTACACTCATTTCAAACGTGTTAATGAAATTGCAGATTGCCAAAATGGCGAGCGACCGGTAGCATTTTATGTTAACATATTTTGGCTGAGCAACCTATCTTACTGTTTATCTCTACCGTCTTTCGCAAAAAAACCATCAATGTTGCATTTAGAACTAATACCGGTGTAGTTGACACACTGTGTTTGTTTCAGTAACTGCACTAGTTTGCTCGATGGCTTTCCCGACTCTTGCAGCGTTCCGGAGCACAACCGGATTGTGTACACGTAAACACATAGTGGACACCCAGGGGCTATTCTAAGATTTAACCAATGGGATACGCAGCCATCAATCACCACCGTGAAGCTTACAAAAACACGCAACTGCGTTCCCTTGAGGCTCACCAAAAACCTCCATCTACTCACCACTTTAAGCTAAAACGGGGTCGTACATACCCATTGGATCAACAAAATACAACCAATTAAAATCACTGGGTTTGTTCAATAAAAAGACAATAAAAAGAAAAAGATAATAAAAAATCTTGATCCTCTCTTGATATGTGGTTGGTTCAGATCGAAGTTTATCTCAAGGAACATTCGCATGATGTGATTTCTTAAAAGTTGCTGTTAATGTTGTAATTCGCACGTACCGGTGTTGCCGACACGCGAGTCCAGACGGAAGGCCGTCGGCTTCATGGATGGGGCGAGCTGCAAGATTGCCTCCTCCGTGTACTTGCTTGCGAAATACCCTATCATGCTACTCCGCTCTGTGACCTCTATGTCCCACCCCATGTCCTTGTAGATGTACGTGACGAACGTCTGGTACCGCGACGGGTCGTAGGCGATGACCAACTGGAAGGTGTTGGGCTGTGGAGAGGAAGAGTGAAAGTGTACTCACCGAAGTAAATATATATTTATACAACCAACGACGTCGACATCGACGACATAAGCAACATCAAAACAACAACAACAATTAATAATACGATTACAACAACAACAATAACACATACTACTACTACTACTATTATTACTATACTACTACTATTGCTACTACTACAACAACTACTACTACTGCTGATGTTGCTGCTACTGCTACTGCTACTACTACAACAACAACTACTACTACTACTACTTCTACTACTATTACTTATACTAGTACTACACTACTACAACTAGTACTACTACTACAACTACAACTACTACAACACTACTACTACTATTACTACTACTACTACAACAACTAATAATACTGCTGCTGTTGCTGCTACTGCTACTACTACTACTACAACTACTATTACTACTACTATTACTTCTACTAGTACTACTACTACTACAACTAGTACTACTACTACAACTACAACTACTACAACACTACTACTACTACTACTACTATTACTATTACTACTACTACTACTACTACTACTACTACTACTACTACTACCACTACTATTACTACTACTACTGCAGTAGACAGATTGGCTGTTTCCAAGAGATAAATTTTATTAGCATCACGAATTATTAAGTCTGCATGCAAAGGAATGAGATACCAAGTGTACAAGTAAGTTTTGCAACCCAACTTACGTTCAGATACGTGTAACGGGACCATTGCAGATGTATGTCAATACTGTATTAAATAATTACGTTTAAACGATCACATCAAATATTAATTCAACTTCGTTCAGGTTCGTGAATATTAGAGTCTGCTCCTTTAACGCTTCATGCTGTTTTTTTATGCACACTCTACTCACCGACTCGGACGATGAAGAATAGTACAAGCGAGAAACCATCTCGCTCCACGTGATCACCATCACCCAGGTCACGTCCGTCACGGACACGCCACCATGTGCAAGAACGTCGTCTCTGGCTTGCTCGATGACGTGCTGAACAAGGAGAGACGTGTTACCATCGTCCGTTTAATATATTGGATTGTATGTGTTTGTAACTGTGTGTGTGTGTGTGTGTGTGTGTGTGTGTGTGTGTGTGTGTGTGTGTGTGTGTGTGTGTGTGTGTGTGTGTGTGTGTGTGTGTGTGTGTGTGTGTGTGTGTGTGTGTGTGTGTGTGTGTGTGTGTGTGTGTGTGTGTGTGTGTGTGTGTGTGGTGTGGGGGGTGGGTGTGTATGGGTGTGTGTCTGTGAGTATGTGTGTGTATGTGTGTGTGTGTCTGCGAGTGTGTATGTGTGTATGTCTGCGAGTGTGTGTGTGTGTGCGTGCGTGCGTGCGTGCGTGTGCATGTGCGTGGGTGTGCCTTTGTGGGCATGAGCGGGCTTGTGAGTCTGTATGGATAGGTGCGTGTGTTGAGACGTGCATGGATGTGTTACATGTGAATGCTAAGACAAAGAGCGGTAGAACCGTTGCTACCACCATTAAATCGTAAAGTTAGAAATTAGCTGAAGCAAGGCCAGCATTATACTCACCTTCAAACGAGCCTTGTCTTCGTAGCTCGCTACTGGTTTGGTCAAGTCGTAGATGTGATAATAAACGTCTCCAGACTTCGCGTCGTTATCAGTCCATAACGGCGACAATATGGCAAAGCCTTCTTTTTCAACGTTAAGTCTTTTCTTGGCGTTCACCATTTCTATACCAAATTTCACCGGGTAGCGGCTCTCGAAGTTCATCCCAAAAGTCACGTAACCGTTCGTGTAAATCTGGACACGGTAGAATCATAGTTTATCCTATACTGTGATTATCACTATGATATCACTATAAATGTGATTTTGGTTCAGCATCCACTATTACCACGACACCGCAGTTATAGTTAAAATGTAACTGTCTTAAATGTATCTAACCTCAACACATATAACGTTTTCTAACTTCTTTGATGGCAAAACTATATTTACAGATATGACAAATACACTTGCTCGCTGCACCTGCACAGCATCGGGTTGATTCACCGTTACCTCACTCAACCGACAGCGGAACGGGTAGTCAATGCCGTAATTACATCCCGTTTGGACTACTGCAACTCTTTACTGTTCGGTACCTCAACCAATAACATCGGTCGATTGCAGCGACTCCAGAATGCTGCCGCTCGCCTTATTACTCGACAGGCTCGTTGTGAAAGTGCGACCCCTATTCTTCGCGAACTGCACTGGCTACCTATTCAACAGCGCATTGCATTCAAGATCGCTGTTCTTACGTACATGTCGCTGCACGAAGACCTCTCGCCTGTCTACATGCAGAAACTGCAGCCAGACGTCTTCGGTCTGCTGACTCGAACGCACTAGTTGTTCCGAGAACACGCAGCAGAGCCGGTGACTGTACATTTGCTCACGCAGCGGCAGCAATGTGGAACGCTCTGCCGTCAATTGTTACCAGCAAAACATCACTGGAATCATTTAAATCTATGTTGAAGACTCACCTGTTCACTGCAGCGTATATGTAACTAGGACCCTTATCCAACACTGTTTTACCATTCGCACGTTTAAATTCGCACAACGATAGTCTACCGACACGGGTAAGCTAGTATTGCATAAGTACAAATACGGCATGTGGATGGGCCTTCGGCAAAACGATTAATATAGTTTCCAGTGAAAATTAATATCGTTCCAAACGTACATAGGCAAATCAGTTTTTCAGGCGGATGCAGCTATACAAATTGAATCGCTCCATGAAGCGATTCGAAACGTGTCCGCACAGGAATCGGATAGCAAATTCTCACTAGAGACGTCACTAAAGGGGTACTCCCTATACCGCATGCGTTTCCGTACATAAGGAATCCTAGCTGTCGGTAAGTTCCGACGTTACGTACGTGTTTCGCTTGATCGCTTCTGTCATATTTATGTCACAGTGACAGTAAAACATAAAAAAAAGAATACGTAATATATCACTGACCTTGATACGGCTGTAGGCAGCGTTGAAGATCTGCACATCAGGTATCGCAATGAAATTGGTGGAACAACTTTTTCCACTACCGTCGCAGTAGACACCGTTTGTTTGTAAATGGATGTCACCTTGATTCTGTCCATAGACGTAGTAACTATACCGAACGGCTGCAAAAATAAGCGCTCGATATCGTATTTTTCAAATTGTCTCAATACACAATATCAGAACTTGTATCACTAAGACAACGCACAGGAAAACGCCACGGGCAAAAGTTTCCGATTAAAGAAAGTTCAAGTTATGTTAAGTGGACGTTGTCGAATACGCAATGTATGCTAACGATATTGTTGTATTATTATTATTATAAATATAGTTAACGAACCTGATTCGCACGTGCTTCCAGTATACAGGCCTTCCAAACAGTTGCACGAGAAAGATTTCCTTCCGTCGATGCACGTTCCTCCGTTCACGCACGGGCTGCTGGCGCACTCGTCAATATCTGTAGCACACAGTGACACAGTCAATGGTCGCACGTATCCGCAACTAACCTGTCCATGACATGACCTAGTGCCTAGCACTATGTCTGGTACGTGGATATATGTATAGCATTCGGACATATATACTGTTGATATTCTGGCCACAGACATATTTCTTTATGCAAAAAACCATCATGCAATTTGTTTAAGCGACACCTGTATGCAGGAATGTTTGACGTAGATGTCATGACGTCATAGTAAGGTAATGCACAAATATCTATAATATTATTACTGTAATCAGCATTGTCGACTAGCAACGCTTGATGGGGGTCACGCGCATTATTTTGATTGCGAACGCATAGGCTAACTGTGAGTGTATGTGTCACCAAAGCATTTGATTCCAATGCTTTCGTGTCCCTACCTTGTTCACAGTTGGCGCCCGTATATCCGTTGTCGCACTCGCAAGTGTAAGCCGTGATGCCGGTGACGCAAGTGCCGTCGTTGAGACACGGGTCGCTCTCACAATGGTCCACCTCTGTCGGGGGGACAGAGAAGCTTAATACACAACGACGTACAGCGGTGGCTGTTATAGTTGAACTTTAACATTAGCAGAACATAATTTGGTACTGGAATTGTCATTGCTGCTTCATAAACATCCCCATTTCTTGACAATAGTCTTCGCTTCACTAATGCATCGTTGAAATGCAAGCAATCTACATTCATGGGTTGCACAAGTGTTATGCATTGTTGCTGCATCATCGGTGAACATGACAGAAATCACAGCTGTCGGGATTAGTTTGTGCTGTGCTTATATTAGGAAGACAGTAATTAAGAACACTTCAGCAATAAGTACGTATGTTGCCGTTATGTTATCTCACCTGTGCATGTGTACGCGTATATTTCATCGACGCAAGTCGCTCCGTTCGTACACGGGTTGCTGGCGCACTCGTCTATGTCTGAAACCACAGCGACAAGTTTGCTGGTTTAATTATTTCTTTTAAACACAGCACATGAACGAACAAGCCATAGGAAACTGTTAGCCGATATATTTTGTTAACATGCAGTTAACGTATATTTCCAGAAAATTATTGTAAAGTCTATGGATTAACGTAGATACCGGTAGATTGCCGAGGCGAGGAGAGGCGGAGAAACATCTAATCCGCAAGAAAATTGAAGGACCACAGCTGAGTTGGACGAACTGAGTGAAGCGGGAATTTAGAGACACGGAAGAAGATGACATCTGGAGAGACGGCGTTGTCGATGTGCATCAGTGGAGCGCAAGAACGGAAAGAGCGTACGACAATACATGCCCTAAAGCTGTCCAGGAGGACTAACAATATTCGGCGTACCTGTTTCGCATTGGTCTCCCTCGTAACCGGGTTTGCAGGTGCAACTAAAAGAGTCGACCAGGTCATTGCAAGTTGCGCCGTTCCAACAGGGCGCACTCTCACACTCGTCGATTTCTGAAATCACGAAGATGCCTTCGAAATTGACCAAACCATCACGTCACCTGTTTCCTAGCAAAATCTCCGTCAAGCGGTCATAAAACGGATGCCAAACACGTGGTGCGTTCATATATTCCATGGTATATTTTGTTCAAATTCTGGCCATCAAAGTTTTCCTTTATGACAAAACTATAAGGCAAAGTTTTCAAAGTGATATATATATGCGGGAATGCTATGAGATGTCATGCAGAATTAGTAGCGTAATTCGTGTATATATAAACAGAATCAACATTGGTGGTGACGGCAAAGGTCACGCAGTCTCTTTTGATTGTGACGTAGGCAAACCGTGATGTATTGCTGGATACGTCAGTTGTCGTGAGCCTCCCGCAATACAAGAAAGAAAATACATTGACCAATAGACGTATCAATACTGTATTGCATTATTACTCCAAAACCAGCCGGCATATTCGAATGAAGGTGTGATTGTTCTACAGACGCATAACGATGAGCAAATGCGACCCGGAACGTTACCTCAAAAACATGTTATCCGTCCACATATATTCCAAATATCTTATTATTAAAATTAATTAATTGACTAACACCAACAGGTGGTGAGCAACAAATAAACAAACTCAACACACCGTCTGTGCACTCGTCTCCTTCGTATCCTGGGGCGCATGTGCAACTGTACGAATTTTCTTCGTCGAAACAAGTCGCCCCGTTCATGCACGGATTGCTCGCGCATTCATCGATGTCTGAAGTCGGACAGAAAAAAGTAAAGTTGTTTGTAAATTACTCGAACTCGTAGAAATTGATCAAGTATTTCGCATGCATAATGTAGAAGTAACTGCAGTTACGAACACAGTATCATTACCAGATTGGGGCGCTTAATCTTTTTAAAAATATAAGTGTACATTTCGCAGCCATCATCAATTATAATTATCAATGACAGTGGAACCTCACTATTGGGTTCGCTTTTAGGACTGGACAAATTGACCTGAATAGCGAGGTGACCGTTTTAGAGGCACTAATACCATATACTGTACTGTATGTGAAAATATTTTTGGACTGTTCTTTTGTGACCTTAATTGTGAAATGGCTGCATTAACGAGGTGACCGCAAAGCGAGGTTCCACTGTACGGGGTTTAGACAATAAGGACATCGTTTTGTTAAGACAACAGTAAACATACTCGCTGTTCCGCGAGTTACACTGAAGCAAAATATTAAATGTTTGTTCATGTAATAATAGATCAGCAAGCGTTGTATACCTGTTTCGCACTGAGTGCCCTCGTACCCTTGTTCACAGGCGCAAGAATATGCGTCGTCACCGTCGCACGTGGCTCCGTTCATGCACGGGTTACTGTCGCACACGTCTGCACCTTAAATAATACATTACGTTGTATTGCCCCGTTACATTAGCAACCTATATGCAACGACACGGATATCGTGAACTACTAACCCAGCTACATCGTGCACACGGCCGCGTTTAACCGCTGAATCTGAGTATTGCAAAAATATTTTACATGAACATTCACGTTGTTACGTGAGCTGAGAATAACATTATAAATGTGTGAATGTCACTCTTTTTTATACTAACTTTCACTATAGCGACTGCAGCGTATGTTCGCATATCACAATGGTCACTTGCTGTATCATCTCGTTGCTAAATATGTTATGGAATATGTTACCACGAATTGTGCGCATCAATACACTAGCACACAGAATGCCGATGTTATATTCAAGAATGGTCGCTAGATGTCGCTACTGAATGTTCGGTTTCAGTGCAGTAGCACGCTCGGTGTGATTGCATCGAATTCTACCCAGCTCTACTCCTCCTGTCCTACTCGCTGCATTGCGTAGGCGTCTGAACCGAACTTGGAGGGGGCTAAGCCCCCAATATTTTGGATAGGGGGCTGGATATAGTTGACCCCCTTATTTTGACAATGGGTGCAGTCGGGTCAGTTAGAGGTGCTTGGTGTGCCTCAAGGGGTGCAGTTGGAGGTTTTGGGTCAGCCTCAGCCCCATCCTAATACGCAACACATTCCGACGCCTATGCCTTATCATTGCCGATCTTTAACTACGATTGCCTGCGTTATCGTACTGATGCGCACTTTATTTACGTCGACGTTTTGCTCGGATCAACTTTGTGTTACCTGTTGTTGTAGTAGGCAGGATCATCGTGGTCTCCTCGGTTCCGGAACCTTCTCCTATGTCCTCTGAGAAAGACAAGCACAACAATTGCTCAACCACTGTTCAAACGTCGCTCATTTCTCGCTGCAATTACAGTGATACCACTGATTTAGTGTGCTAACATCATATTTATAACAGTATTATTACTTAAGACGAAAGTTTCTCTTCCGTTACTGTACACAGTGGTAATTATTAGCAGGACATTCGCTGAATTAATTGTATTTCGCCCGAAATGTGAGTTGTTGTGTGGGAAAACATTAAAAAGCTTTCTTGTCAACAAGTAAGCTTCTGCAATTTTGCATGTATCTTTGGATGGCAGTCATGCTAAAAAAGGTTCATTCTACTATTAAGATTATACGCGCGTGTTGGTTGCATGTGCGAGTGTGTGCTTTACTAAATGAAGAAAATACATATTACCATTAATGCTTAAATATCTCATTTGGTATAACAGCATTGTTATTTAACTGCAAATCTATCATGCTTTCCTACTTAAACAAATTATTCTAAACTTTGCGGACGTTTATGCGAAATGAAGACGTGATTATGTCCCATAAGCTAGATGTGATCTAAAACCCAAACTGTATAACAGGCCGTCGACTCCATTAGTAAACTTTACAATAGTACTACTCACCCTCTGCATTGACGAAAGTTGACAATAACAAAACCACCAGGAGGCACCACCGTACTCGCTGATTCCTTGCCATGTCGGTGCCTAATCAACAAAACAAGTGACATTCATCAACCGGACATACACAAGTCTACCTGTAACATTGTACTCAAACTCTCATGGAATCCAATGTTAAGCAACATTTCTACGCAAATTGAATATTCTTTTCAATTTGAACCCAGCCATACCGATTATGATTTTTGTATAAATGAAAAAAAATAAAACTCAAACCAGTAAAGATAATTCATGTGTGTATCCTGCAACAAATTTGTACGTAAGATCATTGTCTTTACGGTGGTATCACAACATATTAAGTTCCGCGATTGCATTTCCATGTACAACCTGATACACCAATCCGCACAGCCGCACACCATTGTAAAGAAAAATGTTGACAACGCTCGCAGCGATGCACAGATTCATTACCAGTTTTATGTAACTCACATAATTGCTGGATTAATTCTAGTTAGTGTCCAGCACTCATCATGTTTCAAATGAACATATTTATATATCTTATTCAACTAATTAACCTTAGTCTGGCTATCACGCCGCGCCAATTAAACTTAAAGGTAAAGGTAGTTTCCTGTATGGCGCGGAATCTAGTCCTTGGCAGTACCCAAAACGCTGTACACTTCACCCCCTAGCAGACCAGTTCATTCGAACACTATTTCGTCCTATCTGGGAAGCATTCGGCCACGCTGCAATTAAGGCGCGAAATGTATTCCTACACAAATATTTATTAATATTCAGGTTATGCAGCAACGTGGAGTGAAATAATTTGCGCAAGGTTCGAAACGGCAACAAAAGGTTATGAACACGGAATGTCTTGTTAGACTGTGCTGATTATGTAGTTACGCGTCAAACGCAGTGATAAGATCAAATGTTAAGTCGCCCGCCGGGTAATTTAGAATACAACCAAATGGTCCATATCATATTTTACATGAACATCCACTAGTTTGCTTAAATCACGTTACCACATATGAACTAAGATTTAGGCCATTCTCCCGAACAGAAGACAGTGAACATAAAGTAACGTGTAAAAATCAGCTATTTGAATTGTATGTTTTTCTTTAGTACTATTAATATCAGGTATATTAATATACACACCAGACATTTGCGTTGAAAAATCATATTTCTAATATTTTTGTATCGCGTTTGATTTGTTTTAAGTTACAGTGTACTTTTGCAATTGTGTAAAATAATTACGTATGTGTTCAGGCCTAGATTACGTTTAGGCATTTCCTAAAACGAGGGCAAACATTCAGTTTAAACCGTGAGAGTTTCTGCACGAAAACCAGGGTGCGACGCGAGGGTGATCATTAAGCATGATTGTGCGATCATTTCAGCACGATAACACGGCTAGAGCGCGAGACTGTGATGCCGCGACATAAATGTTCACCTTCCACACAAACATTTGGCGCAAATAAAGCCGTAACAAATTTTGGGCGGCGATTGAACTGGGGGCAAGAATATTGCTTTTGTTCAGTGACTGAAAACCGATCGAGTGCACCCGCGTATCAGACATTACATCTGACCGCATTCGACGACTGGACCCCGCCTTGAAAAATCGTCAACAACAGGAGTGACGCCCCTGCAGGCAGCGCGCACTGTCATTGTCACCGTCACGATTACCTGCTGTGTGTGTGTGGGGGGGGGGGGGGGGGGTGTTGTGTTGTGTTGTGTGCACGCTGAATACCCCGATGTCACGAAAGGTTATTTCAAGGTTATAGTGTCACGCAGTCCTCTAATCAGTCACTAAATGAATATGTCTGAGTTATGACGTGTTCAATTATTCTGTTAGTTTTCGCCGCTTATATGAATATACGGACCGCACACTGACCTCGTGTGTGTGTGTGTGTGTGTGCGTGCGTGCGTGCGTGCGTGCGTGCGTGCGTGCGTGCGTGCGTGCGTGCGTGCGTGCGTGTGTTGGTGTGGGTTTGGGTTTGTTTGTGTGTATGTGCATATGTACGTGCGTGCGGGTGCGTGTTAACTTGTGAGATATAGGGAACCAAATAGTATTATAAATAATAAATTCTGATAGGATAAGTGAGTAATAAGATAATTGAAATATATGTGCAAGGGTGCACTATACCTAGATGTTAACGGGTGGACTCTGTGTAAGCAAAGGGGTGCGTTGTCACAAACATTCACACTCAAGTTCACACTAAAAGTAATACTCAAATAAAACGTACACTCACACTCCGCACCAAACTGTACCACTCCCGCGCCCACGCATACATTCAATTGCGATCAACAGGCCACCCGAACCGAAGTCCGAATGACCCTGTAAAACCTGTTAATTACAGCCCATGATAGATAGCAGATGACCGTATACCCTTAAAAATTTGCACTGTCATGACAGGTGAAATTCGAGTGTACAAAACACCGGCACAGAATCCCCAGAGTAATACCGGTATCATGCGAAACAAATGTGTCGATTTCACCGACCCGACAGTCTGCCTTTGGTGGTAGAGCAGTGCCGAATATTCGGTTTTAATTAACTATGCACAGTAACCTAACTTTTTTAAATGTTTAATGCTCAATATAAAATACAACTACACAGTGTCTCTAAACTACGTTTATATATTTCTTGGATAAGTGTTAGTTTGATACCGGTGTACAAAAATACCGTAATTGTTTCTTACAGCAAATTGCATAGGCTATGCATTGTTCAATCACGAAATTGTAACAGCTGCATCATAACTCCAATTTGGAAATCCTGTGTCATTGTTCTCCAGCTATGCTTCGTGAAGTGAGTAGTATCCGTGCCCGGAAGGTATCCACATGGTTATGATTGGTCAAGTGGGCGTTGACCAAAATATGACCACATGTCCTGTGGGTAATTCCAAACAGAACGCTTATGTCACTCCTCCATTCCCACGTCAATATACAACCACAACAGGTATTTCAAGTTGGGGCGTGTTGATTGCGATATATCTTACCAAACAAGTTGGCGATTTTTCAAGATCATATAATATGGGCGCCTACCATGAAATCAAAGTAAACAAGTTAACATTGTAGAGTTTATTTGAAATCCATTTAACACCAACAGCAGGTCCCGCGCAAATGTTTGAAATAGCTGATATAAAATTAGCCCAATACGATGGTAGGCCTACTATAATAATAAATAATAAAACAACATTTGTTTATTATCTAAACATCGACCTTGCACAAATTTTGCAATTTGATATGTTCATATCATAGACAAAAATACGCATGAACTGTATATAAAACAAACGGTAACATTTATTATGTTATGCAATTCGTTAACTAACATACACATACAAAATTAGTTCAAGTCACTGAACGCTGATAACTAGACATACCTGATCAGCGGGATTTATTTGAAACAACTGTCGGGGGTGGATGTCTATGGTTGATAACGCACGCACGATAACTTCGACAACGTAGTTCACCTTTTATGATGCGAATTTCGATGACTAACACACATTAGCACATTGTTAGGTGTTGGAGCTGCTTTTGACTCATGATATGTTGTTAATAATCATTTCGCGATTCCACCGACGCATTTCCCATCATCAACTAGTTTCGCGCTTTGCTAATAAAACATGCCTATGCCTCTCTAGCGGTTGATTTTTACAATGGTAAAATACACGAAATTAATTATCGTGAAACGAAGATGTAAAAATATGTTATTTGCTGTATGTCAAAGTAGAGGTAGTTTTGTTCAACGATTGTAATTGTACACACACACACACACACACACACACACACACACACACACACACACACACACACACACACACACACACACACACACACACACACACACACACACACACACACATATATATATATATATATATATATATATATGTATATATATATATATAACTTTGAGTGAAGTCCTTACAATTATATATATGTGTATTTTCCCGACCTGACATTTGAGTTTATTTCAACAAAACTATTTTGTGTTCATTAATTATGCTAACTTATATAAAACCAGACAAATGCCGCCTTTAGGAAAATAAAATAAAAAATAAGTCACATATGTCTTATTTTGTTATGCCAAGATATCCACTACAAAGTGTTGTTATGCCAAGATATCCACTACAAAGTGTTGTTATGCCAAGATATCCACTACAAAGTGTTGTTATGCCAAGATATCCACTACAAAGTGTTGTTATGCCAAGATATCAACTACAAAGTGTTATTATGCCAAGATATCAACTTCAAAGTGTTGTTATGCCAAGATATCCACTACAAAGTGTTGTTATGCCAAGATATCCACTACAAAGTGTTGTTATGCCAAGATATCCACTACAAAGTTTTGTTATGCCAAGATATCCACTACAAAGTTTTATTTGTACATATATTCACAATGCATCATATGGCCGCCTTTCCATGGAAGGATTATTTAGCTAAAGCTATTACCAGCGTTCATTTTTCGCACACGTTTATTAGGTGATCTGTGTGAGGTGAGGGATGATGAAACATAGAGGGGAAGCTATGGATAGAGAGGGAGAGAGAGGGGGAGGGAGGGAGGGGGAAGGGAGGGAGGGAGGGAGGGAGGGAGGGAGGGAGGGAGGGAGGGAGGGAGGGAGGGAGGGAGGGAGGGAGGGAGGGAGGGAGGGAGGGAGGGAGGGAGGGAGGGAGGGAGGGAGGGAGCGAGCGAGGGGGAGAAGGGGGAGGGAGGGAGGGAGGGAGGGAGGGAGGGAGGGAGGGAGGGAGGGAGGGAGGGAGGGAGGGAGGGAGGGAGGGAGGGAGGGAGGGAGGGAGGGAGGGAGGGAGGGAGGGAGGGAGGGAGGGAGGGAGGGAGGGAGGGAGGGAGGGAGGGAGGGAGGGAGGGAGGGAGGGAGGGAGGGAGGGAGGGAGGGAGGGAGGGAGGGAGGGAGGGAGGGAGGGAGGGAGGGAGGGAGGGAGGGAGGGAGGGAGGGAGGGAGGGAGAAGTGACGGAAAATTAAAGAAAAGAAGCCGAGGACTAGAATGGAGGCCAGCTTCACCCCGAACTAAAGTGAACAAGAGAAGAACAACATCTACTGTGGTACTTACGTTCTCTTGGCTCTTTGTTCCGTCGATCTGAGCAATGGCACTGGAGCCGAGGTGCGGGAAAATGAATAAGTAACCTCGCGTGTTCAGTCGTTCAGCCTTTTGACTAGAATCGAGACTCACCGATGCATATGTTCTCTCATTGCCAATACGGGGTGGGGCGCGTTCGTTCCGGAGCTTGCACACCGATACAATATGTCCATTCATCCGTTAAACCCATTCATCATTACCCGAGACACCAAAGTATGACTAAAAGTAAGACTTTCAAGTGGACCAGTTAGTAGTACTATATCAATGACACTATAATTTCGCCTATCGATCAATTCGCTACTGCGTGAAGAGGGAAGTGAGTCAGAATAAGAGAGGGGAAAGGCTGGTGGAAATGTTTGGTAATAAAAAGGGAGGGTAAACACACCAAAAGATGTGCAACCGTACACGTGTTATTCCTCAGCCCCTGTATAAGAGAACTTTCAGTGAGAACATAATTATAATCGCTGCTTCATAAAGAGATAAAACGAACACAAAGAACATTTATTGTAACATTAAATCCAAAAATTCACATTGAAGACAATTCTGCAACAAAATATCAGCGAGCATTGTAACTCATGCTATGCTGTGCAACTATGCTAGTAGCAACATTTATAGATATACATTGTTGCGACGCACTCGTCTAACTGGTTCACCAACTAACTAAGGATAATTGTGTCAGTGTAAATCGAGCATTGAATTCATATATTGTGTTGTTGACATGTGCCATGCAATCTTGATACCACAGCGCGGGGTGAGGGTGGGGCAGTGCTGTTTTAACACGTTTTAATAATCTTAGTATTGAGGAAATGTGCATGTGAGGCAGTTCGTAATTGCCCTCGTCTCTGTTGATGGACGAACTGCCTCACGTGTACGATGACGTCATTCAGCGTCATCGGTACTGATGAAGTCGACGTGATACGTCAACGAAAGCCTCTACCAGGTAAATTAAACATCTTGGATATGAAAAATGAAAGTTTCTGATTTAAGTACATATAACAGCTTAGCATAAACAGTGGACACCAGGTTTCATGTGAAAGACGCAGCAGTTGACTGAACAATCTTTGTAAGGAATTACATTTGAGTGAAGAGCGCACGTACATCTTTGGTGATGATACAAATCGAAATCTCATGCACATGTTAAGCAGTGTGCGACATCGGTGAACAGCGAAAGCGTGTTTGTATATATGCCTGCGTCGCCCGTCGATATAACCCAAGACATTTTTATTTCAAAGTAGTCTTACGCAATGACGAATCATCGTACTGTTTTTATAGCACGTACCGTAGTGCTTTGAGCGTAATTTCAAAACACTACCGTAGTGCTTTGAGCGTACCCTAAAAACACTACTGTTAAGTTCGAAACACTACTCCTGCATATTTTCCCGTTTTTCAATTTCTATGTGATTGGGGCCATCTAAAAAGTACGTATCGCTTGGTGGGAGACTATGGGGTATCCGGGCAAGCGATACGAAGCTTTACATGTGGTAGGGTATATTGGTAATAAGGGTTACGCTAAGATTAAATACAAAGCTATTGACGCCAGACTTATGTTCTTAATAAACCTCGCCGTGTCAGCGATAAGTTCACGGGGTGCAAGAGTGCGAGCAGTGTCACTGTATGTTTAGATTGCTTTATCGTCGGCGGGGAAACGTCTGGCGGAAACGTCCAGATAAGTGCATATACAAAATAGTGTGGGTGTGGACGAAGGTAATAGCTGTGGAGATAGACTTGTATCGCTTTGTTCCCGCAGAGATCCCAAATACACCACTACAACTTAGTAGATTTAATCATATAATGATATTAATTTACCTGGTAGTAACTAATTTAGTGTAATATGACTGGCTGGATAGATCTAGGTTAGGAAAATGAAACAGGTACAAGTGCAGGCATACAGGACGGTCGTCGGTGGAAAGGTTGGAAGATTAAACAAACCATAAACAAAAAACCCAGCTATTACCAACCCCAACCATAGCTTATTCCAAACACAACTAATTGTAATAATAACCTTAACATTAAATAATAATGATACGTCACAATAACGATTTATACCATAACCCAAACCATAGGTAATAATAATAACCTTAACTGAATTAATAAGTATATTTCACACATTTAATCGTTTCATTAATTTAATGACTAAGTGATATATATATATATATATTCTATATATATATATACACACACACACACACATATATATATATATATATATATATATATATATATATATATATATATATATATATATATATATATATATATATAATCCTAACACTTCATAGCTTACGCTAGCCATACATAATTACAATATTAATAATGTTAACCCATATGAATAATGGCATTTCACATTAACTAGTTATTCCCATTGCCTGATTGGTTCCAACGATTACCCTAATTCGAATCATAACTATCTCTAAACATAGTTAATGATAATAATAACAACCTTAACCCTAATGAATAATGACATTTCACATAAAATAATGTTATTCCAGTCATCTGATTGGTTTTAGCGACCGTGTTATATACAACCCTAACCCACCAAGATTGACGTCAACCAACACTAATTATAATAATAACCTGAATCATAATGAATAGCAATTTATTCCAGTCGTCTGCTTATCATACTAATCATTCCCGTCGTCTGACTAGTTCCAACGATTATGCTGTAATTAACCTTAACCCCAACCACAACTAAATCAAACAATAAATAATTATAATTATGGCATTAAACATAATTAATATTTCATGTCATTTCACACTAATTATTTATTTATATTGTATAATTGGCTTCAACGATCAGGAACTCGACCCTAGCGTATAGGATGATTCCCAAAGGTGACTAATGTAATTGGCTGGTAAGATATACTGACGATAGTGTTTTGGAATTGGGTAGTGTTTTGAGCGTACGTAGGGGTAGTGTTTTGAACTTAACAGTAGTGTTTTGAGGGTAAGCTGAAAACACTACGGTAGTGTTTTGAGAGTACGCTCAAAACACCACCGTAGTGTTTTCAGCGGGGTAGTGTTTTCAGCGTCCTACACCGGGCCATCTCATGTTTTTCGTTGATACCCGTAACATTTTGTCGAGCAGCACGTGGATTGAACGAACATCTCTTGCTATTTTGTGTTGTCTTGTGGTTTTTAAAACCTCGAACCTTCCCGAATAACAATCCAGAGGGTAACTCTTTCAAATCATTTGAACCCATTCTGAAAATTTGATTTACATTCAGGTCTACGGGATTTCTGAGTGCGTGTCGGTGCTGTCATGTTTGCATATTTTCGTAGCAGAATTTGTGCTACACTGCCATCTTTTGTAAAGAAATATTCGAAAGAATGGATGCGAGTAAGTATAAGAAATCTCCTATCGATATGGTTCATTTTGAGGGCGGCCGTTACAAAACATTGATCAGTATGTCAAAAAAGCCACTTCGACTTCGCCGTCGACATCACATCAAATGTAACAGTTACTTTGATGCATATTCAATATCCATGAATAATACATCAACTTAATCTGTATCCATTTATCTGTTGCATAGTGCAACAACATTGTAAAAAAGATTAACACCACACATTCACGAACCAAACATACAGCCCACCCCCTAAATTGTGTCTGACCATGGTATGACGCCAATCGCACCCGATTTTACATTGTCCATTTCCTTTTTTCTTGGTGTAGTCAATATGAGTTAAAGAGGATTCCAATAATTGAGTCACCTCGCTATTCGCTAATGGGATCAAAATGTACAAAATGGCTAGATTACCACAGATGAACCCCACAGTTAGGGTCAGTCGAGGCCGTGCGGGTACACATCAGATTCGGGTCACCGACCAGCTGCCCCTTTGTCAGACTCAAAAGCAGTGTAGCTGTTGTAGGACCGCAGTGATAGATCGCCGGTCACCTCGTCGAAGTTGCATCACAACAGGAGCGGTTGACCGTTGGACTCTCTCTAGACTTGTACTTGACACCAACAGTGTAATTGCTTAATATGCATTGCTATTGAAACCACATGTATCTGAACAATGTTCCCAATCCCCATGGCGCTTCAATCCCCATTTTCAGTATTAGGGTCACCTCGCTATTAGGGTCGTTTTCCCAACCCCGTGGGTGATCCTAATACCGAGGTTCCACTGTACATATCGCACTGCGCGTTGCATTAAATGTGTGTGTGCGTGTGTGCGTGTGTGCGTGTGTGCGTGTGTGCGTGTGTGCGTGTGTGCGTGTGTGCGTGCGTGTGCGTGTGCGTGTGCGTGTGCGTGTGCGTGTGCGTGTGCGTGTGCGTGTGCGCGTGCGTGCGTGCGTGCGTGCGTGCGTGCGTGCGTGCGTGCGTGCGTGCGTGCGTGTGTGTGTGTGTGTGTGTGTGTGTGTGTGTGTGTGTGTGTGTGTGTGTGTGTGTGTGTGTGTGTGTGTGTGTGTGTGCGTGCGTGTGGTAGTTGAATCAGCCTTTACCGTGGGGGACTGTTAGAAGGTATGAGTAGTACGTTAGGTCAGCAAAGACTACTGCTGTGTTTATCCCAAGTATCACATACTTTATTTCCCCGAGCAAAGACAAGATGCTATATCTGTGTAGACTATTCGCACACATTCAAACACAGACGTTCGAACACATGCACGCACTAACACACACGCACATACGCACGCACACGCACACGCACACGCACACGCACACGCACACGCACACGCACACGCACACGCACACGCACACGCACACGCACACGCACACGCACACGCACACGCACACGCACACGCACACGCACACGCACGCATGCACATTCAGATCATGTCAATATGTCAATATGGACCAAGTGTATACAGTCCTTGCGGCAGTCGCGGTGCAGCGAGTTTAACAAGACTTTAAAATTCAAGAAACAAAGAAGGGGCCGGATTTTCGAGTATATATAATAAACCAACCCGGTCAGGCCGGTCACTGGACCTCGCACATTCTGTAGTCACGTACTCGTTCATACAGCGGAGTGAACTGAAGCAATGTAGAGTAAACGAACTTGCCAAAGGTTCGACACCGCTACACAGGAATAGAACCCGGGTTCTCTCAGTCGAGAGTCCAAAACTCATATCACTGCGCTACTGCGCTCCACAAAGACATATTTACAAGACATAAACATTGTTAAATAAGCTGTCTGTTCCAGAGATCACGCACACGCGCACGCGCACGCACACGCACACGCACACGCACACGCACACGCACACGCACACGCACACGCACACGCACGAATGCACATTCAAATCAAGTCAACATGTCAAGCAAGACGTGGTTTGCCCATGACATACTGATATAAGGCATGATAACAAGGTTTACTTGGAACTCGACCTGGCGCGGGACCAAGTGTATACAATCCGTGCGGCGGTCGCGGTGCAGGGAGTTTAACAAGACTCTATACTTCAAGAAACAAAGAAGCGGCCGGATTTTCGAGTATATACAATAAACCAAACCGGTCAGGCCGGTCACGGGACCTCGCTAATTCTCAGTATTCGTGTACTGGAATACGGTTATCAATGTATTCGTGATTTGAATGTGCTGGTATTCATGTAAATCACAAGTCATGGAGTCTTAGTTTGAAGAATTTTCGGTGTAATAATAATTTACCAGTACAGTAGAACACCACTTTACGGTCACCTCAGTAATACAGTCACCTCGTAAATTAAGGTCACTCTGGGACAGTCCTAATTTAGTTTTGTAATATCAAGGTATAAGAAATTAGTCCCACCAATTCGGTTACATCGCTATTCAGGCCACTTTGGCCCAGTCCCGAGGGTGACTTAAATAGTGAGGTTTCACTGTATTTCAAAGGGTGGTCGTATGAAGTTCGCAATGTCCGAACACATCTCGACATCTCAGCATTCAGCCACGCTGCAATTAATACGCGAAGAATAATCGTACACGTATACCACTACTGTCTGTAGCCACGTACTCATCAATACAGCGGAGTGAACTGAAGCAATGTAGAGTAAACGAACTTACCAAAGGTTCGACACCGCTACACAGGAATAGAACCCGGGTTCTCTCAGTCGAGAGTCCGAAGCTCTTACCGCTGCGCTACTGCGCTCCACAAAGACATACTTACAAGACATAAACATTGTTACATAAGCTGTCTGTTCCAGAGATCACGCGCCAGACACGCACGCTCTGGTGCATTCCCCTGCCGACGCACTCAAACGTGACAAAGCGGGTGGCTTTTTATTCAACCGTGGCGACATGCGTCGTGCGGCACGCTGAATACCCCAGTGTCACGACAGGTTATTTGAATGTTCAAAATCTAGTGACAGATCACGTTGTCGTAGTGTCACGCAGTCCTCTAATCAGTCACTAAATGAATATGTCTGAGTTATGACGTGTTCAATTATTATGTTAGTTTTCGCCGCTTATATGAATATACGGACCGCACACTGACCTCAAGATTTAACAAGATTTAACAAGATTGCCACCCAGAGAATTAACTCTAGGTAGCAGGTGGACAAGGAAGCCCTTGGCTTATCGAGAGTCCGACCTTTTTATCTATGTGTATCCCGCCCGTCTGAGGTATATGTCGATTTTATTTTTAAACATATTCACGCTACTAGCACCCACACAATCAGCAGGTAATCTGTTCCATTCATTTACAGTCCTTTGTGAAAATGAAAACTTTCTTATATCCAATCTACTCTGCTCCTTTGCTAATGCAAGAATATGTCCTCTAGTCTTTCTATCTTTCTTAACTGAGAAAAACATATTTCTATCAATATTTTCATAACCCTTCAATATTTTAAACACTTCTATCTGATCTTCTCTCAATCTCCTGGTCTCTAGTGTTGTTAAACCGCATTTTTTAGGCGTACTTCATAACTAAGATCCCTCAGATTTGGTATCATTTTAGTTGCTCTCCTCTGCACTCTTTCTAGCATATCTATGTCCTTCCTGCGATATGGCCTCCACGCTTGAATACAATATTCTAAATGAGGCCTAACTAGTGTTTTGTACAGCGGTATTATTAGCTCTTTTTCCTTATACGTTATGTTTCGCCTAATTAATCCAAGGATTTGATTTCCCTTTGAAGCTGCAATTCCGCACTGCTCTGAAATCTTCATATCAGCACTAACGGTTAACCCTAAGTCCTTTTCTTTTACAGTAGTACTTAGTACAGTACCCCCCATTGTATATTCTACCTCTTCGTTCCCATGTCCTATGTGGAGGCATTTACATTTCCCAAAATTGAACATCATTTGCCACTTTTCAGACCATTTGATCAACCTGTCAAGTTCATCTTGTAAATGCTGTCTATCTCCATCACTTTTAATCCTTCTAAACACTTTTGTATCATCCACAAATTTCAACACCTTGCTTGTTATTTCATCATCCAAATCGTTGATGTATATTAAGAATAATATAGGACCTAATACTGATCCCTGTGGTACCCCACTCAATACCGGTTTCCAGTTTGAAGCCTCCCCATCAACTACTACACGTTGTCTTCTGTCAATCAGCCATTGTTCTATCCAGTTTATTATACCATTTCCTTTGCCATGGGCCTTTAGTTTAAGCAGTAATCTTTGATGTGGTACTTTGTCAAAAGCTTTTTGAAAATCTAAGTAGACGATATCTACTGGTGATCCCTCATCTACCCACTTAGTGATGTCTTCCAAAAAACATAACATATTTGTTAAGCATGACCTCGCTTTAAAAAAACCATGTTGAGATGGGTTGATCAAGTTTTGTTTAACAAGAAAATCCACCATGTGATCTTTAATTAGTCTTTCTAATAATTTACAAATCACTGATGTTAAACTCACTGGTCTATAGTTCTCTGACTTGTTTCTCGAACCTTTTTTGAATAACGGTATAATGTTTGCTTCTTTCCATTCTAAAGGAACCACTCCCTCTTCTAATGACAAGTTGAAAACTGTTGCAAGTGGTATGCTAATTTGTTCTACAATTTCCAATAGTAGTTTGGGTGGAATACCATCCACTCCAGGTGATTTATTCTCCTTCATAGCCCTTATTTTCTTAGCTACCATTTCCGGGGTTACAATTAGTTGTCCTAAATAGTCTGAATCTGCCCCCTTGAACTTAGCCTCTGGTATTGGCAGTGAACTAATATCTTCCCTGGTAAACACTGAACTAAAGTACTCATTCAGGTCTTCTGCCATTATGAATCCCTCTGATGTTATATTTCCAGCACTATCTTCTAGAGGACCGACCTTATCTTGAACTTTCTGTTTGCTTCGAACATACGCATAA
The DNA here is from genome assembly GCA_963995525.1 of Escarpia spicata. Taxonomy (NCBI): domain Eukaryota; kingdom Metazoa; phylum Annelida; class Polychaeta; order Sabellida; family Siboglinidae; genus Escarpia; species Escarpia spicata. The sequence goes on from OZ023209.1 coordinate 50,042,198, forward strand.
AAACTCTTGCTGTCATGTTTTATATTACTAGCTAATTGTTGTTCATAGATTCTCTTTGAATTTCTAATTTCAGCTGTAGCTTGGTTAAGTGCTTCTTTATAATTGTTGTAGTCTTCATAATTTCCAGTACATCTATATGACTTCCACATCATTTGTTTATACTTAATTTTTCTAATGGCTTCTTTCGATAAGTGTTTCTTTTTGGACCGTTTTCCTTGTTTTTTGAAGGGTACAAATTTATCGATTATGCACTTAATTCCACTCTTTAATATATTCCAGCATTCTGTTGCCGTCTTATTTTTCAGTGTCTTATTCCAGTCTATCTTTGCTAAATATTTCCTCATGTCCTTATACCTTCCTTTGTGGAAATTTCTCCTATACTGCTTTTTGCTATTCCTTTCTGATTTTACTTTGATGGTAAAATGTATCTGGTTGTGATCGCTACTCCCCAGTGGCTCACATATCTTGACATTGTCAACTAATTCATTCTGTGAGGACAAAACTATGTCTAACACATTCTCACCCCTGGTTGGTTCTAGCACATGTTGAGAAAGGAATGTATCTTGAACTAAAACTAAAAACTTGTGGTCCTCTCTCCCCATACTCTGTAGAGATTTCCATTGTATATGCCCATGGTTAAAATCCCCCATAATAATACAGTCCCGTTTACTTACTTCCCTTATAGCGTTTTGTATTTTTTCATTCTCTTCTATGCTTATGTTTGGACTTCGATAAACTAACCCAACTGTTAACGTTGAGTTTCCTGTAACTATGTTAAACCAAACAGATTCTTCGCAATCTGCTTCTCTTTCTAATTTTATTTCATAAGCCTGAATAGATTCTTTAATATAAAATTATAAAATAACTCCACCTCCTTTTCTTCCTATTCTATCTTTTCTAAACATTACATATCCTGTCAGTCCCAATTCAGCATCTGATATATCGGTGGTGGTCCATGATTCGGTTATACCTATTATATGAGGGTCAATATCTTCTACCATAATGTATAGTTCATTTCTTTTGTTTACTATACTCCTTGCATTTAAACAAACACATTTATATCCAGCTTCAGAAGAGTTTTCCAGACTGTTATTTGTTGATTTATTTGTGCTGTCTTTATCTATGCCTCCATTTTCAGGCTTTTCTGTGAGTCCCCCCTGCGAATCTAGTTTAAACAGATGCAACCTGTCCCACTGTCAACAGATTGCAGCAGATTCTCTGAGAAAACTGCTGCCCCCTTTCTGCTAAGATGGAGGCCATCTCTCATGTACATATCTTCCCTCCCAACAAAGTATCCCCATAAATCTGTGAATCCCACCCCCTCTTCTTCACACATCTGCTCAGCTATTGCATTGATCGCCATCCTCTTGCAGTTTCTATACGTTGCCCCCCTTCCTCCCATTACTGGCAAAATTCCTGACAAAATAACCTGTTCGACTCTCGTCTTCTTTAGCTTCCTCACTAACTGTCTATACTTCTGTACTATCGCAGTTGTTCCCTCCCTGTCTGCATTATTTGTTCCTACATGTACCAGTATAGACCCCCCTTGCCATGTCCCAATACCTTCTCTACCCTGTCAGTTACATGTTCAATCCTAGCCCCCGGTAAACAAACAACGATGTCCTTCCCCTCGCTCAGTGTCTTGTCCGTCTTTCTCATAATGGAGTCACCCAAAAAACACCCTCTCTTTCCTCATTGCCCCCTCAATCACTGCCTTAGAATAGCTCCTTCTTCGGTTTGCATCTGTCTGGTTGTTGTCTTTCCCCCTGCCGTCTTCTCTCCTGTCACATTCTCTTCCGATCCATTCTTTCCTGTCGCTTTTTCTCTTGTCACATTTCCTCCTGTCAGCGTCCCTTTTATCGACTTCTCTTCTATCACATTTGCTCTCACTTCCTTCTTTCGTCCCTTCTTCTTTCGTCCCGTCTCATTTTCCTCTCTCCTCTCCCGTTCCATCTTCCCTCCCTCCTTCTCTACAGTCACTTTCTTCCCTGTCACCTTCACGCTTGTCACGTTTTCTGTTGTCGATTTTCCAATTTCTTCCCCTCCAATCACCTTCTCTCCTCTCAATCTCCTTTCCTCAATTGTCTTGCCACTGCTATTCTCCTTCAGTCTTGCAGTATCCTCACCTCTTTCCCTGTCGTCTCTTTCCATTCGACCTGCCTCCTTGCTAATTCCCATCTCCATTCCCTTCACAATATCTGTCAACCTAACTATCTCCTTCTGCAAACACTCCACCTTCCAACATCTAATGCACTGAAAGGTGAATCCTTCCTCCATGGGTTCTGCCCATGACTTTCCACACCCGGACAAAGCAAAATCTACCCAGCTGTGGCAGTGATCGCACACCAAGTGTCGCTTTGCCTTGACTTGCCGCTTGCAAGGCGCCATATCCCGATCAGAATTTATTTAATAACTTAACTAACTTAGTCTTTATAAAGACTGTTTCCTGTGTACTACAGCACACTTTAGGTTACAAATTTCAATTACACAGCCGACTATTTATCCTAACACGAACGCTAACATCACCGGTAGTGACCTAATTTAAATACAATCAATTACGTTATGTTAGGCTGCTTTATTTATTTAGGTTACGCCGCCCGACTATCGCCCTTGCTTAATTTTAACAACCTCGTGTGTGTGCGTGTGTGCGTGTATCCGTGTGTGCGTGTGTGCGTGTGTGCGTGTGTGCGTGTGTGCGTGTGTGCGTGTGTGCGTGTGTGCGTGTGTGCGTGTGTGCGTGTGTGCGTGTGTGCGTGTGTGCGTGTGTGCGTGTGTGCGTGTGTGCGTGTGCGCGTGTGCGCGTGTGCGCGTGTGCGCGTGTGCGCGTGTGCGCGTGTGCGCGTGTGTGCGTGTGTGCGTGCGTGTGTGTGTTTGCGTGCAGAATATTTTCTGTCCAGTTCATCAGTAGGCTACCCACGAGGTAAGAGGTGGTAGCTTGCTACGTCTGGCATTTATGCCACACCATGCTATACCTGCCAACTCTCCCGGGATATCATTTTAGCAGTCGTTTGAAAATGGGTGGAGCTTATACCATGAAATCAGATAGTGGTGCCTCAATCGGTAGATTGGTGAACTGTGTCGACGAAACAACATGGTTCGCAGTGTCTAAGACACCGGAACGGGCCCGGTTGTAGGTCCGTTTTCGGTTAATTTTAGGAATGATTATCAGGAAGCCATTTATATGTTTGAATAGCAGAACGCTTAAACTTTCAAACGACGTCAGTATTGTTGGGATCCGACGAACCGTAATGGTACTAGCAATCATTAAAAAGGCGTTTTTCGAACGTGTTTGACAGTTGTTTATTTTTCGCTAGCTTATCTATTTTTGATAATACTAATAAAAATAGTAATCATATTACTACTAATATTGTTATTCTTAGTAATAATAATAATACAAAATCTGTATTATTAATACTGCACAAGTTACTAAAATATACACTGGATTTCTTAACAATGGTGGTCCTCATATGCACACAATCACTCACCCGTCCGACCAGTAACCAGATGTCAGTAACTGGCAATTATTCCCTATACGCCGACATATCTAGACGGTAATCTGATTATCGGCAGCCGCGCCAAGCGATAAAACACCGTTCTGACAAGGCGATAGCTTCAAGGTGTTTGTTTTGGAGCGAGCCTCGATGTGGTGATTTTTAGAAAGAAGTAAGTTGAGGAATTTTAGCGAACCTCAAAGTGGGTGTGCAAATAGAGGTATTTGAAAGCCCCAGTCCTCCCAATATTCAACACGTTCCGACGCCAATGTATATGGGCGGATAACTTGGTTGTGGTTGCCAAAAAACTGTTCGACCAATTATTATGCATTACCACGTTGAAAAGTAGAGGTACACGTTCATGTGTTTTCCAACAGAAGTAAGCTAAACACAAGGTATCTAAAATCACTTCTTACATTTGACTCGAACACAAAAAACTGATTTTAAGCACGATATCGTTGCCCGCTTTCTTTTATCTTAAAAAATATATGGACATATATGTGACATGCCGAATTTATCGCAGTAGTGTCCGTTTCCGCAAACCAACACATACCATGGGTGGTCCCAGAGAGGGTAGTTTAGGGGTGGTCTAACACCTCCTATTACACCCCTCTTCAGGCTCGCAAAATCAATAGCGAACCAAATTCATATTGGCTGGACTGAACCGGAGCCTTAGCAAGTCTATCCTCTCACGCTGTCGGACACAAGAAAGGGGCGGGGTGCTGTTGGAAAATGTTCACGTAAGGTCAGAATGTCTGGAGAGGGGCACGTAATGTGACGCATTCAGAAGGTATCGGGGTTGCCAGCCACTCTATAGCGCATACATAGCGCGGCCAAATATCAAAGGCCTTAGGGAGTTGGGGTGCGCCTCATAGGTCACCTCTGGATTCGCCTATGTGTACCGCAGTATATCAGTTGTTAGTTATGCTGATGGCCAAGTAACTGTACGAAACAATGCCGTGGCTCTCATAGAAGACGACGTTTCCACAACAACAACGAGAATCAAAGACAAACGAAAACTGCCAATTAGTGCATTTTATTGATCCGATATTTGCACAAGTGTAATGCAATAAAAACATTAGTTTGAAGATCATTTATTCCTCAATGGTTACATCCTTCTGTAGATTAGCAAACAACATAATTAAACACCGCTTCTGTACGGTTTACAAGTGATACTTCTCAATAGAGTTCATGCTTGATATTCGTATATCATCCCCCCAAACAGCTGTCACCTAAGGAGAATAACCACAGATTGGCTTAAATCAAAGCTTCGCAAATTTGAAACTCCCCTTGTTAGCAAAATATATACTCAGCCGGACCTTAGATCGCATACAAAAATACATTATTACTGTGTCCCCAAAACGCCATGTCGCTTCTTTAACATGCGTATATTAACTATACACAATATATACGATAGTCAATAATATATACGTGATTAACATTGTTTTGTTATGCATGCTAATATTCTTGCTTATTAATGCTACAATTGTAATTACATAATTCATAATCAGTTACAGTTGCCAACTGAGACTCTTACGTATGAATTACTACCGAACAGCTATACACACAAACATAACTAAATAAAATAAAACTACCCGTCTTTTAACACATTGCCCGAGGTAGATAGACAAATGCATAAATACTAACACTATTGCGTAGTATAAGTGGTGTTAATCAATCATACTTCACCGTGGAATAATTCGTGTATTATTAATTAAGCTACAGGTACATTACTGCGATTATCAACGCATCGTTGCTACATAAATCAGGCGAAACATTCACATCCTGCAAATGTAGATCAAAGAAATGTAGACAGAAAAACGGTTACTGTGCATTTATATATGACATTTATGCACTGCGGCGGGCGTATAACATTCAACACTTAAAGCATATTAAACCATACCACCACCCCTTTCCGTCATCGTTGCATGTTTGTGCCACTTCGTTAGAACTAAAACATGACGTGCAAAAAGTGTATACATGTATCACTTTTGAAAATAATTAGTGGTGCGTCTTGCGAAATATCGTTTTCCTACATCGTTTTCCTTTTCGGTCGCCGTTGTCCGATGCCATTCCATCATGTGTAGAGGTCGTAATTATCTAGACTATGTCCACGACTGAAAGAAAGTAACCATACATCAGACTTATGGTCCTCATATCATTATGCATAGAAACGATGATTAACTTAAAGTATAAAAAGTCAATTAGTTTCACAACATATGTTCTCTTGTCCGCGTGCGATTGCGTATATGAAACGAGGAATGGTAAAGCCACACGTTGAGAAAGACCCATTATGCTGCGGTCATTTATATAATTAACCACGGAAACACGCGGCACCGTTATTATGATAGGTGAAGTAAGCCGCAATATAAAATAGTACGTGTAACACAAATACTACTATTACTACTAATGCTACTACTACTACTACTAATGCTGCTGCTGCTACGACGACGACTACTACTATTACTACTACTACTAATAATAATAATAATAATACTATATGATAATCTTGCACAATTACCGACTGACAAGCGGTCCTTTACAAGAAGTAAAATACATTAGAAACACGTCAGTATTGCAACAAGTTGACATTAACCAGTTTCAGCTATAAGTCTTTTTTTCTGCGTATCGTTGCGTTCGTAACTTATCGGCCAATCATTCGTTCTGCAAAAGTGTCGCGCGTACGTACGTATAACACCGTTTATGAGACTTTATAGACGGGTTTATGGCGCTGTATTTATATTTGTTGTTACTCCATATATTTACCCTCTTATATATTCTTGTAGTTCTGACGTCTAGCTTACCTGTAGGCAACTAAAGTATGCCGAAATCCCGCGTGACACAAATGATCCAATAGATGGATTTCGGCTCAGCGAGTCATTTGACGTTTATATTTTGCGAGGGAAAAAAAACCTCCATCCCATTCTGTTTAGTTCATTGTGTTTTAATTGCACTGGTTTATTTAGGTGCCAAGAGGCAGTAGAAATACAGTTACTTATACGAATTCACATTGATGCATTTTTTACACACCATGCGCTTATAGTCATAATACAAATACATTTTACTTTTTATCACATGTTGTGACATTTGAGTAGTGCTGTTCTGTATTGTATGTGACATATTCATGTTTTTTTTTTTTTTTTTTTTTGATTGCAATTTTCTGTTGTTCGACCTCAGGCAGAGTAGTGGTAAATTTTATTACAATTTAGAGTAGCATATTGTCTAGCTGTTGGCCGGTGGCGCCCACATTTTGTTGCTTTTTAGGTTTATATAGAGGATTAACATGGTTGGACTTCATTCAACCTGTAGTATAATGTCTAGTCGTTAAAATGCAACTGTGGGACTAGTCACTAGGTTTTGTTTGTATTTCTAGATGACAGTAGTTAAACAGCAGCTAAGGCCAGTATTTCCATCATGTATTGGCACTTAACATTAAATACGAGCAGAAGCGTAAAAGGAGGCAGACTGTTCTTAGTTTTCATTTAGTAATTAATGTAATGTTCTTAAGTCTATACTATCTATGTTGAAAGTATACTGCCGGCCAAATTGTGTTTAGTGAGCCCGTAACAACGTTCGCGATATGGAATATACGACCCCTTGTTCAAAGGGTAAACAAAACACACAATTTCAAAACAAGTTTTACCAGCAATATTGCTGACGCCGTGTGAGTTAACCGCGATAGTATTTCTTGTCAAACGATTTCCTATTTTCCGACGTTCAACACAGCAGAAATCTTGTTACAAATTAATATGTTGGCAAATTCTGGGTACATGAACAGACTGGCTCCCTTTAAAATAAGGTGAACACTAACCCACTCCTCGCGTTCGCCGCGTGCCGGTTGCACCTGGTGTCCGCGATGGAGCAAGTCCGCCTGCGCTCCCGCCGTGCGACGAGCGAAGTTCCGCATCATGCTCCAGTCCTATAACACACATAGGCAAACATTAAGGCACGTTCTTGTATCGGGCAGAATCCAGTCCTAAAGCGCTTTACACTTTATTCCCTGAAAGACCTGTTCAATCAAATACCATCTTGACTTCTCTTGGAATAACTCAGCCACGCTGCAAATAATGCGCGATGATTGCGTACACAAATATCCACCATTGTCTATAGCATGGTACTCATTCATACAATCGTTCAAAATGGCAGTAATGTATTTGAACCCGGGCTCTCTTCATTGAGAGTACGATGTTCTAGTCACTGCGCCACTGCGCTTCACATGTAGGTTTCCGAGTTGTTGTTGTACACTTTATATACATACCATCGTCATGTGAGCTTATATTTGTTGGCTAATTAACGTTGGTATGCCATGCAGATATTGTTCTGAGGTAACCGTGAAAGGTGTGGCGCCATCTACCCAGTAGTTTTTGCCTCACAGCGTGCGTATTTTCTAACTAAGGAGTATCAACTTTCCTTGCATATAGTGTGATATTTGCACATCAAGTGATGTAGCGTTCCTATTAGCAGTGGGTATAACTTCACTGATTTTGGTCCACAACCTGTCCGTGGGATTATTTATACTATATGATTACTATTAAACCAGCACTTCATATTTTCTCTTAGCTTTGCACGCTATTCTGCAGGCTCTAGACACACATGCCAGTATGCACAGCTACAATACTCAATATGTGTGTTTAATGTAAGACAAGTTCATATTGACAATATACAGGCGGCGATACTTAAAAAGTCTACTTCATATCCCCGTATCTTCAGAAACAGCAGTTTCTGTGCGACAACAACAAATTTACATGTTTCATTTGAAGGTAGTAGAACAAACACCTGAACGTGTAGGAGAAAGCAGATTGAGATGGGCAGGTCATGTGCAAAGTATGAGTGAGCACAAACTGTCAAAACATGGAAGACAGAAGAGGGTGGAACAAGAACAAGTAGAAGAAGAGAAAGTCAAAAACTGAGATGGAATGGTAGCGACAGAACATTGGAAGGTCATTGTAGAGGACAAAGGGAGACGCGGAGCGTTAACAAGCAAAGCGGACGAAACTATCAAGTGACGTGGCCCGCACCCAGCAAGGGGCAAGAGGAAGAAGAAGACGATTTTAAAGTATTAGAAAGACAACTCACTATGTTTGGCATGTTCCACACAGCTTTGTTAACGACGTTCATTCTCTCGTGTTGATGTCGCTCGGCGAGATCAGTGTCTGCCATTGCTCCACTCCGCCGCTGCCAGAACATTGGCCGCTTCGATAATGTCGGACTGAAATATACACACATATTACGTGATCCGTATCAAACGCATTAATATACACACGTACTACATAATCCGTATCACAAGTATTGCTATCATAATAATGGCGATTTCGTCTGCAAATTTGACCCTGATGGCATGTCTGCTGACATTACACTCTCGATTTGTGGCAAGTTGGCGTAATTCTGACGAACAGTTTTCTTTAGTATTATTACAGTATATATCTGATAAAACGATACCAATCACACGTGCATCAGTAATAGCAACACATTGCCGGATTTAGGGCAGGATATATGCCTATAGACCTCTTCGGTCTTCAGGAAAATGTGTCTATGTATATTTGCTGCACAATTTTCTTTGTAATTAAATTTGATTGGATGGTGAATCCAGATTTTGTCGAGTATGTTCTTTAATACGTTGATTGTAGGTGCTGTGACAACGGTTTCGTGTAGGGAGTTTCATATATCAATGGCTCTCTGACTTAAGAAACGCTTCCTTATTTCCAGTTTATTCCGGTTTTTGTAGAGCTTTAGAGAATTACCCCGTGAACCTTCACGCAAATCCTGATTAAACATGTCATGCGTGAAGGAAAAAGATTCGAGGTATTTATAATGTTTTAGGAGTCTCTTCGTAGTCAACGATAGGGCAATGTTGGCAAGTTTAAAACCTTTAGTAGGACTGACAAGTCGCTAACAGAGACGAAGATAGGTTGTCTTATCTAGGTATTGATAAGTACGACGTATTACGCCCAGTAGCCTATGGGAGTACCTGTAGTTCGTGGTAGCGTCCGAACCTGAAGACTCGATGCGGCGTGCCTCTCTGAATTTGCGCACGGCGAAGACGACGAGAGTGACGGAAAGACCGAGGAAAACGACCCCGAGGATCGTACCCAGAATCACGCCGAGCCACGGGAAGTCTGTTGAGACAAGAGGAGGCAATTAATATGACCATACTACATAGATATGTGATCCGTCACAACTAGCCGTGCTTTAAGCCGCACAGACTTATTCTGCATACGAACCAAAATAGCACTTAAGGTCGCATATGTTTTTGTGATTTTGGCAAAAACAAATACCTTATACTGTTTCACCTTTCAATGCATAGTTTATTTTCATAGACAAAATAATCAAAACATATAAAATACATATGCATCGACAAACCGACATATTAAAACAAAAATAGGCGATATGAGTCAAAATTACATCGTTTAACAAAACGTCACTTTTTAACGTTTGCTCCAATCTTTGCAATACATCTAAAACTACTGTTATTATTTCAACACCTTGGGTATACTTTATGGAATCCCAAACGGTACAAAACTCCATTTCACAATTTTGCAACTTAATACCCACTTCGCTGTGGTAGGTGACGTGTGGTAATGACGATGCTAGAGATGGTCGCGGCAACAATGAATTGACAACACGCGTTAGCAGTAGCGTTATTTTCAACGCAAATAATAACAGTAATTCTGAGAGTGACACTGGTTAAGAAACAGAACGTGACGATTACAACATTTCCGTTATTCGTTTCATATACTACATCTATCAAAATTTGCAATTATTTGTCGAGTTTCTGCTTTTGAAATTTTCGGCCGTAGAGTTTGCAAGCAATGACTACATGGCCTGCAGCTCGTGCCCACGTCCAGCATTCCCTTGCGAAGCTTTCCGATTAGACGCGGTTGGACATGCGTTCCATAAACTGACCAACCAGGACAGATCCAACCTTTCGCAGTGTGCGTAGATCAGGAGCGTACGGGGTGAACTAATGCAAAGAGAGTCGATTGCCAATTACGTTTCCATTTCGGTGTTACTTTTGTTTGGGGAAGGGAAACTTCCGAATTTATTGATGATATCTGTTAAATGGGTGAGTTATCTCAATAATGTAAATACTGATACGAATATGAGAACGATTATAATCACGAGAAGCATATCAACATGAAAGTGTATTGCAATGATGATGGTCATAAATCTGCCCAATGAATCAACAGGTACTGCAACGGATTGTCATGAAAAGGTTCAGTTACGATATCGCCTATAATACATAATGCCGTTCGTGTCATTCGTGTCAACAATTAAACTGATAGAAGAACAGTCGTACCTTTCTGATCAAATGGTTTATCTGAAACAGGAAACATGCATACAATAAGTATCAATCGAGTTCTAGGAAGATGTATACTATCACAAAACGCATCACATGAAAATGTACTGGGAACAACCTGATTGTATTTAGCGAATACAGGTTCAGATAAAACAATAACACAATAACATTCGCTGTTCAATGAACATGCGTTACTTGCAACGATTAAGAGAATATATGCAGTTTTAGCGCAAAACATTCATACACGTTTATCTTATGCCATTGTCAAATTAATACTTTGCAATAGCAATAACGACAAAACTAACGCGTTGTATAAATTGAGAATATCAACAATTGCTTGCTTTAATAGATAATGGTTGATATATTGATACGTTAGACAACACTGTATTATATTTCATAAAGAGACAAAACACTATTTGAGAATCTTCTGGCATTTATTAATTCGTGTGTCAGTAAAGAACGCATACATATAAACAGGACTTGCCATCTATTCTGATGCTATCGAGGTCCACACCAACTCCGACTATGGTGAAGGATGCATTAGCGAGTACTCTTCTCAGCAATTCCGGATCATCGAGAGTACCATCCACCACAAGCTTAAAGTCGGCAATGACACTGCCCTTTCTGTTTCACAAATGACAACCCAACATTTAAAAACGACACAACAACGACACAACAACGACAACCGGTATGTGTGTGTCGTCAATAGGCAGTTTCACTTATAAGTTACATGCTCCGACCGTATCGCAACACGTCACCTGTAGCCAATACGTCTAACTTATCTGATGCGTAGCCGCAATGCTGTTTCAGCTACAAGTCTGAAGGATGCGATATCGCCCAAAAGAGCAGTGTGTTTTGTAGCCGTCGATCATGTTATGTCTGAGTGATTGTTCACCCGCGGGTGTAATGACTCACTCTTAAACGTTAATTACAGTATAATTACTAGTGTTTTCTCTGTGCTGTTAAGTCATAAATATTCCTGGAGATCTACATGACAAAGTCTATAAAACGAAAACACATCACTTGTGAAATAACGTCAAAAACTATCAGTGGCGTAGTCACTTATTGGTCTTATTCTGTCCGTATTTACGCATGCGTATCTAGGCGCGAAACTCATGGAGAACACGTGACCGGCGTATACTGTTGACGTCAGGGCCTACGGAATTAGCGGATACGTAGACCGAAAAATGTATAGCTGCTATTGGGTAATAATAGCCTTGTTTAATCGCATGTGATATTATGAGGTTCTTAGTTATTTTATTATGAAATGCTTGCATACTAGCCGCAGATTATTAATATTTTACAGATAAAATATTAGTATAATAATAATATTTTATTTTGTTAAGCGCAACATCCAATATTGTTCACAGCGCTTTACAACAATATACAAGTGTATGTTAAAAATAATGCATGCAACACAGAGTAGTTGACTGAACAATCTTTGTAAGAAATTATATATCAGTGAAGAGCACACGTATATCTTTGGTGATGATACAAATCGAAATATCATGGTCATGTTAAGCAGTGTGCGACATCGGTGAACAGCGTAAGCGTGTTTGTATGTATGACTGCATCGCCCGGCGATACAACCCAATACATTTTTATTTCAAAGTAGTCTTACGCAATGACGAATCATCGTACTGTTTTATAGCATGTACCGTAGTGTTTTGAGCGTAATTTCAAAACACTACCGTAGTGCTTTGAGCGTACCCTAAAAACACTACTGTTGCATATTTTCCCGTTTTTTATCCAATTTCTATGTGATTGGGGCCATCTAAAATGTACGTATCGCTTGGTGGGAAGCTGTGGGGTATCCGGGCAAACGATACGAAGCTTTACATCGGGTAGGGTATCTTGGTAATAAGGGTTACATTAAGATTAAAAACAAAGCCATTGACGCCAGACTGGTGTTATTAATAAACCTTGCCGTGTCAGCGATAAGTTCACGGTGTGCAAGAAACTGAGCAGTGTCAATGTATTCTTAGATTGCTTTATCGTCGGCGGGGACAACTAACGATTTATACCATAACCCAAACCTTAGGTAATAGTAATAACCTTAACTTAACATTATTAATATTGTAATTATTTATGGCTAGCGTAAGCTATGGTGGGTTAGGATTATATATATATATATATATATATATATATATATACATAATAATAATTAAGGATTATATATATATAATCATAATTAAGGATATATATATATATAATCATAATTAAGGTTTATATATATATAATCCTAACCAAGTTAGTCAATATGAGGATTCCAATAACAGAGTCACCTCGCTATTCGCTATAGGATTAATAACTGTGTACAAAATGGCCAGAATACCACAGATGAACCCCGCAGTTAGGGTCAGTCGTGGCCGTGCGGGTACCCATCAGATTCGGGTCACCGACCAGCTGCCCCTTTGTGAGATTCAAAAGTACCGCCAACAATGTCAATGGTAATTAGAAGCCACGATCTTTACTTGGCGTGTTTATGCAGAGGCCAATAAACTTCAGAACACTGTAAATCACGTTGTATTTAAGATCCTCTGTCATTTTAGTAACACTTTGAACTCAAATTCTAATCAGATTTCCCAGATAAACCAGACTGCCCCACCCGTCTTGATGCTAACAATAGGGTCTCATTAATTATGGGCTTGACTGCTTGTTTATCTAACAAAGCTGAGCTCAATTGGAGAGGTAGGTTCAGGCGGCGAAATGTAGTCAGAACAAACAAAAACCGCTTAATTGGCAATGACATTGTTGCTGTAGTCAGAAGCCAAATTAATCAATAAATGAAGACTGTGCAGTAGGATTTACGAAAGGAAAGAGCTGAAATCCCATTATACCATGTTCTCTCTACACAACCTTGTACACGTACACTGTACTTAACATTTTAGGAAAAGCAAGTATACCCTGCAACTGTATCCAGAAATAAACCAGACACTACACTATACTTGATACCAACAACGCAATTGCTTAATATGCGTTGCTATTGAAACCACATGTATCTGAGCAAAGTTCCCAGTCCCCATGATGCTTCAGTCTTCATATTCAATATTATGGTCACCTCACTATTAGGGACATTTTTGCCCAGAGGTTCCACTGTACATATTGCACTGCGCGTTGCATTAATTGTGTGTGTGTGTGGGGGGGGGGGTGTGAGTGCATGTCCGTGTGTGCGTGTGTGCGTGCGTGTGTTTGCATGTGTGCGTGCGTGCGTGCGTGCGTGCGTGCGTGCGTGCGTGCGTGTGTATGTGTGTGTGTGTGTGCGTGTGCGTGCGCGTGCGCGTGCGTGTGCGTGTGCGTGTGCTATATCAGTGTACACGTATTCGCACACGTTCAAACACGGACGTTCGCACACACGCACGCACTAACACACACTCACATATGACGCACGCTCTCTCTCACACATACACACAGGACGCCTGCACATTCATGTCATGTCAACATGTCAAGCAAGGCGTGGTTTGCCCATGGCATACTGGTATGAGGCATACGAGGTGTTACTTGGAACTCGACCTGAAACCCTACCTGGCGTGGGACCAAGTGTACACAATCCGTGCGGTGCAGTGAGTTTAACAAGACTCTAAACTTCAAGAAACAAAGAAGCGGCCGGAGTTTTGAGTATAATAAAACAATCCGGTCAGGCCGGCCACTGGACCTCACACATTCGTACCCGACAACCTCTTGTCTGTCTCTGACATCTGAATGAACTCAACTCGAATGTGCCAGCGGTAACCTAAGTTTATTTCGAATGTATATCCCGTTGAACAGCCATGGTGGTAGTTTTTTTATGATAGCGGAGACGTTCTGAAATTTGGGAAATAGTTTTTGTGGTTTAATTTGCAATTTCCAAAGTTTGTTTGTCCCAGTTCATAAGTGTCAATGGTAACCATAAGATTGTTTTATTGTTTATTACTCAGTACTGTTTGGTGGTTTTTCTCATAGTAAAGTTTTGTAAAGTTGTGTCTATTGAAAAATACACAATTTTCATGATTTTTATAACAATTATTATATTTGTTATCAATAATTTTGTCTTTCAAGTTTTCTCTTAATGTGAGAACCGAGATGATCGCTCGTCTTTAATATCAGATACATCGCACTTATACAACCAGTTTCTTGCCTGTGCAGTAGATCCACATCTACACCAACATCCTGCTTCAATGGAAACATTCAACGCCCTCGAATTAACCATTCAAGTGAAACAGCGTGTCGTGTTTCACGCATTTGCTGGTAGACGCTTAAAGTGGATCAATAGATAACTGATTGACATGACGATTATTGTTAAGTTCAAAGGTTTAAAACAACCCAAATTGTTTCTCTTGTAGTGTCATACTAGTCAATTACCCGCTTAGAAGATGTGCCCCAGCTACAACAAGCATTGTCCCTTCATCAAACAGAATCACGTCTTCAAACCATCATCTTTGCTGGGCGTGGACAGTGGCACAAACGTTGTGAAATTCACGTTTACTTTCCGTCTGTAATTACTTCATTCCAGTGGAAAATACGACACATAGACAACTATGTTGTTTTATCCATGTATTGTATGCATATATTTAGCGTATACAGCGTATATTTTATTTACCGGGTGTACACAAATTTAATATAAAATACTGTACTATACAACCCAAAGTTTTAGACGTATAATTATCTCTGAGATGCGTCACATGGCTAGGAGGTGACCATAACATCAGCTGAGTCACGATGTGGGTTCCTCCAAATTCGAGTCACGTCAGTATTTAAGTCAGTGACGCGAGCCGAATGTTTTGAGCACATTGAATTACAGCCGCATGAATTGGGATTATATTTTAAGTCGATTAATTGTATTCTTCTTCTTAACTTCTGTCACAAAAAGAGAAAATATTAAGTAAGTCACGTTGTATGTTTTTTTCAGAACATTGCGTAAAACCACTATAGATACGAACTCTCTTTGATTAATTATACTTATTAATAGCAATCATGCTCCCATATATTATTAATTATGTTTTTGTTATAGTGGTTTAACAGTTTTAATGATGTAATTTGTGTGGAATCACGAACTCTCCACGAAGCAGATAAGATAGAGTCTTTCTTCAGCATGTCACACCAATTTCCGCATTACATGTGAGGTATGACGTCCTCATACGTGTGACATTGTTCGCAATTCTGCTCGTCTTGATTCATTGGTGTTTTGGTATTTCTTATCCATATGACTTCTTTTGTGTGTTGTGTTACAAGCATTACAGTCGCAAAACACTTACAGATAAACTGTCCAGATTGGGAATTTTGGGGTAATCATATGTGGTTATATTTAGGGTTGTCAGTGACTTGCGTCTGTATTGCTGTCAATGACATCGCACTCGCCAAAAGGATACAAAGCAAACGCAAAATAACAAAACTGGTTCGAAAACGTTTGTAAATGTATTCCAAAGGTAATATAAACATTTTCTGCAGAAGATGGATTTCGCGAAAGGCAGCACTAGTGCAAAGAGAGTAAGCTATCATAACATTTTATAAAATAAATCAATTATCTTATAATAATTGAGGAAACGTCTGTATGTATGCGGATATGTTAACTTTGTTTTTCTTAAACGGCTTGAAGCTCGAGAAACTTGCAGGGATTAATCTATAAATATGTCGCTGGATGTATGCAGACATGTTATTGTATTTATTTATTACGTATCTTTTCATTTTTTTATTATCAATATATATTTATTTATTATTATTTTGAGAACACATTAGAAATAAGTGTACATATGGGTGTCTTAATGTGTTATCCTCGGTACTATTATATACATGACACAATTTTATTTTATTTCAGCATGTATATAATTTTACTGAATAAACTCACTCACTCACTCACTCACTCACTCACTCACTCACTCACTCACTCACTCACTCACTCACTCACTCACTCACTCACTCACTCACTCACTCACTCACTCACTCACTCACTCACTCACTCACTCACTCACTCACTCACTCACTCACTCACTCACTCACTCACTCACTCACTCACTCACTCACTCACTCACACACTTACTCACTCGCAAGCTAGTTACTATTATTTATTATTGTATAAATACATAACGCACGCTGTAGCAATAATAAAATAATTAATAAACAACATTGTTAAATTAAACGTTAAGTTAACGCCAACTAATGGGAATGAGATTACATATACTATTAATTATCAAATTACTTCAAGTACAGTAACTCCTTGTTCGTCTGTATTGCTGTTATACGGTTGGGTGGTGCCCTTGTTCGTCTATTGCTGTGATACGGCTGGATGGTGCCCCTGTTGCGATTGAGTGCATTGTTTCTGTCCTGCGGGCGGGAACCGAACTGTGGTCGTCGCAATATACCAACATGTCAATAAATGGCATCACGCCGAATTCGTGACGACCTTACCACGCCTTTCAAGACCTTAACACAGCTATGTCCCTGAACGCGCCTGTTCGTGATGACGCCCCAAGATTAGGGACGGGTTAACGCCGCGAACTGTATATATTTCAGCCTAGGGGGACATTCCTAAATTAGTTTTGTAATATCAAGGTATAAGAAATTAGTCCCACCAATTCGATCACCTCGCTATTCAGGCCACTTTGGCCCAGTCCCGAGGGTGACCTAAATAGTGAGGTTTCACTGTATTTCAAAGGGTGGTCGTATGAAGTTCGCAATGTCCGAACACATCTCGACATCTCAGCATTCAGCCACGCTGCAATTAATACGCGAAGAATAATCGTACACGTATACCACTACTGTCTATAGCCACGTACTCATTCATACAGCGGAGTGATCTGAAGCAATGTAGAGTAAACGAACTTGCCAAAGGTTCGACACCGCTACACAGGAATAGAACCCGGGTTCTCTCAGTCGAGAGTCCGAAGCTGTTACCGCTGCGCTACTGCGCTCCACAAAGACATACTTACAAGATATAAACAGTGTTAAATAAGCTGTATGTTCCAGAGATCACGCGCCAGACACGCGCGCTCTGGTGCGTTCCCCTGCCGACGCACTCAAACGTGACAAAGCGGGTGGCTGTTTATTCACCCGTGACGACATGCGTCGTGCGGCACGCTGAATACCCCAGTATCACGACAGGTTATTTGAAGGTTCAAAATCTAGTGACAGCTCACGTTGTCGTACTGTCACGCAGTCCTCTAATTAGTCACTAAATGAATATGTCTGAGTTATGACGTGTTCAATTATTCTGTTAGTTTTCGCCGCTTATATGAATATACGGACCGCACACTGACCTTGTGCGTGCGTGTGTGAGTGTGTGTGTGGGGGGGTGCGTGCGTGCGTGTGTGCGTGTGTGCGTGTGTGCGTGTGTGCGTGTGTGCGTGTGTGCGTGTGTGCGTGTGTGCGTGTGTGCGTGTGTGCGTGTGTGCGTGTGTGCGTGTGTGCGTGTGTGCGTGTGTGCGTGTGTGCGTGTGTGCGTGTGTGCGTGCGGAATATTTTCTGTCCGGTTCACCAGTAGGCTACCCATGAGGTAAGAGGTGGTAGCTTGTTACGCCTGGCATTTATGCCACACCAATTTATACCTGCCAACTCTCCCGGGATGTCCCCAGTGTCCCCGATTTTGGGAGTATATCCTGGTCTCCCGGAATACAGGCAAGTCTCCCGGATTATGACTGAAAATCTCTAAAAGCACCCTCCCCCTTTCGGTCTTCCGATGTCAAAATCCGAGTCAGTACGACGAGACAGCGCGACACGGGAAGTGTTTTGGACCGCTTATGAATCTCCCGGAATTTAACACAAAGTTGGCAGGTATATTTACATAAACACGGACTGCTCAGTGATATCATGAATGGATTCTGTCAAGTTCCTCAGCAGGTTACCCATCAGCCAGGGGTGGTAGCTTGCTACGTCTGACAGTTCCCACACCATTTATAAGGACATTCGCAGAATCATTTGTACTTTGTCGCATTAGTTCTTCTCGTGTCATGGTTTTTGGAAACAGCACAAATTCAACAGCAATTCAAGGAAATGCCAGTCGTTACATACTACTAATAATAACATAACTATTAATAGTAGTAGTAATAATACTAATGAAATTAATAATAATAATAATAATACAAATATTAATCATAGTACTACTAATATTGTTATTCTTAGTAATAATAATAATACAAAATCTCACCCGTCCGACCAGTGACCAGATGTAGTAACAGACAATTATTCCCTATACGCCGACATATCTAGACGGTAATCTGATTATCGGCAGCCGCGCCAAGCGATAAAACACCGTTCTGACAAGGAGATAGCTTCAAGGTGTTTGTTTTGGAGCGAGCCTCGATGTGGTGATTTTTGGAAAGAAGTAAGTTGAGGAATTTTAGCGAACCTCAAAGTGGGTGTGCAAATAGAGATTTTTGAAAGCCTCAGTCCTCCCAATATTCAACACGTTCCGCCGCCACTGTATATGGACGGATAACTTGGTTGTGGTTGCCGAATAACTGTTCGACCAATTATTATGCATTACCACGTTGACAAATAGGGGTACACGTTAATGTGTTTTCCAACAGAAGTAAGCTAAACACAAGGTATCAAAAATCACTTCTTACATTTGACTCGAACAAAAAATCTTATCTTTAACAATATATGGATATACATGTGACATGCCGAATTTATCGCAGTAGTGTCCGTTTCCGCAAACCAACACATACCATGAGTGAACCCAGAGAGGGTAGTTTAGGGGTGGCCTAACACCTCCTATTACACCCCCCTTCAGGCTCGCAAAATCAATAGCGAACCAAATTCATATTGGGTGGACTGAACCGGAGCTTTAGCACGTATCACCTCTCACGCTGTCGGACACAGGAAGGGGGCGTGGTGCTGTTGGAAAATGTTCACGAAATGTCAGAATGTCTGGAGAAGGGCACGTAATGGGACGCATTCAGAACATATCGGGGTTGCCAGCCACTCTATAGCGCATACATAGCGTGGCCAAATATCAAAACCCTAGGGGGGTAGGGGGGTGCGCCTCATAGGTCCCCTCTGGATTCGCTGATGGCCAAGTAACTGTACGAAACAATGCCGTGGCTCTCATAGAAGACGACGTTTCCACAACAACAACGAGAATCAAAGTCAAACGAAAACTGCCAATTAGTGCATTTTATTGATCCGATATTTGCACAAGTGTGATGCAATAAAAACATTAGTTTGAAGATCATTTATTCCTCAATGGTTATAACCTTATGTAGATTAGCAAACAACATAATTAAACACCACTTCTGTACGGTTTACAAGTGATACTTTTCAATAGAGTTCATGCTTGATATTCGTATATCATCCTCCAAACAGCTGTCACCTAAGGAGGATAACCACAAATTGGCTTAATTCAATGCTTCGCAAATTTGAAACTCCCCTTGTTAGCAAAATATATACTCAGCCGAACCTTAGATCGCATACAAACATACATTATTACCGTGTCCCCAAAACACCATGTCCTTTCTTTAACATGCGTATATTAACAATACACAATATATACATTAGTAAATACTATACACGTGATTAACATTGTTTTCTTATGCATGCTAATATTCTTGCTTATTAATGCTACAATTGTAATTACATACCCACAACAAACTGCACTACTCAAATAGTAGCTTTCTTTCTTTCTCTTTCAATCACATATTATCCGTTGTTTTATCAAACGGCGTAGCGAAATATTCAGCTGTCGCTGCAAACGATTGGCACATTATCGAAATATCTTCAATCACTGTCGAACGTACGATCATTGATTAGTGTGGATAAATTCTTACCAAGTTATCGACTAAACAAATACCTCGCTAATATACGGCAACTGAGATGCTGTAATTCACGATCCCACAGTTGGCAACTGAAACTCTTACGTATGAATTACTACCGAACAGCTATACACACAAACATAAAAAAATAAAACAAAAATACCCGTCTTTGAACATATTGCTCGAGGTAGATAGACAAATGCATCAATACTAACAATATTGCGTAGTATAAGCGGTGTTAATCAATCATACTTCACCATGGAATAATTCGTGTACTATTAATTAAGCTACAGGTACATTACTGCGATTATCAACGCATCGTTGCTAAATAATTCAGGCGAAACATTCACATCCTGTAAATGTAGTAGATCAAAGAAATGTAGACAGAAAAACGGTTACTGTGCATTTATATATGACGGGCGGGCGTATAACATTCAACATTTAAAGCACCATTAAACCATACCACCCCCCTTTCCGCCACAGTTGCATGTTTGTGCCACTGCGTTAGAACTAAAACATGACGTGCAAAAACTGTATACATGTATCACTTTTGAAAATAATTAGTGGTGCGTCTTGCGAAATATCGTTTTCCTACATCGTTTTCCTTTTCGGTCGCCGTTGTCCGATGCCATTCCATCATGTGTAGAGGTCGTAATTATCTAGACTCTGTCCACGACTGAAAGAAAGTAACCAAATATCAGACATAATTATGGCCCTCATCTCATTATGCATAGAAAGTATAAAGTACTATAACTAGTTTCACAAAATATGTTCTCTTGTGCGCGTGCGATTGCGTATATGAAACGAGGAATGTTTGAGAAAGACCAATTATACTGCGGTTATTTATATAATTAACCACGGAAACACGCGGCACCGTTATTATGATAGGTGAAGTAAGCCGCAATATAAAATAGTATGTGTAAAACAAATACTAGTATTACTACTAATACTACTACTACTACTATTGCGGCTGCTACGACAACGACGACTACTACTATTACTACTACTACTACTACTACTACTACTACTACTAATAATAATAATAATATATGATAATCTTGCACAATTATCGACCGACCGACAAGCGGTCCTTTACAAGAAGCAAGTACATTAGAAACACGTCAGTGTTGCAACAAGTTGACATTAACCAGTTTCAGCTATAAGTCTCTCGCTCTGCGTATCGTTGCGTTCGTTACTTATCGGCCTATCATTCTTTCTGCATAAGTGTCTCGCAGACGTACGTATATGTAAAAATAATAGAGTGGCACTTAATATTAAATACGAGCAGAAGCGTAAAAGGAGGCAGTCTGTTCTTAGTTTTCATTTAGTAATTAATGCAATGTTCTTAAGTCTATACTATCTATGTTGAAGGTATACTGCCCGCCAAAATGTGTTTAGTAAGCCCGTAACAACGTTATAATATGGAATATACGACCCCTTGTTCAAATGGTAAACAAAACATCCAATTTCAAAACAAGCTTTAGTAGCAATATTGCTGACGCCGTGTGAGTTAACCGCGATAGTATTTCATGTCAAACGATTTCCTATTTTCCGACGTTCAACACAGCAGAAATCCTGTTACAAATTACTGTTGGAAAATTCCGGGTACATGAACAGACTGGCTCCCTTTCAAATAAGGTGAACACTAACCCACTCCTCGCGTTCGCCGCGTGCCGGTTGCACCTGGTGTCCGCGATGGAGCAAGTCCGCCTGCGCTCCCGCCGTGCGACGAGCGAAGTTCCGCATCATGCTCCAGTCCTATAACACACGTAGGCAAACATTAAGGCACGTTCTTGTATCGGGCAGAATCCAGTCCTAAAGCGCTTTATACTTTATTCCTGAAAGACCTGTTCAATCAAACACCATCTCAACTTCTCTTGGAAGCATTCAGCCACGCTGCAAATAATGCGCGATGATTTCGTACACAAATATCCACCACTGTCTATAGCATGGTACTCATACAGTCGTTCAAAACGGGAGTACTGGATTCGAACCCGGGTTCTCTTCATTGAGAGTACGATGTTCTAAACACTGCGCCACTGCTCTTCACATGTAGGTTTCCGAGTTGTTGTGGTACATTTTACTTACATATCACTATCATGTGAGCTTATATTTTGTTGGCTAATTAACTTTGTAGTGCCATCCAGATATTGTTCTGAGGTAACCGTGAAAGGTGTGGCGCCATCTACCGTCACATATCGGCACAAGGCGGGACCAGTAGTTTTTGCTTCATAGCGCGCGTATTTTCTAACTAAGGAGTATCAACTTTCCTTGCATATATTGTGATATTTGCACATCAAGTGATGTAGCGTTCCCATTAGCAGTGGGTATAACTTCACTTGGTCCACAACCTGTCCGTGGGATTATTTATACTATATGATTACAATTAAACCAGCACTTCATATTTCCTCTTAGCTATGCACGCTATTCTGCAAGCTCTATACACACATGTCAGTATGCACAGTTACAAAACTCAATATGTGTGTTTAATGTAAGACAAGTTCATATTGACAATAAAAAGTCTACTTCATATCCCCGTAACTTCAGTAACAGCAGTTTCTGTGCGACAGCAACATATTTACATGTTTGATTTGAAGGTAGTAGAACAAACACCTGTACGTGTAGGCGGAAGCAGATTGAGATGGGCAGGTCATGTACAACGAATGAGTGAGCACAAACTGTCAAAACGAACCGAACATGGAAGAAGAAGAAGCAGAAGAAGAGAAAGACAAAAACTGAGATGGAATGGTAGCGACAGAACATTGGAAGGTCATTGTGGAGGACAAAGGGAGACGCGGAGCGTTAACAAGCAAAGCGGACGAAACTACCAAGTGACGTGGCCCGCACCCAGCAAGGGGCAAGAGGAATAAGAAGACCATTTTAAAGTATTAGAAAGACAACTCACTATGTTTGGCATGTTCAACACAGCTTTGTTAACGACGTTCATTTTCTCTTGTTGATGTCGCTCGGCGAGATCAGTGTCTGCCATTGCTCCACTCCGCCGCTGCCAGAACATTGGCCGTTTCGATAATGTCGGACTGAAATATACACACGTACTACGTAATCCGTATCACAAGCATTAATTTATACACGCGTACTACATAATCCGTATCACATGTATTGCTATCATAATAATGGCGATTTCGTCTGCAAATTTGACCCTGATGTCTGCTGACATTACACTCTCGATTTGTGGCAAGTTGGCGTAATTCTGACGACCAGTTTTCTTTAGTATTATTACAGTATATATCTGATAAAACGATACCAATCACACGTGCATCAGTAATAGCAACACAGTGCCGGATTTAGGGCAGGATAGATGCCTATAGACCTTTTCGGTCTTCAGGAAAATTTGCCTATGTATATTTGCTGCACAATTTTCTTTGTAATTAAATTTGATTGGATGGTGAATCCAGCTTTTGTCGAGTATGTTCTTTAATACGTTGATTGTAGGTGCTGTGACAACGGTTTCGTGTAGGGAGTTTCATATATCAATGGCTCTCTGACTTAAGAAACGCTTCCTTATTTCCCATTTACTCCGGTTTTTGTAGAGCTTTAGAGAATGACCCCGTGAACCTTCACGCAAATCCTGATTAAATCATGGGTGAAGGAAAAAGATTCAAGGTATTTATAATGTTTTAGGAGTCTCCTCGTAGTCAACGATAGGGCAATGTTGGCAAGTTTAAAACCTTTAGTAGGACTGACAAGTCGCTTACAGAGACGAAGATAGGTTGTCTTATCTAGGTATTGATAAGTACGACGTATTACGCCCAATAGCTTATGGGAGTACCTGTAGTTCGTGGTAGCGTCCGAACCTGAAGACTCGATGCGGCGTGCCTCTCTGAATTTGCGCACGGCGAAGATGACGAGAGTGACGGAAAGACCGAGGAAAACGACCCCGAGGACCGTGCCCAGAATCACGCCGAGCCACGGGAAGTCTGTTGAGGCAAGAGGTTGCAATTAGTATGACCATACTATAGAGATATGTGATCCGTCACAACTAGCCGTGCTTTAAGCCGCCCAAACTTATTCTGCATACGAACGAAAAATAGCACTTAAGGTCGCATATGTTTTGTTGTGATTTTGGCAAAAAAGAATACCTTATACTGTTTCATCTTTCAACGTATAATTTATTTTCATAGACAAATAATCAAAACTTATAAAATACATATGCATCGACAAACCGACATATTAAAAAAAAAAGGCGACATGAGTCAAAATTACATCGTTTCACAAGACGTAACTTTTTAAAATGTGCTCCAATCTTTGCAATACATCTAAAACTACTGAAGTTATTTCAACACCTTGGGAATACTTTATGGAATCCAAAACGGTACAAAACTCCATTTCACAATGTTGCAACTTAATACCCACTTCGCTGTGGTAGGTGACGTGTGGTAATGCCGATGCTAGAGATGGTCGCGGCAACAATGAATTGACAACACGCGTTAACAGTAGCGTTATTTTCAACGCAAATAATAAAAGTAATTCTGAGAGTGCCACTGATTAAGAAACAGAACGTGACGATTACAGCATTTGCGTTATTCGTTTCATATACTACATCAATCCAAATTTCGGCCGTAGAGTTTGCAAGCAATGACTACATGGCCTGCAGCTCGTGCCCACGTCCAGCATTCCCTTGCGAAGCTTTCCGATTAGACCCGGTTTGGACATGCGTTCCATAAACTGACCAACCAGTACAGATCCAACCTTTCGCAGTGTGCGTGGATCAGGAGCTTACGGGGTGAACTAATGCAAAGAGAGTCGATTGCCAATTACGTTTCCATTTCGTTGCTACTTTTGTTTGGGGAAGGGAAACTTCCGAATTTCTTGATGATATATGTTAAATGGGTGAGTTATCTCAATAATGTAAATACTGATACGAATATGAGAACGATTATAATCACGAGAAGCATATCAACATGGAAGTGTATTGCAATGGTGATGGTCATAAATCTGCCCAATGAATCAACAGGTATTGCAACGGATTGTCATGAAAAGGTTCGGTTACGATATCGCCTATGATACATAATGCCGTTCGTGTCATTCGTGTCAACAATTAAACTGATAGAAGAACAGTCGTACCTTTCTGATCAAATGGTTTATCTGAAACAGGAAACATGCATACAATAAGTATCAATCGAGTTCAAGGAAAATGTATACTATCACAAAACGCATCACATGAAAATGTACTGGGAACAACCTGATTGTATTTAGCGAATACAGGTTCAGATAAAACAATAACACAATAACATTTGCTGTTCAATGAACATGCGTTACTTGCAACGATTAAGAGAATATATGCAGTTTTAGCGCAAAACATTCATACACGTTTATCTTATGCCATTGTCAAATTAATACTTTGCAATAGCAATAACGACAAAACTAACGCGTTGTATAAATTGAGAATATCTACAATTGCTTGCTTTAATGGATAATGGTTGATATATTGATACGTTAGACAACACTGTATTCTATTTCACAAAGAGACAAAACACTATTTGAGAATCTTCTGGCATTTATTAATTCGTGTGTCAGTAAAGAACGCATACATATAAACAGGACTTGCCATCTATTCTGATGCTATCGAGGTCCACACCAACTCCGACTATGGTGAAGGATGCATTAGCGAGTACTCTTCTCAGCAATTCCGGATCATCGAGAGTACCATCCACCACAAGCTTAAAGTCGGCAATGACACTGCCCTTTCTGTTTCACAAATGACAACCCAACATTTAAAAACGACACAACAACGACACAACAACGACAACCGGTATGTGTGTGTCGTCAATAGGCAGTTTCACTTATAAGTTACATGCTCCGACCGTATCGCAACACGTCACCTGTAGCCAATACGTCTAACTTATCTGATGCGTAGCCGCAATGCTGTTTCAGCTACAAGTCTGAAGGATGCGATATCGCCCAAAAGAGCAGTGTGTTTTGTAGCCGTCGATCATGTTATGTCTGAGTGATTGTTCACCCGCGGGTGTAATGACTCACTCTTAAACGTTAATTACAGTATAATTACTAGTGTTTTCTCTGTGCTGTTAAGTCATAAATATTCCTGGAGATCTACATGACAAAGTCTATAAAACGAAAACACATCACTTGTGAAATAACGTCAAAAACTATCAGTGGCGTAGTCACTTATTGGTCTTATTCTGTCCGTATTTACGCATGCGTATCTAGGCGCGAAACTCATGGAGAACACGTGACCGGCGTATACTGCTGACGTCAGGGCCTACGGCATTAGCGGATACGTAGACCGAAAAATGTATAGCTGCTATTGGGTAATAATAGCCTTGTTTAATCGCATGTGATATTATGAGGTTCTTAGTTATTTTATTATGAAATGCTTGCATACAGGCCGCAGATTATTAATATTTTACAGATAAAATATTAGTATAAACATTGTTGATAAATAAAGGCTAACCACACGTACGCGAATGTGACTTCAGTAACACCGATCAACTTTCCGCCAACTGCATCGCTCCTACGGTAAATGTTTGTTATCTGAAAACACATACAGGTTTTTACATAACGTAAACAACAGCACACAAAGTCATAACTTATGTGCATTATGCACGTGCACCTACACATGCACAATACATACGAGCACGTTATAAAGACACTAACTACTACATATGCATATATAGGTTTTGCACCACAGTGATAGTAGTAGACAGGTTTATTTATCTAGAAAGAATAGTGGGCGGGTGGGTCTCACGTACATACGACATACTTTTTAGCCTTGGTGAGGGTCTCTTGGCAGATGTTTCTTGTTAGTGAAAATGTTGTTTATGCATTTGTTATAATTATGTCAAATACATATGTTTTCAATTCCTGTTCCACACACAAACACACACGCACACGCACACGCACACGCATACGCACACACACACACATGCACACACACACACATACACGCACGCACGCACACGCACGCACGCATGCACACACACACGCACACGCATAAGCACCCGCACACACGCACACGCACACACTCACACACACACACACACACACACACACACACACACACACATGCACATAATAAACCATGGTTTCTCACTCTTTTATATGGTATATAATTGTATGCATGTACTCATTCACTGACATTCACACATGTGTGCACTTATGCACGCATACACAACTAATCGGTATTATGTCTGACTGAAGCACGATTATTCGCAGAACGATCTAAGTGTTTATATAACATGGAACATATACAAATATAAAGCTATTATTATTTTTTAGTAAACAGTTTTTAACATTTGTGAGACATAACCTTAGGCATGTTTCAATAACATATTCCAGCTTCCTAGTACCTGCGTTTTGACGCGTTCTGCCAAATATTTATATTCGTCTGTTGAATCGTCGCCGAGTCTATCGTTGTAAGTCATCTTTGGCAGACGCAACTGCCCGTAGTATGTCTTCGTAACCAATTCTATTAATATACAAACATAAAAGTGTGTTAATGTTGTAAATCTGGCATAGACTTAAGAAAATTGAACATTAAGAAAGTACTAAATATTATGATGGCAGTATTTAGAATTGTTATGTTGTATTTAATACTACTGCCATCAGAGGAGAAACTAAAATGATATATTTGTCGACAAGGAGTTTTGGGCTTATCGAGAGCCCAGCGTTTTGTTATCTCTGTATATCCCGTCCTTTCGAGATATTTGCTAATTTCAGTTTTAAACGTATTCTTATTTATTGCATTTTCCTAATCAACAGATAATCTGTTAACACAATCATTCACAGTTCTGTGCGACAATTTTTTATTTTATTTATACTATTTCCTTCACTAATGCAGCCTTCTTTTCCTCTAGTCATTTACAGTCACATTTGTGTTTGACCTCCTCTTAATATTAATTTGTTGTAAGAATAGTTATGCACAACGTTGCATTTCTTGAAATGCACTGTTGGCTTCCGCAAGCCGCAAACATCACTGTTATTTACAAACACGAAATGGTTGTGTTTTTATACGTAGTTCCGCATTAAGGAACGGCTAAGTTTTGACCGCCAAAATAAGTGAATTTACCTGGGGTTTTCACTGATGCTGGGTTGAAGTTATACCCGTTGAAATTGCCTTGGTGCTCCTTAATGGCCGTGACAACCTTGTCGATGACACCAGCAGTATCCTTACGCACGTTCAGCGTATAAGACACTACAACGCTGCCTTGACTGCAAGCAACATCGTCATTGAAGAGTATTGCAATCATATCTATGTATGAAAATGATCGTATGTATGCACGTAGACGCTCGCATACGCGCACACACTCACGCACGCACGCACGCCCACATTATAGATTATAATTGTAAAAAAAGAACATACGAATTAAAACCAGCGTTATTGATTATTAGTATTATTATTATGACATACATCGGCATTATTACTAGACAACATTCACAACATAACAACACATTATGTCAGTATGAAAGGTGGAGAGCCATCGATACGATATCAACTACGTAAATATAAATCATGTAAATTAATTTCAATTATTGGAATAGGTATATATTCAGAGCATTACCTTTATTACAATAATTAGAATATCGTGTTTGCTGGTAATATGTAGGCCTACAAATTAAATACTATATCGAGAACATGTATATCTCACGCACCTGAAAGTGACATCGACAATTTCATATTTCCCTTCGCCAAGCTTCAAGTCGAGAATTTCTGTTAACTAAAAAACAGGTCACATATTGTTACCACGATTACATATTTATTTGCCATGGTTAATATTAACATGACTGGACATGGTTCAGAACAACTGGACATTTACATTATTAAAAGACGGTAGACATAATTTTAATAATATGGTGATGCAATTCAACATTATAACAATCGGTCCTTCTCCCCATGCGCATCGAGTTAACGTTTTTGAAATACCGGCGCGTCTTGCTATTTCCGTTCTGCTTACATGATCAGGTAAAGGCCCGGATACACGGGTACTTTTTGTCAGACCCGACCAGACCAGCCCAGACCACACCAGACTCCCTCCGACTGCAACACTACATCGACCGACACTGATCGCGCTATACTCGAAGCCGGCATGACGTCGTGATAACATAAACTTGAAAACTTTAGAGTACGTCGGAACTAGGCGGTGTCAGTCCGACGTATTCGAACGTTTTAAAATTGAAGTGAGTGTGCCAGCTTCGAGTAGAACGCCGTCGGTGTCGGTCGGAGTAGTGGACACATTGCAGTCGGAGGGAGTCTGGTGTGGTCTGGTCTGGTCAAGTATGATCGGATCAGGCGAAAAGTGCCAGTGTATCCAGTTTCAAAACAAGCTTGTTGGCAATGCGGCCGAGTCGGGCTGAGTTGACTGCTATACCCTTTGGCATTCAACGATGCTCACTTTACTACGGTCTACACAGCAGACTTCCAGTTAGAAATTACCACGCCCGTTAATTTCGGGTAGTGGAACGGACTACGTCTCTTTAAAACAACATGAGCAATATATATGCATGGTGTTGATGCTTACCGCGTTAACCACCCCCGTCTTCATGGTTCCGTATTCAGGTGATCGCCTGTCAGTCAATGCATCTGAGAAATTTGCGTTCGTTAGTGTCAACGCAACAGCAAATCGTACTATGTTCGACACACCCACCTTCCCCGTGAAGCCTGCAAATAGATCACAAATACAGATACTGTATTGGCGTGATCAACATGTATAAAATATATGTCGATTTGGTATGTGTTTTGATGTTGTACATTCAGCCACATCAAACATACTATGTATACACAACAAAATAATATCCCCGTCTATACCGCATGCAATACACTTTAACCAAAACAGTAATAGCATTTTCTAATAATAACAGCATTGTCTAAATATTATCCAATAAAATTGTTAGACTATGTAAAACTAACACATAAAAAAGTAATAAAACACACATGCCTACGTCGACGCTCTGCGCGCACTCGACCGTGAACAGTGGCGAGATTTGGGGCTGGTTATTTCAAAATAAGAAAGCATCATATGAATCCATGGAATTGACCTTTTAAACTATTTATTTACATTTTTATTACATTTTAGTGCAATGTCTACTGACTTTTTAACATTAATTTTCTACGTTTTTTTATCATGCGGATATTTTAATTATACATGTATATGTATATATTTATTTATATATTTTATTTATTTATTTATCTATTTACTCTACTTCTACAAAAGAACTGTGATGGTACATTTCGTGTGGAATGGCACAGGCGAAACAGACGC
The DNA here is from genome assembly GCA_963995525.1 of Escarpia spicata. Taxonomy (NCBI): domain Eukaryota; kingdom Metazoa; phylum Annelida; class Polychaeta; order Sabellida; family Siboglinidae; genus Escarpia; species Escarpia spicata. The sequence goes on from OZ023209.1 coordinate 50,072,949, forward strand.
GAACCACATCACGTCTGCCTCGCGGACGCGCACATAATAATAGTAATAAAACACACGTGACAAATTACATTCCGTAGGCTGCCCATCGTTATGTTACAATATTATGAAGGTCAATGATTTCTGAGCGTTACTGACGCACGCACGTCTCTATCTCTGATATTGTAGACACGCACGGAGGAAGATTAAACAAGGCAAGACACTTACTGGAGTGTTCGCAGTAGTCGCCCGAGTAACTCACTGTGCATTCGCATATGGACGCGCCTCCTGACTCGATCAAGGTGCCGCCGTTCTTACAAACACCTTTAGTGGGAACAAATACACATCGAGATGACTGCTTCGTGAAACAACAGCTACAGGTAATACTCCAATTACAATGACGACGACGACGACGACGACGACGACAGCGTGACGACGACGACGACGAGTAGGCGTGTGGGTGCGTGGGTGGGTGGGTGAATGGGTGTGTGCATAATATACATACATAATATATTACTCAAATAAACCGGAAATATTACTGCTATTATTAATATTATTATTAGGAGTAGTAGTAGTGGTGGTGGTGGTGATGGTGGTAGTGGTATTAGTAGTAGTTGTAGTAGTTATAGTAGTTTTAGTGGTAGTAGTAGTTGTTGTTGTAGTAGTAGTAATAGTAGTTGCAGTAGTAGTAGTAGTAGTAGTAGTAGTAGTAGTAGTAGTAGTAGCAGTAGTAGTAGTAGTAGTAGTAGTAGTAGTAGTAGTAGTAGTATTCAGCACAACTCCCACCTGTCGTTGTTGGATGCGACGCTTCAGTGGTTTCGGCCGGTATCACTGATGACGGTTCAGTGGTTTCGGCCGGTATCACTGATGACGCCGTCGTGTCCGATTCTTGCACAGTTGGCGTGGAATGCCCCGACGCTGCAGGTTAACATACACACATGTACAGACAGCATGACCATCATAAGAGTGTCTGGTGTCACAAGTCGAGTTTAGGATAATAGTTAACCTGTTAGTGTAGCTGCCAACTCTCCCGTGAAATACGTGAGTCTCGCGGATTTGTTTGTGTATTTTCCGGTCTCCCAGAACACAGGCACGTCTCCTTTATTTTCTCCGAGAATCTCCTACAGCCCCCCCCCCCCCCCCCCCCCCCCCCCCCCCCCCCGTCTTCGAGACAGCGCGACACCACGGGAGACGTGCTGAGACGTGCTGAACCGCACTTTTAGTCTTTTAGTTTTCGAGACAGCGAAACTTTGAAGCTCCTGCGAAAAACAGCACCCCTTCCACCGTCTTCCGATGTCAACATCCCAGATAGCGCGATGAGACATCGCGACACGGGAAGCGTGTTGAACCGCTGATGAAACTCCCGGATTAAAAAAAAAATTGGCAGGTATATGTTATGAAAGCGACATTTTGCTATTGAGTTGTAACACAACCCTTCACACACAGGACTATATTACACGATTTCGTATATACCCAATAGTTCACAAATGGCTAGTTATACAGGGTGTGTTCAAACTACAGCTGTGGTGTAACTGAGAGGTGATACCACAAGATGTATACAAACCAATCGTGTTATGATTTCTTATCGCATGATTTGTATTAACATTTGCAACATAATGACTGCACAGCGCACAACAAATTCAGACTCGTCCTGAATGTATCTAAAATTAATCACTTTTTAAATGTAAACGGAATGCAGACATACCATGCTGGCACGTGATGCCCTCGTATCCTGCAGCACACTGACAGGTGAACCCGTTCACGAGATCCTTGCATACACCGCCATTGAGGCACGGAGTACTTTCACATTCCAAAATGTCTGCAAGTATATACATACATACATATACATACATACGTACAGAAGCGCTTTAGTAACGAGTAGGAAGGATGTGATGCTTCATCATAGGTTACGTGGTGCTTATGTTTGAAGATACCTTTGCTCAACAGAACCTGCAGTTAGCGGTTGCTGGGAACCGGGGCCGGGTTGGCAGGCAAACTAGAAATGGGCGTCATACTGCGGTCAGGCAGATACATTGACAAGCTGAGACAGTCGGCGAATGAGAGAAAGCGATGGTAATGATAATAATAACAATAATATATTTCTTATATAGCGCTCCATCAAAATACTTGTTATGGAGCGCTCTGGGAGACACATTGCGACATCAAGGTGATTCCGACTAATTTTGTCGCAGGAATATTAAATCAACATCAAAGCATCAGTAGTATATTGTGTACGTGCCGCTTTGACAAAAGACACCATCGTATCCAGCCGTACAACTGCAAGAGACACCGTTGATTCTGTCGGTGCATGTGCCGCCATTCTTGCACGGACTGTTCTCACACTCGTTGATATCTGCGCACAGAAACAAGAAAATCACAACACACACACACA